>CM057724.1:20578594-21136546 GCA_030064385.1 Melaleuca quinquenervia
GTTTTATCAAAGACTCGGGTAAGCTAAGCATAGAATCAGGGAAAAAGTTACGAAATTTGTCTAATGACACTCTCTTTTATCCGAAAATAGAGGAAAATATGTACCGGAAGACTTGATCTTCCTTCAGCTAAGAAGGATCTTTCGACTCCCTCAAGAAATTGCCAGACGCGTGATTTGGCAAACAGAAAATTGAAACATCTAGACAAGGTCAGAAATCAGTATGCTCAAACAACAAACGAAATATTCATATTACATTCCCAACTATGTGAAATCTAGAAGAACAGAACAAAAAGCATGCCTGATGTCCAAACGAATAAACCAATTCCCCCCAAGATTACAGCACCACTATACTTTGAAAAATAGTCAGCTCACACATTCCAGGGAACAAGAACAGATTGATCACCTGGAACAAAGGAAATATCGACGAGCCACTAGTGAGCCATGGCGACAGGAGGGCAAAAGCTGATGCTCCTCTGATTAGGCATGGCCAACATAGCAGTGTGATCCAAGAAGTCCTTGAGCTCGACCACGGACTGCAATATTATCCTAAGATCATCAGCGCAACCGAACCCTATGCCTCCCACCCGACGAACCGCGTAAACGTAGAAGGTAATGCACCCTTTTCTGAACTTGAACCGGGCCATCTCGCATCCATTCAGGCCCCTGATGAGCTTCTTGTTCACTTCCCCTAGAGGAATCTCTGGCGGCCACATCCTGTCCACGGCAGACTTCATGCTCTCAGATTCAAACACGAACACCAGCACCTTCGACTTCTTTGTGCCGAGGCCGAGCGTCAGCGTGTGCCACGCGTGGTGGGCGAGTATGGTGAAATTCGTCGGCAAATAGGCTGTTGTTGAAGGGAAGGGCAATTTGCTGTCGTTGGCCTTATTGGTCGGTGGAAAGGACAGGACTTTCAGGAGCTCAAGAGGTCTCGCTCTTCGGATTGTGAACGACTTCACGATGAATTGGCTGCCGAACCGGAGACCCTTTACTTCGGAACTGGGCTTGAACGAGAAATCTGATGCTGGTTTTGTCGTTGTGGACTGAGTTTGGTCATTGGGGTGCTGGTGTTTCTGCTTCTTGTGCTTCTTGTTCTTCTCCTTCTCTCTCTCTCCCATGGCCTCTTGTAGTTTTTCCTGGACCTTCTGGTGTTTGAGTGAATTGGTGACGACAGCCTTGGATTTTTTTTCTTTTTTGGGAGAAAACGGAGGATTTTCAGAGGTTCTGGTGATGTCTGTGCATGTTCAAGCTTTCAAGAGCCTCCTCTGCATCAGAAATAAACAGCTGAGAAAGGAAAAAGATTTATAGAAGGCAAGCTCTTCAACACGAACATATCCCCATTCACCGTCAGTGCGTGGTATGAAATTAAATGTTGGATTGTTAAGTGATCTACATCATCCGACAATATAAAGTATACTGGTCAGATGCAAGCACTGGCTCTTGGATGCCCTTGTTCTCGGCGACATATTACAACAATGCCACTTCTATTTGATCTGCCATGACCAGAAACTTCAGCCCTTAATTGAGGTCATCCATCCTAGCCCACAAAAAAAAAAACTGAGAAACTGATTTGATGAGCAATATACCGTAGTCAAAGATCTTTTACTTGCCCATGATCCCATATAGATCAGAGGCATGACATGTGCCGAGGCATGATCTAGGGCATGGAAGTGATAATTACGCTACATATTTAGCATGAATTCACATCAATAGAGGACTGGGACCACAATGGGTGGTGAACTCCTTCAGGAAATTGTGCTGACCAAGGCGCTGAATTTGTATTCTGTGCCAGGTGCGTTGAAACGAAACCCATCCACCAATCTCCTCCGATACGAAGGATCGATTTAACATACTCATTCAAACCAAGTTTGACCAAACCATTGCACGATTAGATTGCTATTAGTCTTATCAGATGGATATATCTTGAGGTCATCGTTTTGTCGCCAGCAGACTTGGGCTTGTGCAGTTCTTCATTCAAAACAATAGTTCCTGTAATGAACAGGAAGAGGATGGGACAAATAAGGGAAGGAAAAACATTCATGGCTCGCCGACGCTCGGAAAAGATCAAACACAGTGGGAGGGAAGTATAGATCAACGGGGGTGACCCAAGCAAATGGCTCACCAGTTATCATAGACCCCACCATTCACAGGTTGGTAGAATTTGCAGGTCACAGAGAGAGAAAAAGGGGGAAGCTTTTAAACAATTTACAAGTGATTTGTTCTTGTTTCTTGCCGAAACATTTGATTGCATGAGCTTGGGAGAGAGGGGAGGAGAGAGAGCGGGTAGGTCTCACCTCGCTTGACAACCCATGTAGTCCTCTCCACAAGCTGTCTTCTTCCTACTCACAGGGCCAGAAAGAAAGAAACAGAGAGTACTCCACGAGGTCCAGCGTCATGGCCCAATCCCCTGCAAGTTAAACTTGCTCCTAGAATCGACCATCGCCATGTGAACCGTGAAACCTTCCGAATCGCGCCTACTTCGCGCCAAATCGATCTCTTTTCCCAATCATGTTCTCGAATTGATGCCGTGTTAGAACACATGTGCCGCGTCATTTTTCGAACTTTTCCTTCGACCAGACTGCAGACTCTGGGGATACAAGCCAAAATGGTTCGGACGAGAAGCGGGATCAGCACAGTCCTCGGAAGTACGTCAGGAGCCTCTTCGAGGTGCGCATGATTGTTTGGACTCGGTTCAATGGCCTCGGAAGGGATAAAAGGAAAACGAGTAGTTTGATAATTTCCGATTACAAATTTTCGTAAACATGTTCTGCTCACGATTGTCGTGTGAGATTAGAGCGTGAAAGATCATACTTTTTGGAGATGCACCGAGAAAAATTCGTCCTAATTGTTGATCGCATTGTCGGGAAACATTCTGGTTCAAGTTTCATTGTACCAATGTACCAACCGAGCGAGCGAAGAATAGAGAACTTCAATGGATTGGACGTGTAGCCGTTATTCTAGGTGGTCTGTTTAGACTAATTTGCAGTGTTCTTTTCTGGTTGCCGTCATTGAATTCTCTAAGACAAGCAAGCAAGAGGGTGCTACTCTGTAGTTGCAATGGACAAGATTTGGAGGTAAAAATAAACTGCCCTTCGGTCCGTTAAATCAAACTCCAATCAGGGGTCGGCCCTTTGTCAAAGACTAGGTTGCGGCTTCCCCTTGCGGCGCCACCCATTGAAGGTAGCGTTGCACAGCAAGGTTGACGGATTAAAAGTCCTAACATCGGCACATCATTCATATGCACAGTCTAGGGCGGTCCAATTCCTCCCCTAAATCGAGAACCAGACCCATATAACCTATCCCCAATCTCTAGGATTAGGGACCAAATTGGACAGGACCTGTCCGCCCGATTTTTAGGAAATCAAATGAGATCGGTTGGGAATTGGGGAAATTTTAAAAATAATTGAGTTTCTTTACTTTAAAAAATCGATAAAGTTAGGTAAAAATTAAAACTTTATGAATTTGAATTGAATTCTTTTTTACTTTTTTTTATATCTTTATTATTACTAATATTAAAAAAAAATTTCGATCTGGTTCGGCCTTTCTAGGAATCGGGAATTGGAATGCCCGGACACCAGTTAACCGGGCTCCGAACCAACACTTTTCGTCCGGTTTGGCTCTCGGTCAGTCCGAACCGGTCTGGGTAATTTTCAATTCGAGCGGTTCAAGTTGATTGCCCTTAATTCATAGTATATATTTTCGGTGTCCAAATGTTTTTACTAACAATTTGGTGGGATCGATCCGTTTGGAAAGCCCGTGGAAATGTGGGTCGGGCTCAATTTCAATTAAACCAATGCCCGATCGATTACTTTTGACTTTCCTAGCTATACCTACAATTATTCATTGACTTGCTGGGCGATCCCGGGCCAAGATTTACGGGTTACCCCATGGCCCATGGTTTTGTGATTGACCCCGGCATGGAAACCCCAGATTGCGATTGCTCGAAATTGACGGGTTTCAATTGGGTCTCGTGGTCATCAATTAGCCTAACCTTTTCTTTTCTAAATTATATTTCAGCAAAACCTTAGTCTTCCATTTTCTTTGGAGGGTGGTTGATTGAGATTCGTTTCTTTCGTTGCACCTACCCTACTAATTATTGATTGCGGGTGGGTCGAGCCTCGAACAACCGAACGTACTGATTCTAATAGTTGTCTAATAGTTGTGATCTTAGAAAAATCATGGATGTCAAATATAGAATAGCGTCGAAATATAAGTGGCAAATTAAGCTTATAATGTATGCCAACCACCGATCATGTTCCACCCGTGTATTCGCGATTCATCATCGTACTCCGTTCGCTCGAATTTGAAAAAGGGTGCACATGAAGCAAAATTGCAGTGAAATGACGCGTTCCTAAGGATTTTCCAAACCCCCTAGACTGCTGATTTCCCTCGAAATGGTCGTCGAGATTCTTAGTTGACTTGGAAAAAAAGAAAGTGCCAATCACGAGACGGGAAAGGACCAAATTATTTGCACGACTCCATATGATGGAAAAGGAAGAAAAAAAAGTAAAGAACGACCGAAACAGCTGCGACCAAATTTCAGGAGATTGATTCCGCGAGCCCGATGTTTCGCCGTATCTTCTAGGACAAGGTGGAAAAGATTGATTCCATCCGAGTCATTGTGGCCAGTGTACATCGCTAGGGACGAAACTGAAGAAAAACAGTAAAATTTGGGGTGCGAAATGCAAAATCTCGAAACCCGGGGTGCGATGGAGGGACGACCGCTAGATACAACGGTACTACGTTTAGGATACGCTTCTTGTTTCCCGCTGTACCACGTTTTCAGTTGTGTCGATGCCGTAAAGATCTGGGCGATGGGGGACTTTTGATATCTAGTAATATACGGTCTGGCGTATAATAATTGGCAAATCAACAGAGAAAGTTTGCCATGTTGAGGCTCAGACGATTAATTTATAGCCTCAAGATGGCACCAATTAACCTCTCTCGAGTGGAAGATCTAAGGGTTCTGAAGCCATCATTCCTTCTCTCTTTGGATGATCAAATTCGATCTTTAAATTCATACTTTGGATTACAATCTTTCTAACGAGTGCTTCGTAACATTTGTTAAATCTACTCGATAGGGAAGTATTCGGTTTTCAAAATATTTACTGTGGATAATACTAGAACAACCGACACATTGAAAGTCACAACCTTTTCCTTGTTTAATTGTTCATCAAGTGACGAACTGTACTTTTTAACGTAATATTTCATATCAATTATTGGTATCTAATTTACGTGGCGTGGCATTAATTTCTCTTTACTTTCTACTCTCTCTTTCTCTCTCTTTTAAATCCCTCACAATTCCTTTATTGCACATTTCACTGCCTTTCTGTTGGAAATTTCCGGACGGAGTCACAATTTTTTAGGTTTTACTTTGTTCAAATGCTTATCCGGCTTATGCATTTCCACTTCTAATCTCATTTCCCAAGTTATAGAACCAATGTAGCATGTTAAAAAAAAATTAAATAATTACATCCTCCCACATATTCTCGATTTACAAATATTTTTCTTTTGCTCAAATTTAATCAATGATGAATAGGGTCGTTCGCACTTTTATGGCAAAAAAAAAAATGCCACGAGATGACACGAGTGGATATCACTAGTCTAACGAAATATCATATCCCTAATTTTGTTTATCCAAGTTTGGCGAAATATATTCAATAAAGAAATAAATCCGATGGTTTAAAATGATAAAATTTATATTTTATTTAACCTAGCAAAAACTATTCGACCCATGTACACAAATCTTTCTGAAAATAACATTTTATGATCAACAGAATTGGGTTGAAGAGGAAATAAACTGAAATTCTTAAAAGGATTTGGGAATTTGAAATCTTTCGTTTTTCATCAAAGAGCAGTCTAAGGCTCGCAAATATGATATATCATTGACAAGGTAAACCCTACTTAGAGTCAAAGCTCGTGGCTGGATTCCCTGTTTTCTCACCTAGGTCTATCGAGTCAAAGCTTTGGGCCCTTTGGGGTTTCTAGGGCTTGAGACCCTGACAACTGGGCTTGGGTCCAGCAAGGCCGGATTGAGGACCCAAATGCCCGTGCCCCCGATCCCCATTGCCCGAGCGGGGGTCCGTTACGTCTAGACCCGAGATTTCGTGCTCGATTCTCCAATTGTCCATGAACAAGTTACTAGCATCTGAATAGTATATATCTATATAGAAAATATAAATTAAAAAAAATATTTTCCAATTCTTTTTCGAGATTTTGCTAAATATGTAAAGAGGTTGTCCTATTTCTCGAAACGAACATAACTTAATTCTCCAATGGCGTGACGACGGACCATAAGCTTGGAACTTAAATCAGTCTCCGACGCGGGAATGAACTTTTGTAGCAAGCACTTCGCGCCTGGCACCAAGAGCGTCCTGTGCAAGCACTTTTTCGATTTTTGAAAAAAGAAATCATTTTCTTGAATTTGACTGTAGATTGGAAAACATTTTCTGTTAACGCATGTTCTTAGGCAAACCAAATGAACCTTTATACCTATAAAACCTTGAAATAATATTATCTTTAAACTAGGAAAGAAAATGAGGAAAAAAACGATCTTTGATTTTACTATAAGATGTCGAAATATCATTGAAGATTATGAAAATATCAAAGCAATAAGCAAAAGATAAACCCTAATCGCGATCTCGAGCAGTATCGCCTCGAGAAATTGGGGCATCAAGGTACCCAAAATATGTACTCTAGGGCAGGTCTAGAAGTGATTTTCTGGTTTTCATGGCTATCCATATGTACTGTAGAGCAATAAGCAAAAGATAAACCCTAATCGCGATCTCGAGCAGTATCGCCTCGAGAAATTGGGGCATCAAGGTACCCAAAATATGTACTCTAGGGCAGGTCTAGAAGTGATTTTCTGGTTTTCATGGCTATCCATATGTACTGTAGAATGTATATATTAATAGTTGCACATGCGTCAGTCGCTTTACAGGAGAAAAATAAAAAAAGGGGGAAAGCAACCATAAATAAGTAATTGTAGGTTGACCATTGACTCGACCCCGTTGAACAGTCAAATGACCGGAGGAGATGCGATGCGACGCGTTCGAGCTTTCGATTGAAGAGATGGCACATCCATACGCCAGCTTTTGCTTTTTTAAATAGGTGGGGAAAAAAAAGCTAAAAAATGATCGATGAAATTACTGTTGCTTGAGTCACATTTCTTCTTATCCAATATATAGATATTGATTTAAGAGACTTGAGTTTATATATGAAGAAAGCAAGAGGCACTTGTACCTTAAAATTAGAGGTAATACCTTAAAAAAAAATCCCAAAAATTATATTCAAATGTCAATTATGCGGCGAACTTTTGAAAAAAAAAATTCCAAACTTTCGCTCTAGTATCAAATTTGCTCACCCCTTCAAAAATTGACATTGGCTTCTTCAAGATTATCAACACGAGGAGGCTGCAGCGGATTTTGATAATAAACCATTCAACAGCTGTGATATTGATGGTCTTGAAGGAATTAATGGTAATATTGGGATGCGTGAGTAGATTTGGGATTGGAGTGAAAAGTGAGCAATTCTTTTTAGACAAAAAAGATCGAGACAAAATTAGGATTCAATCTAAAGTTATAAATGTTTTAGGTGATAAGTACAATATTAGTATTTTCTCCGATTTTCTCTTTGGGATTCGTACCCTTTGTTCCCTAACACTTCTCTATGACCAAACTAACTATCCTGAAATAACTCAACAGAGTGAAGATGGAAGTTTCCACCTTCGTGGAAATTGCCTTAACTAGAGAGCTTTAGACAAACCAAACAGACTTCCAAGATCCTCTGTCCCCTTCTCCCACCGAGCGAGGACCAATCGAGAGTGAAAATGATCTTGTCACATATTTCGTAAAAAATGAATAATTCGAAAAATATATATTTTTAAAAAATAATCACTCGTATAATTCATGAAAATAATCGAACCAGAAATATATCATCATTCATCAAGATATTTAGTCATAAATCTAATCCAATTAATTGCTTTGAGTGATCGCGAAATAAACAGAGTTGTGGTGCTTGAAAGATGATTTTCTTTTGGGGCAAACACTCGAAGCCTCTTAAAAGCACATAAAAGGGACATGATACTTCTTTTAATTTTTTCCCATACGGAGGAGATAAGGCACACATCACTAATTTTGTAGAGTGGAAATGGACCAAACTTGAGACTTGTAAGTGTACGGAAACCATTAGCAAGGCTGCGTTCGGCTAGCTACCAAAACGTCAATGTTTTGCGAACCTTTGTAAGCACCATAAATGGCGATAAGGATGCATGCAATAACTCAATGCACGCAAAAAAAGAAGAATAATAATCTACTATAATAAGAAAGAAGATCCACCATATTAAACTCGGTACAACTAATCGATCGGCACCAAAATGATCATCACTGATGCTTGCCCGATCGAAATTCCCGCAACCCGATAAATTGAGATCGAGTTCGATCTTGCGTTCCCTTTCTCTCTGAAGAGTCGAATCTACGTAAAGCGAAATCGATTTTAAATTCTCCTTCCTTGGCAAGCAAGGTAATGGTACAGCCTTCTCGAGCCTAGGCATCAAGAGAGGGCAGAGACCCACGTAGGCTCAGGAAGAACCCAAGAACATTAGCAACACGAAAACTCCAAACGTCTCAGGACGATCGTGCGCAACTGGGGATAGAAAAGTCAAGCCCTCGTTCGAGGCAGACGCAATAATTTTTCAACCGACACACCGAACGAAGACAGACGAATATGAAACCTATAGTACAAAAATATCAGAAGGCAATATAAAAATTAAAATAGTTGATGGAGAAATAACGACCCTTGAGGATAATAATAATATCTTCTAAGAAAAGTCAAACCTAATTGCATGCACCGAAAGTCGTAGTTTCGCGAAGGCCGTCCTGCCCGTTTCTCACCATCTTTATATGATAGAGGGCGGGGGGGGGGGGGGGTCCGTTGACACGTACATGATGACGTCATAATGTCATTAATTTATTTAGCTATTCACACATGTATGACGACGCCGTGATGGGATCATTTGCTTCTTTATGTTCCGATTTCGAAGTTATTGCATGTGATGATGAACTGCTAAAGTCAACAATTCATGGAATCTCGGGACAACCACCATCTAATAAAAAAGGTTTTCATTCCTTCATTGGCATTATTAACCCACTTGAGCATTCAACTTCTTAATGTGATATAAGATTAATTTATTTTCGAATGTTTAAGGCCTATGGGAGTAAATGCATTGCGTTGAGTAAATTGCGTGCAAATGGTAACATCGATTTGTGAAGTGAATTCGCAGTCGATTGATGGTGCACTTACTACATACAAGTGCAATTGCTCTCAAAAAGACAAAGAAAATTTCAGGGAAAGTGACACAAATTTCAGGGAAGGGCCAAGTCAACACCTTTCTGTCATGTCCGTTGTTGGTGGTCTTTTCGATTAGAACTTTCCGAGAACCCAAAAGAGAATGACCAACTTTGATCTACTGCTGTCTGGCGTCGATTTCTTAATCAATCCGTCTAATAATTCAACATGAAGACCTTTGCGTATTCTTGGGTGACGGCTCATTTCTTCAAGAGGCATAGCTTGTTTTCACACTGGAGCACCCTTCTTTCCACTTTGCTCTGAGTCTTGTTTTCACACCCTCCCTCGTTTTCCTTCTTTGAAGATTCTTGAACTGCTGCTTCTCTCTCTCTCTCTCTCTCTCTCCCTTCCTGGAAGCTGGGTTGGTCCTTTAGGAGGAGAGGAGGGTTGCAGAGTTCTGATCTTTTCTTAGCTTCTTGATCTTTTCATAGCTTCTCCTATATGGGGTGTTGCTTGAGTGCAAGAATCAAAGCTGACAATCTATTTCACACAGGTAACCGGTCCTAACTCATTTTCAGCTAAAGTTTGAGCTATGCTTTTAGCCCCAACATGTGTGCGAGGACTGCATCGGTTGTTATGGCCTGAATGAAGGACATGCGATGGATAAATAAGCTAGCTGTGTGGGCCATTGACCCTCCAATTGTTCTAGCTAGTTTCATTTGCTTTGATCAGGGGAAAGCTTTATTAATAATGATGAGTTGTCTTTTTGACTGATACGGTTGTTGTCTGGTTATTTCGAGTAGAAATTTGTACTCGATCTTCTCTTGAGTACCAAATCTTTAGTTATTTCCAAAGCTGCTCTGGTTGTCTGGATCATGAATGCTTGGTTGAGTTTAATTAGTCTTGCTTTTTGTGGGGTCTGAGATCATTACATAAGGTTCTTCACTGAAATCTATCAATTTCCTCATACATTTGGTTGCTATTATATGTTTTGGCTACAGATAATTATAGTAAACGATGCAGGAAATATTACAGTAGTACATTGAGACAGGTTGGAGTAGCTGAAATTGATGATCGGAAGTAAACCAATCAA
This sequence comes from Melaleuca quinquenervia, assembly GCA_030064385.1. Classification (NCBI taxonomy): domain Eukaryota; kingdom Viridiplantae; phylum Streptophyta; class Magnoliopsida; order Myrtales; family Myrtaceae; genus Melaleuca; species Melaleuca quinquenervia. The sequence continues at coordinate 20,588,973 of CM057724.1, forward strand.
GAATTACGGCTCTTTCATATGTGATGAGATAAATGGCTTTCTCACTTTTGTGTAGGGGGTAAGAATGTCTCGGGTGGTTCGAGCCGCAAGGTCTCATCCTATTCAGGGCCTCAAACTCCTAGGACAGAGGATGAGATATTGCAGTTATCCAATTTGAAAAGCTTCAGCTATAATGAACTCAGAGTGGCAACGAGGAACTTCCGGCCCGACAGTGTGTTGGGTGAAGGAGGTTTCGGGAGTGTTTACAAAGGATGGGTCGATGAACAAACCTTTGCTGCAACCAAGCCTGGAACAGGCATTGTCATTGCGGTCAAGCGGCTCAACCAAGAAGGTTTCCAAGGTCACAAGGAGTGGTTGGTGAGTGTCATTTTCAGTACCATGTATCTCCAATAGTCTAAACATTCACAGCTTCTCTCGCATATATTTGCTTTTGAATCTAAAAGGTGGACAATGTCTATTAGGCATGTGACACTTATTGCTGCCCATGTTCTTAAGAAATTTGATTTTAGCTATGTATGTCAGTTTCTGTTCTCTTCTTGACATGAATTCTGAAATGCAGACTGAAATAAATTACTTGGGGCAGCTGCACCACCCTAATCTAGTGAAACTGATTGGTTTTTGCTTGGAAGATGAACACCGGCTTCTGGTGTATGAGTTCATGCCTCGAGGCAGCTTGGAAAATCATCTGTTCAGGAGTGAGTAGTTTCCTGTACTGAGCGTGCTCTTCCCTGTTTGTGTCGGAACTTTATCTTGTAAACATGTAACTTAAAAGTCCAATCTTCATGACAGGGAATTCATACTATCAACCACTTTCTTGGAAACTCCGCATAAAGATTGCGCTTGGTGCTGCCAAAGGTGTCGCATTTCTTCATAGTGATGAGGCGAAAGTGATATATCGGGACTTTAAGCCATCCAACATCTTGCTGGATTCAGTATGTAAATGCAAAAGTTCTGTAGTGATATATAGCAGATAGTACTTCGAAGCTTTTGTCTTGCCTTGTCTTGCGTTCCTCACTCTTGAATCTTGCGTTACGTGTACAGAATTACGATGCAAAACTTTCCGATTTTGGATTGGCCAAGGATGGACCGACGGGCGACAAAAGCTATGTCTCTACAAGGGTAATGGGTACCTTTGGATATGCTGCTCCAGAATATATGGCCACAGGTATCTGTCAATTGTGTAGTTCATTTTTACATTCTGATATCCTGATTTTTAGGCAAATGTTACTGCCTGCAATTTCATCCATTATCGTCTTAAAACATTCCTGTAGGCAGAAAATCCTCCTACATGATGCAGCGTTTTCTAAGTTAATACTCTACTGTGGAGAATTTGTGAGGGTCCTTTAGTGAAAAACATCACGAACTGGTCATGTGGTCATGTTTGTTTATTTCATCTGACTGACCATCAAGTAATGGAGCAAGTTTTTTTAATGAAATCCTTAGTAGGATGCCATTAACTGGCACATCTGATGGTCAAAGAAGTCGCTCCTGTCTAGTTTCTATCATTTAACTCGTTCTCTTGTACAGGGCATCTCACTCAAAAGAGTGACGTCTACAGCTTTGGAGTTGTCCTCCTTGAAATGCTATGCGGGCGGCGAGCAGTGGACAAAAACAGGCCAGCAGGAGAGCACAACTTAGTTGAATGGGCCAAACCTTACCTCACAAGCAAACGGAAGATTCTCCAAGTGATGGATCCTCGTATCCAAGGGCAGTACTCAGTGGGCGGGGCCCTGAAATTAGCGAAGCTCGCAATCTGTTGCCTCTCAAATGAACCTAAGAACAGGCCGAATATGAACGAGATGGTTAGAGCATTGGAGCAACTTCAGGCTTCCGAAGAGGCGAAGGCTAACGAAACTTTATCAGAAGCGCAAAACCCTTCAAGTTCGAGCGACAACTCCAGATATCCTAAAAATTCCAATGACAACCGAAACGAACAGAATGCGCTTCAATAGATGGCATGGTTTGTAGAGTAATGCTTTGATTGGGAGGCGGTTTTTGAACTCGCCGTGGCTACACTCGCTGAACGAGTCTTCAGTTCGGAAGCTGAAAAGCATGGAGACCTCGGGTCACCATCGGTCCCATTGTTTCCAGTGCCTCACTGCTGAATACTGAAGAGAGAATACTGTATCTGGTTGTGTGTGATTCCTGCATCACTGATAGTTGTCATCCACTTGCTGTGTGTAAATGTTGTTTGTCATTCCTGTATTTCATTCACTAGTAATGAATACCTACTTTTGCCATGCTGGTGTATATAGTTCGAGCCGATTTCGGCACATCAGTAGAGGCTTTGGATACCTTTTACGCACTCTGTATCCGATCTTTCCTCTCCTTTCCCTTTATCCTTAAAGAAAAGGAAGCTTTGATCAGCAACCCAAAGGGGCTTGTAAAGCGAAGCATCCTTTGCTTTGCGGGCGCTGTAGAGAAGCGGTCTGATAGCTTTTTGGAGAATATATGCTATTCCTGAAACAATGATATTGAAAAGAGAGTAAATATTCTCAAAACGGGACCATAGCAGGCCATGGATAAAAGATCACCATGGACCGGAGCGAGGCGCGGAAGAGAAGAGCAGAGAAAGATAGTCTCTTTGTTCATGAAATCGTGTGCTCTTTTTTTTCCCGAGGAAGGACAAGACTGGTGCATCTTTGCGCGCGACATGCTCGCGTATCCGTCTGCGTTTCAATCTTTCCACAGTAACTTTGACCAAAAAAAAAAAAAAATCTTTCCACAGTAACGAAATGGCATGCTTGTCTAGAAAGGGGGAGGGGAACTTATGTTAAAGAGAAACTCGCTTTTGTCCATCGTTTATGGGGTCTCTTGGAGCAGCCAAACACTCATTTGGGAAGCTTGGTAATCAGATATTTAAAAAGATATAATAAATCAGTTACCACAGACAAGGCAAAGGCCGTCTTAGCTCAGCCGGTAGAGCGCATGGCTTTTAACCATGTGGTCGTGGGTTCGATTCCCACAGACGGCGACATTCATGTCTTGTCTCTTATTTTTGGTGGTTTCTTTTGTGTTAGTGGCAATCGACAACTTCAACTTGCCTCCAAAATCCTCTCTCTCTCTCTCTCTCCATTTTTGATTTTCCGGTGGGAGGTGACATGTGAGAAAAATAAACATTGATCATGGGGTTCACGTCATTGCCCAATTGGCCAAGTGTTGTATTAAATTCAAGAGTGCTTTGGTTGACCTTCAAGACCAAGATTCATGTGACCACCATGCAGCCCACTAATGCCATGCCATCGCCACCCTCTCCCCTCCAAACCACATTCTTCTCCCACCGCCATCTTCTCACGCATTCCACACACTTTTAACTCCTCTCTCTCCTTTTGCCTCTCTTATTCCGTCTCAACGTTCTTCTCCTCTCTTTTTCTTATTCCCCTCCCATAGTTCTCTCGCTCATCTATACCTGAGCTTTCTTTTCTTTCTTCTTTCCTCCTTCTTCGCGTAAAAAAAGAATGAAATTCGAGGACTTGCTGATGGAGAGAAGCGAGGAGAAGCAGAAAAGACAGGACCTTCAGGACGAGGTATGGCATGGCCTCTCTCTCTCTCTCTCTCTCTCTCTCTCTCTCTCTCTCTCTCTCTCTCTCTCTCTCTCTCTCTCTCTCGGTTCTTTTATGGATGAAATGAAAAGGTAGACGACGAAAGAAACTTGACAGGTGACCAAGTTGCAAGCGGAATTGGAGGAACAGCAAGTGCTCAACAGGGTCTTGCGCTGTGCACTCGACTGCCCTGCTTCTTCCCACCCGGGTCATTCCTCTCTGATCCCACCTCAGGTGATGAGCTCCACAATCTAAGCATCCGTTGATACATGGCATTTGCGATCGTATTCACGGTCGTGTTGCATTTGACGCAGTGTTTTTTTGTGTCATGACCTTGTGTTGTGTCATCCGTTGTCTTGGTTACAAACCTATGAATAATAACGTCTTTAATGTACACCTACTCAATTTTATCATATTAGTGCCAAGCCAGATAAATTACAATGACGGGTCTAGATGTAGGTACAGCACCTTTTTGCTTAAGAGATATCATGATGCTCCCTAGGACTGATCGAACAATCATCAACGCCCCAGAAACTTAAGTAATTTCAGCAAAAGGAATGAGACCGGCATGATTGACATGGTTTGCATCCATCACCAAGTTGATAAGGCTTGGAACTATAATTTCCCAACGTTGTTTCCATGTACAGGTTCAGGCGCTTCTGTCTGAATTAGCTATGGTGGAGGAAGAGATCGTTTGGCTGGAGCGGAAAATCAAAGATATGAAATCGAGGCTGTACCAAGAAAAGAAATACACCCAGGAATGGCAGCAGCTGCAGCAGCCCCGGCGACGGCGGCAACCGAATCATTGTATCGAATACCAAGCGGAGCTGAGAGAACACAAACAGCCTTCGAAAATACACTACTTAGAAGAAGCGAGGAAGCAGAAAATAATCAGACAGAGAAGAGCTTCGGTTGGTTCTGCTTCGGACATGCTAAGCATCAGTTCCACAAGGTCCAGTGGTATGTGATCATTAGCATGTATTTGTCACCAACTAATGAAATAATCTCTAATCATTTCTGAATGATTTTGGATTTCATACCTAACTCTGAACTTTTGGTCTGCGTTCGCAAACTTCTTTTGCCTTATGGAAATATGATTGAGCAGAAGAAACTGGGGAAAAATCAATCAAGCATATGGGGAGAAGTAGATACTGCGATGGTATGGACCGGGAAAATGGATGTGTTATAGAGAAGCCTAATGAGCTCTCCGAACAGCTGATCAAGTGCCTAATAAGCATATTTCTCGAATCAAATCGAGTGTTGCGGGATAGAGAAGGAATGGATCATGTTCCGAAGCTCACCCCAGCTTGCAAGAATTCCAAGTCCTCTGCAAAGGGCTCGTTTGGATGCAAAATCTCTCCGACTATTGTCGACGGTTACATCTCGAGTCTCGACCCTTACGGCACGTTGCTCGATGTAGACGGTACTTTCAGAGATATTGGTCAGCACAAAAGCTTTATCCCCATCACGAGAAGCTCATTAGACATTATGCATCTTCAGGAGTGTTTGCCTGCAATGGGGAAATTAAGGTGAGTCCCACAATCATTGAGAGAACCAACAGTCGATTGGACACAGAATCTCTTTGAGAGAAGCTTACGCAATTCCGCCAATTCTTTTTCAGGGTCTTGGTGCACAAATTGAGCAGTGTAGACCTGAGCTTTCTGACATATAAGCAGAAGTTAGCGTTCTGGATCAACACCTACAATGCCTGTATAATGAATGTACTGTAAGACATCTCAAATATACATGAACAACAGCAGCCGAAATAAGTCACCGACATATTATCTCATTTCTGACAAATTTTCCAATCCAGGCTTTTCTGGAACACGGTCTGCCCTCCTCCCAGGAAAAGCTTCTGGCGCTAATGAACAAGGTACGCTGATATTTCCCAAACTAATAGGGAAGGATCGTGCAAAAGTGGTTTTATTTACATGGAATGAGATGTCATCTTTAGTACGATGGCAACTTGATTTCAATTGATTTTGAGGCAGGCTGCATTGAACGTGGGCGGCATAGTACTAAATGCTCTGGCAATGGAGCATTTCATCCTCAGACATCCATGTGAAAGCAATCTCGTAAGTGCAACTTTGGACTGGACAGTTAAATCGGGCTCTTAAAACATATTCAACTTAAACGTGGTGAGATCGCCATTGACTGCAAAGACCGTATAACTCGTGTGCTTCTCTTGCTTGTTCATGTATGCTCATCTTATGGACAGATAAAAATAAGTTACTCCACTCTAGTTGACTAGCACTGGTTTTTCGTACAACAGTCTTTTCCGTGTTCTCTTCTCGTGTTTACTAAATTCCACGAACTTTATCTGTGCAAAAGGGTTCAATGGACGAGAAAGAAATGCTGCTTCGTCATGCCTACGGCCTTGGCTATCCCGAGCCAAACGTGACCTTTGCCCTTTGCCGGGGCAGCTGGTCTTCCCCTGCAGTAAGTTCAGTCTCTCCTTGGTGTCACGTCTCATTGATTCAAACAGATCTTAAGTGGCCTGCTCTTATTCCCTTTGCTTATTCTGCTGACATACAGTTAAGGGTCTATACGCCAGAAGAGGTGGTGAACGAATTAGGGAGAGCGAAGGTCGAGTATTTGGAAGCGTCGGTGAGGGTCACGAGCAAGAGAAAGATCGTCGTGCCCAAGCTCTTGCAATGGCACATGAGGGATTTCGCAGACGACATGGAGTCGCTCGTCGAGTGGATCTACAGCCAGCTGCCGCCTTCCGGGACTCTCAAGAGATCGATGATGGAGTGCTTGAACTACGACGCCAAGTCCCACGCCTCCAAGATGGTCGAAATCCAGCCTTACCAATCGGAGTTCCGGTACCTGTTGGCCTTGTGACCAAAACAAGCGATACATATCCCAATCAACGGGAAAAGTGCACCAACAATGTTGACAGATTCAGCTCGTCAGGAAGCGGAAACAACGACCAGGCAGTGTTAACTCGGCCTTAACTACTAAGTTCATGGTCTAGGCCGCGAAAGGACGCAGCATGACGCGATTCGTGTGCTCATTTTGCCATCCGATTTCAGACACAAGAGTGCATAATACAGATTACCGGAGCTGATCGAGTGATTAGAAGGGGCATTAACTGGCTTGGAGAGCCATTAATTAGAGTGCATTTGGAGTTAGGCAATCAGCATTCTTTCTGTATAAATATTTCAGATTCGCCTTTACTTCTGTGACATAAATTCAGTGATTTCGTATCTTCCTATTGAAGAAAGTGACTGCTACGTACGGGAAGAACTTATTGTTTTAATTTAATGGATGCTCCAATGCAATATGGAGGCATCATTAATGCTTAGATTGTACGAGCATGGCCACCTAGAGTGTAATAATGTCGAAGATACTAAATTTAAATATCCATTTATAGCGGGATGTTCCCCTTTTTTGTAATCCACACTATTTAGCAAGTCTCATTATAACGGGTTCTTTTTTTTTTTTGGCCAAACTAATGATATCAAGTTCTTTCCGAAAAATCCAATAAAATAGGAAAGGAAAATGACTAATCAATGAAAGGGCGATTACTATGAAAATGTTAAACTATACCCATTACAATACAAACATTCTATCTTCTTTTAGTGTCCCCAAAAAACCTAGCCTCGATCTTTTTTTATTAGGAAAAAACTCGAATTCATACATTTGTTACATATACATTATCTATTCAGTTCTATCTACATTATATTTATCATATTGATATAAGTTCGAGATTGTTTATGTTAAAAAAATTGAGATATATGAGGCTCAGGATACTTATATTGGAATGCGTCTAGTCTGTTTTTTTTTTTTTTTGTGGTCTTAATTTTTAATGAAATAATAGATAGTTAGGTGAAGAAATAAAAAAAAACGTCGGTGGGGGCCTATTATTCCATTGCCTCAGGTGCGCAGTACCAACGTGCACACGTGGATGGCCTCGATCTCAGATACGCCTGCACAGAGGCTCTCCGATGCCTCCACGCGTCATTCCGTTGACCGAGACCGTACTCTGCCTCGGTCGGTCAGCCGTCACCTGATTGGTCGACTGCGCCGGGAAAGAAAAGGTCGCTGCTTTTCTGATGAAAAGTTCCCTGCTTTGCTTTTATCAGTTTCAGAACCCACATTTGCTGCCCTTTTCCCTTTCAAATTTTTTTGTTCATCTTTGTCCTCCTCGTTTTATTTGCCTTATCTTGAAGTCTCTGCACGACAAAATTTGTGCGCTGACCTAAGTTCGAAAGGCCCACGCGCCCCCACGCGCCTGCTGTCCTCTCCGTCTCCCTCCCTCCCTCGCTCTCCGACACTGACGCCAATGGGGTCTTTGGAGGGAGGCGAGTACCCTTTCGTCTTTGTCGTGTCATGGAATTATTAATACCCTTTTGACGGTCCCAGTCCTAGCGCTTTTGACAGTCCCACTCTCCCCCACCCCAAAAAGAAGGCGCCCAATTTTGGGGTTGGGGAATCACACCCACAATCTCCAGAGGCTCCAATCTATTCGAGGTAATGCGCATTCTTGACCGAATTCGCTTTCCCCATTTGAATTTGTGTTCTCGGTCTGTCGGCGTCTCCGTGCATGCATGCCCGGTTTTGAGCTTTGTTTCGATTCTTGGTTTTTCGCGTCCTTCTTTATTTTTGTGTATTGAGGTCTGGAACGGGTATGGGTTTGTCGAATTTGAGTTTTTGGTGGTCTTTGTGCTGAGTCTACGGTTGATCTGATGGAACTCAAGCTCTGTCGTGTTCTCACTTTCACTCGGGGTCGGGCAGTGGCGATTAAGCTGCATGATGTTGTATTACTGGGAATGGAGTGGAGCTGGTTCCAATTGGATTCACCTTGTCGGTTTCATTGTGCCGGACTCTATGCTGATTTTCTTTTTTCAGTTCTCTGGAATTTGTGGATATAACTTTTCGACTATAAATCTTCATTTTTTATCTGAAACTACAGGAAACTTGTTTGTTCTGTTTTGAAAGTGTTATTATTTGAAAACACGGGAAGAGGTTTTCAAATTCATGCTAGAGGGGCAAAACATTCGTTTAGTTGTTTACAGTTGGATTGAAAACACGAGCATTGGTAGATGTGTTATCACAGCAGAGATTAGACCTCTCTCTTACCTAGTGTCGAGCACCCCCATTTCTCTTTCTCCATGACTATTGTCAATGGAGGCCCAGAGAGTGAAGCAGATTGCAGAAAGCTTGACATGGATTAAGCCTGAAGAAATGGCCTTTCCAGTGTCAGGCTTTTGGAGGAGATGTTTCAAGGCAGTTCCCAGATATCTTATACAAAAAAAGAATAAGCAAAACATGAATCTTCTTTCATGTGCACTTCCTGCATATATCAAGCGATCCATGGAAGTGGAGATCGTTAGATCCATGTTTTCCTTTTTTATTCATTCTATGTATCTTGTGAATATTAAATGAGTAATTTAATGCGGTCAATATGTTGTGAAATGATTTAATTAAATTAGTTCGAGATAATTTATTTGTACAATGTAGAACTGTACGGAACATTGTTTATTAGCAACTAATGCTACGCATCTTAAGTACTATTCTTAATCTGTCCAGCTTCTGGATTTTTGGGTACCAAAAGAATGGGAAGCTTATCGGATCACCATTCTGATGGCGATACGGACGTTAGTGATTCCGACATGGATGATTATGAAGATAAATCATATGAAGAGCTGAAAAGCGGAAATTACCAGGTTAAGGTGTCAGATGAGGCATTTGCATGCCCCTACTGTCCCAAAAAGAGAAAGCGAGATTACCAATATAATGAACTGCTGCAGCATGCTTCCGGGGTGGGCAAGAGTTCCTCTGATAAGAGAACTGCAAAAGAGAAGGCCAGTCACCTAGCTTTGGCGAAGTACCTGGAAAAAGATCTATCTGACGTAGCCAGTTCTTCAAAACTTGTTGATGAGGGTAAAGCTCCAGTTGGCTGTAGCCATGACGATAAACTAGTCTGGCCATGGAAAGGAGTCGTCATGAACATCCCTACTAGACGGGCGGAAGATGGTAGGTATGTTGGTGAGAGTGGATCCAAGTTGAGGGATGAGCTGACGAGAAGAGGCTTTAATCCTACAAGGGTTCACCCACTTTGGAATTACCGGGGTCACTCTGGAAGTGCAGTGGTGGAATTCAACAAAGGTTGGCCTGGCTTGCACAATGCCATGTCATTCGAGAAGGCTTATGAAGCAGATCATCATGGCCGCAAGGAATGGTATGCTGAGGGTACCCAAAAAATCGGGCTTTATGCATGGGTTGCCCGTGCTGATGATTATAATTCAAATAGTATTGTTGGGGAGCACTTACGCAAGATTGGTGACCTGAAAACCATTCCAGAGATCATGGAGGAAGAGGCTCGAAAGCAGGATAGGCTTGTCTCTGATTTGACAAACCTAATAGAGGTGAAGAATAAGTACATGCAGGAGATTGAAGAAAGGTGTAATGAGACATCAAAGTCTCTGAACATCATAATGACAGAGAAGGATAAGCTTCATCAATCTTATGACGAAGGTCACTTACTTGTTTCTGCTGTGAAGCTTAGGATTATTTGCTTAAGAATCTTAAAGTACAAGATTCAACCCCTTTCTGATTAGTATTATACTCCAACGTTGTAAAATTATCTCCTACCAGCCCTAACTTCTCCAAGAAATTAGGGAAATTTTTAGTCTTTTCTGGATTTTCAAAAAACTAAGAGTCTGAAACTTTGGTCTTTCCTAAATCTACTTGTAAGAAGAAAAAAGCCTTTGACTTTTAATTTATGTCTCAATTCATCATTTTTATGGAGCTAATGCGTTTGAGAGACCTCAAACATCACATTTTCTTTTTATGGAGCATTTGCAGAATTGAGAAAAATACAGACAAGTGCCCACGATCACTATCGGAGAATATTTAGTGATCATGAGAAGCGTAAGTTCCAGCTAGAATCCCTCAAAAAGGACCTAGAAGTGCGTGGACACGAATTGGAGAAGCGTGAAGCACACAATGAGAGTGAGAGAAAAAAGCTATCGGAAGAGATTGCAGAGGTATTTTTGTGCTTTATTACTGCATATTGAATATAGTATATCGTAGTCGATGTGCTAATATGATGTATTTACCATTTTTGATTTTGCCTATTTATAAGCCTGGTGGCAGTGGACCGATCTTTTCAATCAAATTTCATTTATGTGAGTGACTTGAATGCTGCATTCATGATAAGAAGAATGGAGCGGTTATTTCTGGAATTATTTTAATGGAGATGACCAAAATGTTGTTCTATTAGGTATTTAGAGTAGCATTCTTTATGGCAGATAATACAATAATTTCTTGAATGCATTGGGTTGCCGTCTGAAATTAGTGTGGGCCTATGAAGATACCATGAGATGCATTATGCATGCACGAAAAAATCACACTTAGAATTAAAGAAATATCGTTTTATGAAAACATTGTTCAACTTGTGTGATACGTTCATCTGGCTTCATGAGTGAAACACGATATTGGATTCATACCATCCTTATGAAAGACGTATTATGAAAAACAAACTCTTTATTTCCAAAGAGAAAAGAGTCCAAAGAAGCAAAGTTACCCTTAAGAACGTATAGCTCCAGATGGGTGGTCTTGGTTGTATAACTAGACTCAAGGAAGAATATGACAGCCTCGGTGTTGACTGTACAATTAGACTTATCAACTTTTGAAGAGCAGCTAATTTTTCAGAAACGTTACTCTAGATATAAGATACAACGAAGGATTCATATAGCAGACAAGACTTAATTTTCTTGCTTTGTGCTGCCAGGCTCTACTTTTGTCAGTTACACTGCAGCTACTTTTTCTTTCCGCTATATCATGATGTGGGTCCAGCCTTTTGAAAGTTGTACTGTGGGAAGTTTTTGGAAATTATGCCAAGTAGACTCGATGTTCTCATATACAGGAAAATTGCTTTCTCAGAATTCCTGGCCCTTGTTTCGCTTTTATGCTAATGTGTGCTCCGAGGGTTTCACAAATATGTGTAACCCTTCATTCTCTCTTTTCTGCACTTGTATTTTAGTTGTATTTTAGTCTAGTTTTCATTCTTGGAGCATTTATCTTGCTCATCCATTTTTGTACAAATAGAATTGTTGTACAGACGTCTAATATATTTACATGCATGGATGTATGACACAAAATAACAATGCGACGTCGATATATTTGGATTCATTGAACTGCTCACAAACTGATACCTACTAATAGACTCTATTCGTGGTTACTAATTGATTTCGGTGTTGTGAGATCCTTTACCCATGCGTTTTAGAGTACGATTATCTGGTGAGGCTAACTTCTTTCTTTTACATCAGAATGCCCAGAAAAACAGTTCACTTGAATTGGCTGCTTTGGAGCAACTGAAAGTCGATGAAAAAGTCTTAAAATTGGCTGAAGATCAGAAGGTGTTCTCCTTATATTCTTTTATCATATCAAGAGTATACATATCTTTTCATATTATTCCTTTGAGACTTATGATGATTACTAATGAATTTTTTAGAGGCAAAAAGAGGAACTTCATAATCGAATAATACAACTGGAAAAGCAGCTTGATGCAAAACAAGCCCTGGAATTGGAAATTGAACAATTGAGAGGGTCAGTAAATGTCATAAAGCACATGGAAGACGAGGATGATGCTGAAATTTTGAAAAAAGTAGATGCTTTGCTGTCAGATCTGAGGGAAAAGGAGGAAAGTCTTGAGAATCTAGAAGCAATGAACCAAGCCCTCATAGTAAAGGAACGCAACAGCAATGAAGAGCTTCAAGCTGCTCGCAAAGAATTGATCAATGCAAGTTTGCTTTTCTCTTCCTCTTTTATAGTGAGATTTGTTTATAAATTTTTGTAAGTAGTTGCGTTCTCTTGTATCATTTGTCGTCTTTTTTTTCTTGGTCATGCTTCTTCTGTTACTTCACTCAGTGCAAGTTCCTCTTGCAACCGTAGGACGAAGATTTGACTCACATAAGGTGCCAATCAACTTTACTTTGCAGGTACTAAAAGACATATGTAGTGGTTCTAGCAAGGGGCACATTGGTGTAAAGAGAATGGGAGAACTTGACAGAGAACCATTCCTCGAAGCAATGAAGTTGAAGTATAATGAAGAAGAAGCAGAGGAAAAATCGTCAGAGCTCTGCTCGCTGTGGGAGGAATACTTGAGAGATCCAAACTGGCATCCCCTCAGAGTTATTGAGGTTGAGGGGGAGCATCAGGTATAAATTTTGTAGGTTTCCCCTATTTGCCATCAACCAGGTCTGCTAGCAGTGTTTATTTTTGTCAAGTCATTAGCTCTCATATAACTTCTCGTAGCCTACCACATCTCACTCACTCCGCTATATGTTCTTGTGTTTTCACGCCTCCGATATTTCGCGATTCTTCCTGCTTTGCCTTGTCTTTTTATGTGAGAGACAGTTTCTTTTTTAAATCTACATTTTTACAGAGAATAATTGATGATCAAGATGAGAAGTTGAATACCCTGAAGAGAGAAATGGGTGACAAAGTGTATAGAGCAGTCTGTGCAGCACTCATGGAGGTGAATGAGTACAATGCTAGCGGAAGTTACGTAACTTCAGAATTATGGAACTATAAAGAGCGGAGAAAAGCTTCACTCAGAGAAGGAATTGATGTCCTTCTGACGCAATGGAACGCAACTAAACACAGGAGGGGAATGTCTTGAAGGTTAGCTTTTCATGTGTGAATTGTCTTTGCCTGTTTTATGAAAAGAAGTGATAGAAGCAAGGATTGCATCCCAAATTTATTTCGATATTTAGTTAGGGCTTTGGGGCCAGAAAAATTAGTGTTTCTTCGTTCTAGTATTGCTGATGCCAAGACAAAGAATCATCAGTAGTACTGAAAACTGTATTTCCTTTTCTGGTGCTTCTCTGGATCTCGCTGGTCCGACGGTCCCTCATAAACTGCATGTGCATGATAGTCCAGAAACTAATTAATCTGCGGTTCCTCACACGCATTCATCTACAGGACTGCAAAATAAGAGGGTGGCGAGGTGTCTGTGAAGCTGTACCAAATTCTTGCCGGAAGACCGATTTCTCCTTAACGGGTGACGGGCAATGCATGTTCCGAATAAGCTTTATCCGTAGATTATGGCATCGTTTATGTTGTAGATTATTCTGTACCCAGTAGCACAGAAACTTCCGGTTTTCCATAACATCAAGCACTGTACGTGAATAATTTGTACCGGGAGGCTGAACTAGCTTTGTACGAGGATTCAATCTTGAACCTAATTGTCTACTGATCTCTTATTTTAAGAGTGCCTTGAATTTGCTCCAACATAGCTCAGATGATCACTCCATGTTGTTGTCATGAATTCTGATGCTGATGGATTCTGGTTACATCACAAGCAACACAAGGTATATGAACTCCTGAACCCATTAAAAGAAAATTTCAGCCCATGATATATCTCATTAATCTCATCAATCACATGAAACATAGAAGTAGATATCCAATTGAATGGCCCAAGTGAAATTATTTGGGCTGGTGTGGGTGGGCCGAAGACCGTCGTCAGAGTCTAAAGTTTTCTTCGTTAGACATTGAATGCGGATCCCCCCACCCCCCAAAAAAAAAAAGGTGGAAAGGAAAAAATAGCGAAAGGCTTCCTTTCGATGATTAGTGATTTTGCCATGTGTTTAGTAATTTTTTGAAGGCGACGTGACCTAGAAATTTATCAGGAATTGGTAAATATTGAAATGAGACTATCTTTTTGCGTAAAGATTTGTTGTTAAGAAGTGCTTGCAACATACTAATTTAAAACTTATTTCCTTTGATAAGCGGGTGGAGAGGAGCACTTCACATTTGTCATAGAATGTTCATTTCGCGTCAATAGCTTGGTCTATCTTTGGTGCTTGAATCCATTATTGGCGTTGGCGTGGGGCAATGATTAAGTCTACCAAGAAGAGAAGATTAACATCTCATTTTCGAGACACTCTGGAAACCTGAAGAGGTATATGATTTGTGAAAACTAATTACTCTTAAAGCACATTAAGTGGAGCTTAACAAGTGTTTAGGAGGCATTGTTTCGTAAATTACCTTTTACAAGCTTTTTGACATTTTTCTTACTGGAAAGTAATTGATTTTAAAATCATCGATAATTAATAAGAAGTCCTTTCCACATTGTTACTTACGAGAAAATCATCAAAGTAGTTTAAATTTATTTCATTTTTACCAATTTAATCATATTTTTTTAATTATATCAATTGAGTCTTAAATTTTGTTGTGTTTTTTAAATTGAATTTATTGGGCTAATTCAGTGAAAAAGGAAATTCCCTAATATGTCCCTCGTTGAGGCCCGGCCCGTGCTCACGGAGTCCACAGTCTAATTATTTATATGCCTTCTTCCAGTCTCTTTCTATGGCTTATCCCTCAAAAACCCTAAATCCTAAACCTAGAAATCGAGCAGGAGTGGTGAGGTTGGATCTGCACGTGGTCCTCCTCCTCCTTCCTCGATCGAGAAATTAGGGCAATAGCATCCGTCGCCATTCGCGATTAGGGCAGTGATTAGAAAGAGAGAGGCTCGAGTGGGCGTTCTTCTGATCGATGAAGACGGTGGCTGCGAGGTTGGTGGCAGGTGCCGCCTCTCAGGAGATCTCTGGTATCTGCCGGATCCGCCGCCGCCGCCTTCGGAATCGATTAGGGTTTTTTTCATTGCCCCACGATGACGGACTTCTTCAATCCTTTACACTTGATATGAGCCCCGACGGAGTCACTGTTCTGTTTGCTTCCTGTTTCGTTTCATTTCGGGTCGCATTTGTTTGCGTTCTGCCGAGAAAAATCTGTTCTTTGTTTTTTTTCTCGATTGAGCAACGAATGCTTACAGAAAAAGCTCGATCTTTTTCCTGCTTCTTGCGGGAAAAGTGGTTGAGCATCGGCCAGACAACCGTAGCGATGAGGCATCCACAGACGACGGGATTCTTGGTCTCGTTCTTGTCTACTGAGTCCATCTCACATCCTTATTCATTCCACAGTCGTCATTTTTCTTTGGTCTTTCTGCTTGCCAAGCGAAAATGGGGCAACGTGAGACTTTTCTTTTTTGGGATTTCTGTTTCTGTTTTTTTAATCCCGCAAAGGGTTTGTCATTTCACGGGTGTAGATTAGAATCGATAATCGAAAAATCATACTGTCGATCTGGTTCCAGTTTCCGATGAATCCCGGTTCGGTTCTCAGCTTCATTTTCTGAGAACCTCACCGGGTTCAAGACGAAGCGGATAAATGTAGAGACATACAACCAAACTAAGTTGCACTGCAATGAGAAAAGTTTCATTTGGTTGACACTCCGCATCAGCAAGATTCTTAATCAAATTTTACAAAAGAAGTAAATGTAGAACCGTCAACCCAAACTCTGTTGCTGTGCAATTTGAAAAGTTGCGTTTGGTTGGCACTCTGCATGAGCAAGAGTCTTGATCAAAAGTTACAGAAGTTAGAAAAATCACATTTGGTCGGTGCTCTGGCATCAGTAAGAGTCTCAATGAATCTTACAAATGCTAGATACGTCTCAGGGTCCAGACACAATGATTGGAAAGCTGGACTCAAACCGCAAGATACCCTCATGTAAGCAGGATACCCTCGTGCAGGGGGGGAACGAGACCTTAAAAGAAGCAATGCTACCGAGATTCAAACAGCAATCTCGATCTCAGCCATCAAGAGCAGCGGCAAATTTTCTACTTCCATCTCAAGCTTCTGTGCTCATGGATGCGGCCCGTGCTTTCCAGAGTCCCCTCCTATGGGCATTGTCTAAACACGTTGATAACAAGTCTTGTCATACGCTTCTCCTAGCATTTGATGCCACTGGTGGTAACCAGGACTCATACTCTGGTCCTGCATCCTCTCTACTTAGCCAACGCGACACCGCTTCGGTCTGAGTACTTTTTCCACAAAGATGTATCAGAAACACCTATATACTAGTTATTTTAGTTTGATAAACCACCTGTATGTGGTGAGGCTTTCTAATAGTCATTTTAGTTTAATTAATAGTAATTTAATTCAAATGAACGATTAATTATGTTGGTTGTTTCTTTTGGTTTTAGGTGGTTATAATTGGGAGCAATTTTTCATGTATGATTGAGGACTGAAATTCTATAAACTAGGTTTTACATTGTGTGTTTTGAACCTTTTTTTTATTTTTTATCTTATATATTCATTTTTTTATGGATTAATGCTATTGACAAATGGAAGGATTTTCATTTTTCCATTGTTGCTATCGCGCTCGCTTTAATTTTGCCTACCTATAATTTCGCTTTAATTCGGTTCTAGGTTCCTAGATATATAGGGTAGGTTTTAGTTTTTCAAAAAATGATAAACCTGTTTCAACGGATAATTTTCAAACTATAAGTGATGATGGGTTTCAATTCTTAAATGGAACCTAACTGCGCTCACTCATATGAATAACAAATATAGTTGTAACATGAGAAGCCAAGAAAATGTTATGTTAAGGTATTTACAGTTAGCTAAGAAAGGAGCGGTCTCAGGCTCACATTGCAGAAATCCGTTCCCTTCACCTGTTCGGGCGATGCATTGCGAGTGAGCTGTGTCTTCTTCCCAGCTAGGGAAGGAACAGAGCAGCAAATCTAAAAAGTTGGCAAAATGGAGGGGAGACAATATCTACTTAATGTCCCATCACCGATTTACATACATCATCGAGAGGGGCAAAGTAACAAGAACAAGGATAAAGCAAAAGCAGAGGTTGTCAGAGGAGAGGAGAGGAGAGTGAGATTTGAGGACACAAAAGTATAATCACCGCATATATATTAGAAATGTAATGTGAACTTCCATTAAAGGTAAGCAAAAGCTGCGGGCTATTAGACGAGCTTTTTGAAGCCACTTCAGCTCCGACAACAAACGCCTCTTTTTTTTTTTTAGGGGGTTCGTTCTTCGGGTTTCTAGGATTCCTCCTCCTCCCTCCAATCCCCAAGAGTCAAAAAAGTGTTCTTCCACCACCCACACGCAAAACACAGACACACAAATTATACCGCCCCACATACTGTCACATTCTCACGCTTTTCCTTCCCTCTCTCCCGCTCATCCACTTTCCAAGAAACTTAAAAGAAAGTCATAGAAAAAGAGACGAAAGTATAATTCAATTTGGTAACTTTAATGCGGCCCGCGAAGCGGGAAGTATTTCTAGGGCGGGCTAGACCCTGAAGTTCTTGCCGGTGAAGGTCTGGCTGAACTGCCAACCGGCGGGGACGATGTTCCAGGAGGTGGAGGTGCGGCGGTCGCTGGCGGTGACCCGGAAGGAGAGGGACTGGCCGACGAGGTCGGAGTTGGACTGCCAGTTCTGCCCCCAGTTGCGGCTCATGCTCATCCACCCGGTCCTCGACCCTTTCACCCACACCTTGGCGATGTCCCCCGCGCCGGCCACATTGGTGATCAGCACCAGGTTGAAGTACCTGAACCCGTTGATCGTGAACCTGATCCCTCCGTGCTTGCGACATGGCACTCTGCCAACAATTCAAATGGAACACTGAGTTAAATATATCCATGGATTCCGTGAAGTCCATCGGGTCTCGATTCAAGATGAAGGACCTTAAGTTATTAACTGATCATGCGGTCCCATATGGACCGAAAAGCTTGAAGAATCGATTTTAAAGTCAACGAAACGACCATGAAGAATTCAGGGCCTATTAACAGCCATAACCCAGAAATGCATGAAACCGGTTCACTTGGTCGCTGACTCACCGGCGGTAAGATACGGGGACGATCCCTGCGCGGTACTCGGCGATTTTAAGGAACATGGGCATGGCGAGATCAAAGTGTGGCCGCGGAGGGTTGCACCACCCTCCGTTGTCGTTGGGCAGCGCGAAGTTCGGCGGGCAAAAGTTGGTCGCCGTCACGAAGATGGACGGGCTCCCCGAGTGGCACCACTGGGGTTCATTCGCGCACTTGATCTCGAAGCACGCGCCGCAGCTGAACCCGTTGTTGAACAGCGCCGTGCTTAGCGCGGCGGTGTTGACGCCGTAGCCCTGGCTGTACAGGTTGCCGTATCCGCACGCCCCACCTGCGAGGAAGTTAGAGAAAGGCGGGTTAGAGACTCTGTTCTGAGATATGGTGTGAAATGTTTATTGTTGGACAGGTTTTGATGAAATGCGTGCGAGAGCAAAGCGTTAAAATGGAAAAGTCGGGTTCTTGATGCAGTTGCTCAATGATGCTTCCTGGAGTAAAGTGACCAGATTTTGGTTCGAAATAGGACAATATGGTCGAGGTCAAATTCGGGTATGAAATCTGAATAGCGGATCACCAAGGACATAATGCTTGCCATGTGTTCGCGGAAATTGGATGGAAGTCCAAGTGGTATAGTCGGCTTCTTGGTAAAACGCACTCTGTTAAAGCAGTTTCATGAAATGTAGCTGGAAATCGCAGGGTTTGTGATCCTAACTTTCCTAGGAAATGCAGCTTGAGAGATCATGTTTGAGAGATCATGCCTTCACTATGGTCAAGCGGGAAAAGAAAAGTGCAGATGAAGGACAGCATTTCGGAAGTTCAACCGGAGAGTTAGTGGAGGAATGGAAAGGGAAGGAGCTCATGATAACCGGTAATGAAAGACTAGAAGATCTTGAGGAAACATGACTGAGCCAAATATTGTACCCATGGTTCCGGATGCGTCGCTGCCACCATAAAATGTGGCATGGGCAGTCTGCCACGCGCCACCGGCGTAGTCACCGGGGATTCTGGCCTCAGCCAGCGTCGAAAATAGTATTAGAGAGACAAGGCCAACCGCACTGACGACGCTAGCCATTGCCTTGACTTCTCCTAAGGTCAGTAGCAGAGATGTGAAGGAAGTGAAGGGGTCGTTGGGTTGTCACTTGTGAGGAGATAGGAAGATGGCGAGCCTCCTTTTATGGAGGGAGGGCAAGCTTGGAGAAAGCCACATTGTCAATAAAGCGGATGTTTATTGGATGACATTACCTTCCCTTGATTAATGCTGGTTTTGTCTCTCATAATTAACCAAATTCAACTCTATGGACATCTCGTTCTGTCTTCTTAGCGGCGACCCACTTTCCAACTAGCCCCTTAAAGATTAGCCGTTCAATGACTTTATTCGAGCCACTTTTGCAGAAATGCCCCCCGAGGTTTACCCTCATTTTCCACTGTGGGATGAGTGCTGTGGGGGCATAAAGGGGAGATGCCGGGGCCGCAAGTATTGACATGAAGGCCCTTTGCTTCAGTGGCAAGTCTGTGCCATACAACTACTAGAGCTCTCCCTTTTGTCAAATTCTATTCTCTGCGATCTCTTCCTCTGTTTTCCACTTTACCTGTCTCTCCTAGCTTTGATCTTTCGGGACCCCAAAATCGAGGGTTGGCTTGCGAGCGGATACGGGATTTTAACTCGAATGATGCCTGAGGCGTGATTACAATCGACAATTACAGAATCATTAACATCGATGGTTCCGATTGACCGCGAAACGCCCGAAAAATGGTCCCCTGTTTTTTTTCTTATGAGTAACATTTTAGTGTGAGCAATGCTAGTCAGACATGTTGCCAGCAGGGAGCAGTGGTTGGGTCCGTCTTGGGTCGTTCCCCACTTTCCAATTAATTGACAAAAGAGGGGAGAGTCCGATTGCCGCCAAATTGATGGACTTCACCGAAAAGGCGACGCCGAATTCTGGGCCCGCCGATCCGCATTCATCGGTCCACGTATTGCGCCGTGCATCAGCCGTACGATTTCGTGGACTCTCTCTCTCTCTCTCCTCTCCTGGTCTTCTCAGTCACGTTCTTTGACCTCCTTTGAGTGGAAGTCTCCGAATATCTCTTTTTTGCTCCCGGGATGCACGTTCCCTTTTTGAAAAGAAAAACAAAAAAAGAACGTAACAATTTGAAAAATTCTTTTAAAAAAAAGTGGGTGATTTTCCATGCTGAGTCGATCATCCAATCGGAGCAGCCCGTTTAGTGGATCGGGTCGTGGAGCAGCATGTTGATTGTCAAGGGGGCTTATGAGCACATTAGCTTATGCCCAAAGTGCCTGGATCTGGGCAGGGGATGGATGTTGGGAAATGAGATTTTTCCTCTTTTTATAGAGGGAAAATTTGGGTGGAAGAATTTGAAGGGTAGATGCAGGGTAAATCGGATCTGCACTAAATGTAGAGGATTCACTTCCAAAGTGCTTATCGGGAGGAATTTGCACCCTCGTTTATTCTTTCAATCATGAGATGGCCTACGACGGTCTTCATGTTCGGATTGCCCACTTTTATGCCGAACAACCGTAGGCAAGAACTAAAAAGAGAGAGATGGTCCTCCAATTTTTGCCTCTCACCGGTTGAATAATGGAGCTGCTCAAATAATGAATGAATAAGTTACATGGCTCTTTCAACACGACAAGAACAGAATAGCTAGAAGCTTTCGTTCTTCTCGATTGCAGTCCATTACAATACAGGGAGGAGTAGCATAATGTCAACTCCAATAAACTAACGCATGATAACAATGATCTCTCCCCAATTACAACCTCTGGAGTTGGACTTGTGGCCAAAGAAACCTAACACATCGCTTCTAATGCAATTCTAGCTGTTGTTGTCTGTGAGAGAGAGAGAGAGAGAGAGAGTCGAGCCAGGAAATGAGCGAGAACATCTGTCCTTTTCTCCGTTCTAAACCTAATCTTGCCTGCACATATCGAACTAAGCCGAAGAATAAATGCAAACTACACTACCGAATCCAACCTAGGAAGATAAGGATTTGACCAAGGAGAAAGTCTAGGAGAGCTTTTTGTGGCGGGGATGGGGGGGTGCTGGTGTGATGCTCACTGCCTTTCCCATGAAGAATATAAATTGTGCAGCCAGAAAAAAGGGTCCAACCCCATCAACCAAATCGAAGAAATCCACCACGTAACCCCCCCGAAATAATTGAAGTGTAGTTCAACAACACCACACTAACCCTAATTCACACTCGCACTGAGCCTGAACTGAGCTGCTACACGGCCTCCCCCTTTTGCATGTGACCATGCCACCAAGAAGATTTCTCCCCACCAGCACAACATCTTCCCGCTTTTCACTTGAATCCCTCTCCCTCTCATTTATGTGCTTGAAACTAATCCCCCGCCTCTTGACTTCTTATCTCTTTGGGGTTTCCCACGATTTTTGAATTTTTTGTCTTTTGGCCCCTTTTCTATGGTTTTTGAGCAATTCGATGCCTTTTCTTTATTTGAGAGGATAGTGTAGATCCCTGAAATACGACACTCATGTCTCACCATCGTGGACTTAAAGATGGCTCATAGGTGGTGATGGTATTGTGATCTAAAATTACCAACGGTAATACTAGAAGCAGCGGTGGACAAACAATAGTTCTAAGTTCAAGCCGAGTTGGGAGGGATTTAAAGGTCGAGCTTAAATTGTTACCATAATCTATCTATCTAGAAATTTAATGCATAATATCTCGGATCGATAAGAATTTAGTGGGCCCCAATTGGGTTAGGTCGGGCCTTTTCACTGAATAGCCTAGTCAAAGCTTACTGAACATTGTCCATTATCACTAAAAGTTGGTCCAAACATCATGAATATCAATTTGTGTGAGCACAACTAACTGTTTCGAGGTCTAGATGAGCAGAATATCACATATTCCACTTATCAAGATATCGACGCCCTCGTTCTTAACCTCCAATCATTACTTGAATGGTCAATCGTCAATCTAAGTGTGCATATCTAACTTTTGACTCATAAGATTTCCCTCTCAAAATAACCTTGAACCGATGCTTACCATGAGGTGGACGATCCTTTACTAGATGCATATAGATGGAACAGCTTGTGCATTCCATGAGGCACAACGGAGTTAATTAGTTCGGATACCTGTCTCGATGGAAAAAGAAATTATGCACTCCTTAATATGAATATATCCAAAGCAGCACATAGCCCTTCCTACTTCCTCCGAATGCAATATAGACGCCATAGATGAGCCAATTTTTATCTTTTGAAGCCGAGAATAAACCGAGTTATCTATTTTCAGGCTGGGAATTGCTAGGAGAAAAGTCATGGAATCATATTGACTGGTCCACATAGGCTTCTCCAAGATACATACGGGAGGAAAAACCAATGGTGTCCAGATCTCTGTCCGAGTACTGAGATCACATATTAAAAGATCTTTCTTGAGCACCCACAAAGAAGCATCGTTTGGTTGATTGGATGGAAAGTGATTCTAACGGTGGAAGGTAATTCAGTTGGCAGCAAAGTTGCGGATGCTCGATAAAGAAAGAAATATCAAATCGCATTCCTCGGGCTCTTTTTGTGTGTTAGAAGCCAGAGCAAATCCTTACCCACTTTAAGTGATGAGGAAGCTTCTCATGTATGATACGGAGAGATTTGCAGATATCTGCTTGGCTTTATCTCCCGTGATTTTCTTAGGCGAGAAAGGTGGTATGTATCATTTTGTACTAATGTTATTACCAAATTGATATGCGGATCCGAATCGAAGTTTGTGATTTATGATGGCGAACCAAGTCGAATAGTAAAGTTCGGTGAAGTACTTACAAGAATTAGTGCAGTTTCTTTTTCTGGTATTAAGTGAACTGAAATGCAAAATAACGGAGTTTGAGTAAGAGCCATAGTGAAAAAGGAAAAGGACATATGCCAAATTTTGAGTACATGTTGTGAGTAATACAAATAAGACAGTCGCAGCACATTGGTTTGTTCAATAGTTTTAGTTTATAAAGTCGTGAAACTATCTTATTGCGTCATAAATTGTAAACACAACAAAAGCTGACTTTAATGGACAAGAGACATAACGATATATAAATATATTTATACATTTGTCTAAACTTGGTAGATGAATTGATAGATTCAATTATAATTTACTCTTTTTCTCGATTCAACTAATATACATGTATCTTTTTAATTTTTGAATTTAGAATCAATAATTGCGTATGTTTCTGCATTTACTTCTTTTTTGCCCAATAAGCATTCATTGGACATTTTATTGTCTCCCACAACTTTTAAAAAGTGTAATCGGGTCTTAAACCCTTCATGAAAGTGCAATCAAGGCTTGAAAACGCTCAATATATACAATCAAGTCCTAGAACTTGTTACGAAAATGCAATCGAATTCGAAAACTTTCAAAATGTGCAATCGACATTTTTTTTCAATTAATCTGATAAGTTTAAGGATTTGATAATATTTTATAAAAATTTTAAAACTCAATTGAGCTTACATGATAAGGTTTAGGACTTATTCATATTTTTTGAAAATTTTGAAACTTAATTATACTTTTATGATAAATTTTATGACTTTCAATGCACATATCCCAAGGATGTCTAGTTCGTGCACTCCTAATCATTCTCCTTTTCGAAGTCATGGTAACCTGGCTGATAAGCCAGTTCATTAGCAAACACACCACGCCATAATTAAACATGATTAGATAGCTTCGATTACAGCACGTAATGATCATAACATCCTGTTTACAAACCCAATGATCAAAGGGGAAAAAGTCCACCATGCCGAAGAAAATCCTGGTGCATGCTTGAATTGAAAACTTGCCTGATCTTTACCGGACCACCCAATCCGAACCTAGGGACCATTAACATGCGATGTTTCCCACTTTATGTGAAAAAAAAATTTAAAATTAAAATTTTAAAAATAAGATGTAAAATAATTAAAATAAACATGCCTATGTGTTTTTGTCTCCATAGACTCAATTCAACTTTACGCAAGCCCCTAGAGAGGAACCCAAAAAAAAGTTCCAATTTTATCGAGCAAGCAAACGCAGAATCATTTAAATAGTACGATAACTTTGCACTCTTCCCAAATTTCCCTCGCATGATTTGATCTTCTTGGACCCATTTCGAGATTGTGATAGTCAAGCTTCCTTTTCTTTCTTTCCATAATTGTAGGGAGGGTCCTGTCTGAAAAATTTAATAATTGCCTTTAACGTTAGGAGGCGAGCCACCCCAATCATGAATCAAGTGGACTAATCTGTCTTCATGTCCGAATTTGATTTTTGGACTCGGGGCAATTAATTCCCGCTGTCTGATTGTGGAGAGGGCCCCAATTGATGCACCGTGCATCGTTTAATCAATGCTCGTAATTATTACAAGTCCTTGAATTACCTATAAAGAGTCGAGACGAACGAGGGAAAAGGCTCATCATTCAATGATTCTCGATTACACTTTTGCTCAGCAGGTTTCTGTTGTTCCAGTACCAATTTGAGTTTCACAATCAGTCCAAATGACGTATTTTTAGATCGTATGTTTAAATAAAAACTAGAGACTAAAGACGGTAATGTTGCAATTTTCTTCAATTATTTTTACTTTTAAGAGAGTCTTGCTTTCATTTCGCTTTGCTTAGAAATGTTCGATGATATTAAAGGTATTTGCTCTGAAAATACCTTTCTTATGTATATCTTTCATATAAATCATATCTAGGGCAAAATAGAAGGGCCAAAGAAGTATGCAAAGCAACCTCTTATTGAAGGAGAGGCATCTAACAAACTAGGTGAAGATACCACAAATGGATCTGCAAGGGAATAATCAAATATGGTCAGATCTGAGAAGAGGGTGCAGTTCAATTGGCTGTTGACACGCCAGGTTTATCTTCCTCCAAGTCCTACAAGCATAGGGACCATGTATATCTGAAGGCATTGGAAGCTCATGTTTGAGGGTAAATACTCTTTTTCCTTGAGGAATTTTTAATCAACTGTGGTTGGCATAATGACATTCCGTCTTTCCTTTTTCTCGATTCAGATGCCTGGCAGCCACACAGTGCGAGAAATTCGTCGAGGGGGTGCAGACCGTACAATGCATGTTTCCAGCCAAGTTTCTAGACCCCCTCAGAACTCAAGAACCTCAAAATTGAAGCAAGACAATGAACATGAACGGGAAGTTTGATATCTGGGACAAAGCTTGTTTGATTATGGTGTGAATAGAGCTTTCTCTGAGCCTTTCGGCGTTGTTGCAATAGAGATCATGTTGATGAACCTGCGTTGGCTGGCTGCTCGCAATATAGGATCTTTAGGTAGTCATGGATTTTGATTTCATCTATCGATGGGGAATTGCGGTCCTCGCGTCGCTGGTCTTTGTTAGCTGAATCTCCAATGCGAAAAAACACAAAGGACCCATTTAAAGCATGTGCTCTGGTATTCCGATGCGAGTCATGAATGATAGGACTCCTCAATCTCAATGGAAGTCAAGGAGCGACCATGTTTGCTTTACTGTGGATCACTTACTCATACCTCATTGACTGGGAGAACATGAGCAGTGCCCGTCGTTCTTTCTTCAGTTAAAAAATGATCGTCCTGTAATGAGCCTGAGCAAATATGAACCTCTTTCTCTGTCTTCTCTTGTGAGGGCGATCCTTCTTGCCTTCAATTGGTTCCCTCCTTTAGTGGGCTTGAAACAAGACTTTAGTACCTTGAAGATGAGGTTTGCCCAGCTTCCTTCCATTGGCCCAGAACTAACAAGAATTACACGAAATTTCATTGCTTTTATAACGGTGTTATCTTACTACAACAAGATCTACGACCCCTTTGCCCAACATCAACATTGCTTTCACAATATTGTTCTCGTTGATCCTAAAAGCAACAACAACAGCTACAACAGCATCCTTGCTTTAACGTCGTCGCAGAACTAAGGTAAGCAATGATGTCTCTCATTTTGTCCAACTCGAACAACATCAGCGCACATATCATTCCTATCACCAGAAGGATGGCTCTAATATGGATCTTCTCCTTTTGCTTCCATTGCAACTTCCAACTCCAAGTCGTTGTTGCGTCGCATTAGTTGTGTCCAATTATGCTTGCCTCCAATCTAGCCACGTCTGTAAAGTTTGGATTTTCCCCCCTCATATGCCTTCAATTGAATTTTCACCATTTATATTCTCTTATTCAATGTCCCCTTCTCATTCATCAATCCACAAAATTATCTATTCTCATGGGATGAGGACTTAAGATCAATTCATTGGAAAAAAAAATCTCTGTTCATCAACCCGTCAATGTAGTGGTTAAGCAAGCATCAGAAAGACAAGGGATAATGCTCAGTCCAACTTCGTTTGTAGAGGATGTAATCAACCAGGAAAATACTCAAAACGGACAAACTACGACAAAAATGAGCAACCATTATTAAGATTAAAGGGAATAGCAGGAAACAAATCATTGTGTTTAGGATATGGTGGAACATCACAACATAAACCAACATCGTGCCACAATCGAACAGAGACCAAATCTGATAATACTGGCAGATGTGAAATACAGGGAAAACGCAGCAAAGACCACCTGCCAATGCAATTGCCTCCGCATGTCTTTACATGTCCACTGCACTACCATCATAAGACAATTCCATCAAACACATTTAGCGTAGCCCGAATTGTTTTGAGCTTCTTCACTTCATCTCTTTCCTATTCGCGATGCATATCCATGAGACAAGAAGTGCAAGTGACAGGACTAGGTCATAGAACCAGAAAAGCCATAAACAGAGTTGCGTTAAACAAGAAAATCAATTCTTGAGACATGAGAGCAGAGTAGTGAATAAACAAACAACAAGCTCCAAATCAAATGCACTGACTCGTCAACAATTCCCATTGCAGACTACCAGTCGAATGCACTACTCATAACCATCACCTCCCGTAATGAACGGCGGTATAATCTCCTTCTATGATTTTTAGATTGCTAAGAAGTGTAGAGGTTCACAGGCTAACTATGCTTGCATAGTAGGGGGCAGACTTCGTTAATAGAGCTAGAGGATCATGCGCTTCTCTTAGAACCACTTCCAATCGATGTCATTGAACATCTGGATTTGGCTGAGAGAGAATGAGAGAGCTCTAACTATGTCGCCTCCACAAGAACAGAAGAACGAAAGATCTCCCTCTCCTCAAAAGTCCTATTTTGACACACACAAACTTACATTGGGAGAGAAACGTATTTCTACATATTTGCTAGCAAACACGAAACATAATCATACATACAGGATGATTGCTTAATTTATTTGCGTCATCCGAGTTTGCCACACGTAATTCCAAGTTGACAACTTAATGGAAATTTTTTTTTTTGACAAAAGCTAGTGAAGGGTAAGTTTGGGGTAAACGTGGCACAAATGTGCTACTTTGGGATTTTTGGTATTATTAACTCTTTATCTAATTATTTTACGCTAAAATATATGGTTCGTTTTTCACTACTTGAGAAGCCTTGGAGGCATTAAGTCGATCTCATATAATGTATAGGAAAGTACATACATACATATGTTATGTATCTCTTCTATTATTTTCTTTCTCTTCTTCAGGCGTACACGCACTAGGCACCAGTCAAAGCAGCAATATGTATAAATAACGATGCAGACGAAATATAAATGATGCGATATAATATATATAAGCAACGTTAGATAAATGGTAAAAATTGTAATAACGTTACGATGTGTTTCTTCCCCGGGCATGCACAAATCGACGCACCAGTCGCAACCATAAGTGCAGGATTTGCACCCTAGATGTGCTTTAACATAGCGAGGCATCTTTCATTCACTAATTAAAGTGGAAAATATTTTTTCTGAAAATGATTGTTTGCATCGCTAAAAAATATGAATGAGCAAAAAATATTTTCGTCTTTCATGAAAATATTTGATCTTAAATTGATATCGACAGTGAACATATTCCATTGATGACTAATTGTTATCGACAAGTGCGGTTATTTTGTAAAAAAAAAGATACTTTAAAAATTATTTATGTTTTGCAAAACAAATTGAACCTTTGTCACAGAAGTTAGAATCTCTAGGAGGGACAATGTATTGCATCAAATCTCCACTTGCACTGAAATTCCCAGTGATCACCAGATTGATGGATTGATTCCACCAGGCGACGTGCAAATTTAGCCTTGGTTATATTTTGTCGTTCTTCCCGCAATCACATTCCGCAAGGAACATGGTTCGGCCAGTGCTTTAATAATGAGAATCGATGCCACAATCATCCCACAAGACGTCTTTTTCCTTTGATGTGACTAATGATTTTCAATGTCCTGAAAACCATGATGATAGACCATCGTACCGTTCCTTTTAACTCAGAGCATGACGTTGAATTCCAACTTCATTAAAGTACGATAATACATTTGGTTATAATTATTCTCCTCTCCCCCGATTGAATAAAATTTCTCCAATTGTGTTTTTTTATCGTCGGGTTATAAATTATGAACATCCCTCACGTGTAAACTTAATAAAATACTGAAATACAGGTAACGTGTGATTTCGTGACCCATCGATTAGAAGATGGAGGAAAGCACAGTCCTAAATTACAACTGAAAGTCAAATCACTTTTTCATTTGATTATAACACGATATATCAATGCCTCTCAAACATTTCCGTTTCACGTCTCGACGATATTATTTTCAATACGAAGTTGTTCATATGCTCTCGATTTTTCAATTGATTAGCGTGTTTAGCTTAATGGATTAGTACAGTCAAAGGGAAATTAATCTTTTCGGGTGCATAAATGATGACTTTACTTTTCCCGAAGGAACTCAAATCCAGAATGTCACAAGAGAGAGGAGGAAACTCCTTGAGTAATGTACGAATGGTCTTGCTGACCGAGAATGCCATCGTGGACACGTGACAAAAAAGAAGCATCACGTGATGTTTGTGAATATGGTGGCGGCTGGCGATTCCGCCGTCGCGAGTTTCCCTCGGACGTGAGCCCCCGTCCTCGTTAATCCTCAGGTCAAATCGTCTGCCAGCCGGAATTCATCGTACTCGATGGAGGAGTTCATTGTCCGGTCAATTGCTCTTTCAAACACGTCACATACGAACGTCAAAGCAGAACAGCTTCATAATTACGTAAAGTAGAAGTGATTTAACACGAACAAACAGGCCACGATCAATCCTCTTTCAAGAATGACGAACACCCACATCGTGAAAAAAGAGGAAAAGGGCAGCATGAAATGGGAAAAAGAAGGTCAACGGAAAATGAATATCACAGAACTTTCATGATAATACGTCGGCTTGCCGGCGGCGATTGAGAAGGTTCAAAGACGAGGCTTTGCTCACGAGCGGAACGGGATTCGTGGTCACCAGTGAAGACCAGATCACACGCGTGTAACGAAACGAGCAGGAGAGAGACGAGGGTCGCATTCCGGACGGTCAAATATATGGTGCTCACCGAACACAACTGCGAAAGAAATCTACTATAACCCTAGTCAGACTTACTGTCATAGGCGCACCAGCAACTATGATTGGTCGCGAGATCGAGTGATGATTCAAAGCACGGAAGCAAACATGCTCCCGCCCGCCTCGAGTGCGCGGAAAGCATCGCTTGACGACAAGAAACACGAGCGAGCACGGGATCGAATGAACCAGAGATCATCGTCTGCAAGTCAGGTGACTTTCTAGGAAACATCAGGAGGGAAGACGTGGAGCAGAAAGCGACGGGCGTGCCGTGGGCGGGTTGATGAGAAAACCCTTTTCCTTGGACCAGACGCAGAGGACTTGTCATCTCACGAGCAAGGACATCAGATCAAATTAAGTATGATTTTGGAGAAGAAATTCAAGGGCATCATTGTTAGGTCAACTGAGGAGAAACTGTTGGCAGATGCTGATGACTTCCCCCAACTCCACTTGGACCAGATGCAGAGGATTGTCATCTCGCGAGCAAGGACATCAGATCAGATCAGATCAAGTATGATTTTCAAGGGCATCATGATTGGGTCAACTGAGGAGAAACTGTTCGACAGATGCTGATGACTTCCCCCAACTCCACTTGGGTGGTGCATCATTAGAATTGGGGGTTCGCTTCCGCTTCCGCTTGGCGAGAAAAACAGGAAAATAAAAGGTTTAAAACAGTCAAAAGATACATGATTGGAACAATTTGTCTAAAACATCGTAAATTTATCATCGAGCAATTAATCCAGTTCTAAATTTTCCAGTTCTAAAAATTTAGTATGGCTTATCGTGCCAAATTTAGACCATAAATTGATAATGTGATAATTTGATTAAGGTAGTTTGTTTTATATTAGCATGATTGACGTTGATGTTGATGTTAACGTGACTAGTGGTGGAGAAAGAAGAAGGATAATGGTGGAATAGGGAGGAGGAAAAGAAAATGGGAAGTAAAGAAAAGACAACAACAATAAAAATCTGTGAAAGTATATAAAAATTTTGCCAAAATCATTCATGTCGGCAATTTACAGTCAAGAATACCAAAAAAATTATGACTCAATTGGCTAAATCAAAAAATTTAGCTAATAGGGTATAATAGGGTAAGGATTTTTTAGACAATATCCTACTTATATGATCGAAATATATTGCATAAAACCCAAATCAAATTAGCGCCGTGGCATTGCCCGATTCATTCACGCTAGCCACAATGCGTCAGAAGAACAGAAAGATGACCCACACGGATTCGTAACGACGGAAGCAGCATAGGTCAAACCGAAACAACATCACACGCGCCGGCGTGACGAAGATGAACCTTACATGGTACTCACGAAACTTGACTTGGACTATTTATGTCCGATTGCCGCATTTAACATCTAGCTATGGCCAGCCGACGAGTGGCCCTTCTCCACGTGTCTCCGCTGCTTTGCGTGAAAAGCACACGTGCTCTCCCTGATTGGAATTCGGATATATATTATTACTATGTATCTTTTATAACCCACGACTGGACTATCATGGTCGCCATCTTATCAACTATGCCAAATTAAGCGGCGATGTTGTTGGACTATTCTCTCCTACATGACTAACTGTAGTGAATACAAAGCAAGGAGAACAATTCATAAGCCAATTAGGGAGAGGATGGAGCCACATTACGGGGCTCGAGAACAATTCTCTGGTCAATTAGGGAGCTAATTGGTAGTGAAGACCGAGGCTACGTTGTTTTTCGAAGTGACTACTGCTGAATAGTTAGACATGGTAACTTTTCGCGCTTCGGGATCGGTCGGAACTTCAATTCCCGATCAGGCTGTGCTTTCGCATGGTGTCATTAAACAACTTGCCGGTCACGTATCCCTGATTCCTGATGCTATAGTAAGTAAAAAGAACAAGGGCAATTAAATGTCCTGAGATATGTCTTTGCAATAGTGTCTCTATTTGTCCTTGTAACTTTCTGTACACATGTTACCGTCTACTGATTATTTCCTTGAGAGGAAAAAGAAAGAGCTTGTACTTCATCTCCATCTCGTAAATGGAACGGAAGAGAGAGGAGAGACCTCAAAATGGCACGTCGGCCGGTCCAGATTCCCTGCTCTGCGGTGCTCTACTCAAAACAACCGTCCCATCTTTGAAAAAAGGTAGAAAGGATGGGACCCACTTTAATAGTGGGGCCCACCCTCCTCTCTCTAAAATTTCCTGCTTTACTGACACGGTAGAGCGGGGAATCTAAGTCCGGTGAAAAGGGTGTTTGTTTCGTACCTGGAATCAATGTACGACACGAGGAGGATCGTGCCTTGATTATGTCGGTCCGTGGAGTTCGTTTTGATTTTGAGCTTCTTCTCTTTTTTTCTTTTTAGTTGGCTTGAGGAGTACATTTTGAGAGTACGAGATCGAAAGGTAAATCACGAAACAAGCCCGAATCGTCGATGCGCAACGAACTCCGCGGAAATTTTGGGACGGCCTGATTTCGCTTTTCTACGTACATGTCCGAGATCCGATGGGTAAATTTCAAGTTGACATTTACAAGACGACCGGGGGAAAATATCTTGCCTGTGCTTTGACGTGGGAAAGGGGAGCATTCATAAAGCTACTACACGCTATTTGCCACAACTGGAGAGATACCGTGATCGGCATTTCCATTGATGAAATAGCCGGGAAGGAAAGGAAATGGTAAAATTCAATTCCCCTTTTATTCTTGGGTCGAAATTTTACTTTATTTGGGGCAAACATGACTATATAATTTTCGCAAAATGTGGACGGTGGAGATCGGACGAGTTCTTCTCCCTTCTCTGCTCAACCCTTCATTCTCTCCTTTTCACACAGTCGAAAACTCATATTCTCTCTCTCTCTCTCTCTCCCTCTCTCTCTCTGTGCTGGTTCGTCACCCAGGTAATTGTCGGCTTCATTTTCTTCATCGTTTCCGTTCGAAATTTTTCAATTTGGAAAGAGGGCTTCTGTTAAAGTTTTTAGCTTGGTCTTGAAAGCTTCCCGATTACTTTTCTTGTCCTAGCGATGCTCCTCTGAGCTTGCGGCGTACTCTGTTCGTCATCGTTTGTTATCGTGTTGATTTTCCGTTTCTGGGTTTCAAAAGCAAGCGCGCGGTATTTGTTGCCTGCCTAAAGATAACTCCTGCTCTGCTTGTATGTTCAGGGAAAGTGGTGGGGGGTGACTTGAAGTCTAGTCAAGTTCAGGGTTTATGTGCGTCTGGGTTTTCTTGAATCTAGATGATGTCACTGGTGTAAGAAAGGCGGCTTTGTAGAGAGAGATACATCGATGGTTCTGAACAGTAATATCGAATAGATGGTGTCGCGCCACAATGGATGGAAGAGCAGGTGATGTTTATGGTGGGGCCAATGGGAACACAGGCGGTGATGAGGCGGTCACAGTCTCACCGGATTATAATCTTGTGACTAGGCTTAAAATTGATGATGGGGACGATGGGCGGAATTCCATAGGTGCCATGCCGTTGTTGTCTGATCTGAATCTTGCTAGAGTAGCTCTGTCTTTGAGCGTCGTCAACTCGGAAAAGGAGTTGGTTGAGGACTGTGATTTCAGCGACATAGTTCTCAAGTACATCAGTGAGATTCTTATGGAAGAAGATGTAGAAGACAAGACTTGCATGTTCCAAGAGTCCACTGCTCTTCAGGCTGCCGAGAAGTCCTTCTATGAGGTTATCGGTGAAAAGTATCCCCCTTCCCTGAATAGCCACGTGATATCTTGTACAGTTATGAATCATGATAGCCCTGCTGATCTTTCTGCCATCAATTCTGGCGATCAACACAATTTGCGTGGTCACAACTTGGTAAAGCCAGGATGGAGCTGTGACATGGGTGAGCCCAGGGTCTCTGTTACTTCTTCCGTTTCAAGTTCCTATACTTCAGTTAGCTCGCCATATAGTAGCAATAGTCCTATCATGGATGGGTTTGCCGATTCTCCTGTGAGTATCCTAAGGTTGCCCGAAGTTTTAAGTGAAAAGGAATCAGCCTTTCATTTCAAGAAAGGCGTTGAGGAGGCTAGTAAGTTTCTTCCAGACAACAGTTCTGTATTTGCTGACATGCGGAAAAATAATTTGTCTTTTAAGATACCAGAGAAGGATGCCATCAGTACCATCCCAAAGGTGGAGAAGACTATTGGGAACGGACACTCGAATAAATCTAGGGGAAAGAAAAATCCTCACTCTGAGGATGTAGGGTTGGAGGAATCAAGAAGTCAAAAGCATTCATCACTCTCTACTGAATCAACTGTGAGTTCAGATATGTTTGATGTGGTATTGCTTGGCTGTGGAAAAGATGATCCACTTCGTGAAGAGTTGCAAAGTGTGCAGCAGACTGGACAAAAGAAGGGGCTGAATGGGAAAAAGGGCCGAGCTAAGAAGCAGGGACGGAAAAAAGACGTGGTCGATCTGAGAACGCTGCTGACTCTCTGTGCGCAGTCTGTCGCAGTAGATGACAGGAGAAGTGCAAATGAGTTGCTCAAACAGATAAGACAGAACTCATCTCCT
The DNA here is from genome assembly GCA_030064385.1 of Melaleuca quinquenervia. NCBI lineage: Eukaryota > Viridiplantae > Streptophyta > Magnoliopsida > Myrtales > Myrtaceae > Melaleuca > Melaleuca quinquenervia. The sequence goes on from CM057724.1 coordinate 20,623,012, forward strand.
ACTGGTAATGATATGCAAAGGATGGCGCACTACTTTGCTAATGGTCTTGAGGCACGCTTAGCCGGTTCTGGAACTCAGATTTACACTGGCCTCATGTCTAAACCGACATCAGCTGCCTGTGTCTTGAAAGCTTATCAACTGTACCTTGCTGCATGTCCATTTAGGAAGATCTCAAACTTCTTCTCAAACAAGACGATAATGAATGTAGCTGAAAATGCAACCAGACTGCACATTATTGATTTTGGCATCCTCTACGGTTTCCAATGGCCTTGCCTCATAAAACGTCTCTCATCACGACCTGGTGGACCTCCTAAAATTCGGATAACTGGGATTGATCTTCCTCAACCGGGATTCAAGCCAGCTGAAAGGGTGGAGGAGACGGGGTGCCGCCTAAAGAACTATGCGAAGGCTTTCGGCGTGCCATTTGAGTTTAATGCTATAGCACAGAGGTGGGACACTATTCGATTGGAGGATCTTAGGATTGATAAGGATGAGGTTCTCGTGGTGAACTGTTTATACAGATTGAGGAACCTACTCGATGAGACAGTGGTGACTGAGAGTCCAAGAGATATTGTTGTGAATCTAATGAGGAAGATGAACCCGGCGGTCTTTATTCTTGGAGTTATAAATGGGGCCTATAGTGCCCCCTTCTTTATCTCCCGGTTTCGGGAGGCTCTTTTTCACTTCTCTACTCTCTTTGATATGCTTGAGACAAATGTTCCCCGTGACATTCCAGAGAGGATGTTGCTTGAGAAAGAGCTATTTGGATGGGAAGCCATGAATGCCATTGCATGTGAAGGCTCAGAGAGAATTGAAAGGCCAGAGACCTACAAACAGTGGCAGGTGCGTATCATGAGGGCAGGCTTTACGCCACTTCAATTGAATGAGGAGATTACAGAGATGGCAAAGAACAGAGTGAAGTCTTACTACCATAAGGACTTTGTCGTTGATGAAGATGGTCACTGGCTTCTGCTAGGATGGAAGGGCCGAATTGTTCATGCACTCTCAACTTGGGGACCTTCCACCAAAACAAATTCACCCAAGGCAGGAAGACGATAGGACAACTAGTTTTTCTCATGGTGAGTCTGGTTCTGATGCTATGTAATTTGGGATTTCTAATTATTGAAGTTATTCCCTGTTGTTATCATCCAAAATCTCTTCTTCATGCTGAATTTGTGCATTTGCCATTTGCATCCAGCTGCACAAGTACATGTGATTGATCTACTGACTTTAAAATTGACAAAGGAAAGATGTATGTGCTGAATTCTATTCTTCTGAATCAGGTGCACAGAGACAGACATGTTCAGAGAGCTCTATATGACGACTTGCCAATCCTCAGGCTCATCAGGAGCAGAAATATGTGAATCATTGAAGGTACTGCTTATATGTTCTTCATTAGGAGAGACCCTCATAAGTTTCTGTACGTATGCTGGAAGATATCTGGGGGCAGCAGTCGCATCAGTAGATTTAAGGCTGTGATATTTAGATACTTTCTCTTTATGTTATATAATGATTCCAATAAGTTTTGAAGATATACTAATTTTTAGAAACGCAGACCATTCATACAATGAATAGATATGCATTCTTTGATTAATCCATTCTTTCTTTTCAGCGTTGGCTTTTAGCCTTCTTTGTTCCTTGCTCATGATTGAGCTTGACTTGAAATGGTCGATGATGTTTGTGAGATCCATATTCGCCAAAATGGTCAGCAATGATAGTCTGAATTAGGCTTTACTAGAAGTGGTCCGTTTCCTTTCTATACGCGATTCAAGATCACGTTTGTGTTCATGTTGACGATTTCTAAGTCTGAATGCTGAAAACACGATTTATATGCCTTTACCTCAATCTTTGTAAGGTTAGAAAGAGGACGTTGCTTAAGGCTTAAAATGCCAACTCTCTTTCCAATCAAGAAGCCATTAAGGCTGCGCATGATTCAATTTCTCTTTCAGAAATCTAGTTTTGTCCAGAACTAGATTTTTCTATTTCTAGTTTAGAATGAGTTTCTAATGAAAAAAATGCGTTTGATATGGATATAGAATTTCTATTCCAGAAATAGAAATCTGTTTGATATGACAAAAAAAAAATTCTATTTTTGATTCTGTTTCATTTTTTTAAAATATAATTTTGTAGATTGCAAGATGTTCATATTAATAAAAGTCAAATACTTTATTGTAAATTGACTTATTTTGTTAGTGTTAGGGTTGTTTTCTATTAAAAAAATAAAGTAAGAAAATGGTGACAACCTAAGATTTATGTCATTTAATCATGTTGGGTTGTTCATTTGCCTCGAGCACTTCCCTCTTTTCTTTTTCTTTTTGAGGTTGCTCATAACTGGCAAAGAGAGAACCACATTGCATTAGGACCACATTGTGTGGCACAGTTTGCTTCCAAAGAGAGAACCGACAAATCATTCACCCTGGCAATTCTAATTGTGATATGTTCCATCCAAATTCTCTAATTGGAAAGGAAAGACTCTGAACAAGATAAGCATGATTAATGAATAATAGATGGATCTTTGAAAGCCCTCTTTTACTATACATGCAAGCCCTTGAAATGCAAATATGCAAATTTGAGAACTCTAAATTGATAGTTTATGGATTTCTTTTATTAAAATGCATTGTTATCACGTCTATCGAAGTGTCATCCCATCAATAATATGCCAAACTCAACCTAAGTAGACATCCTGAGAGAGAGAGAGAGAGAGAGAGAGAGAGAGAGAGAGAGAGAGAGGAGCGAGAGAGAGGGAGAGAGAAAGAGGGCGAGAGGGAGAGAGAGAGAGGGAGAGAGAGAGAGAGAGAGAGAGAGAGAGAGAGAGAGAGAGAGAGAGAGAGGTCGAGGCCGAGGCGATCGAACGAGGTGGGCGAAGAGGCGTCAATTGGGAGGAGAGGAGAGGAGATGCAAAAATAGCTAGGGCAAGGGTGAGGCTCTCAATCGCAAAAAAGAAGAAACAAAAATGACCAGGGCAAGGGAAATAAGGAGAAAAGAACTCATTCTGATTTGGGGCCCAAAAACCAGAAATAGCTTTGAACAAGACCAATTTTGAACAAGAAATCTATTTCAGAAATATAAAAAATAAAATTGAGTAGCAAACAGGTTTCTGGTTCAAAATGAGTTTTTTTTGGTTCAGAACTCATTCTGAACTAAAAATAAGTGTCAATTATGCAGCACCTAAGTTGTCTGGTTACTGCACACGTTAGGTTTCCATGAGCACTGTGCGTGCGAAATGTTGGATGTGATGGGACCCATATGATTAAAGATTCGCAAATAATTTGAGTGACATTATTTTGTGTATGTGCAAGAGTTTCGTTAATGTCCTAGGTTATCAATGTACACCAACATGCTATATTCACATAAATATGAGGTATCAGTTAAACATTAGGAAGGGTTGGGGACTAGTTGCGGTCGCTTTCTTACCGGGGAGGCGGAGCAGCTCAGGATGCCTAATCTAAACACAGACATGGTCATGAAATGTTGCTTATGAAGCATACACATGATCACACCACAAGCTCGACCTGCAGTGCCATGTTGTATTGCATTCTCATATAGACAACCCTGTCTTCAAACTTCTCAGTACAATTTCAACTAAAACTAGGTGTCGCTCAACGACAGAGACTCTTCATCTCTGAGAACTCATTTTCTGCGAGGTGGTTGGTAACACTCGCGCTCACACTTCTGCTTTGCGCTGGCGGTCGGAGAATAGAAATCCGGGAGTCTTATTTCAATGTGTCCATCATGTACAGAGATGTGATCTTGCGGTTAGAACTGGAGCTACCATTTTGACTTTCTTCTGAAGATTGGTTGTGAGGGAAGCAAATTGATGCAACGGGGGACCACCCAAATGAGAAGAGAAGGTCAACGTCTCATTCATCCGATGGAGGAAAGCTCCTGAAATCTCGCCGGGACACATCAAGAGAACTCTGGATATCAGTTGATAACAGCTTGAAAAGCGACGCCAAGAACTAAATTCCCAAGTTTGACTTTGCATCTCATGGAGGGCTCACATGATATTCTCTGGTATCGGGTTTCTCAGAAATTGCCAGGCGATGCTGATGTCCCAAAAGATCTTGGGGTGCTGGAACGCTCACCTAAAATCAGGAGGACTACATTTAAATAAATGACAGAAGGTAAATGAAGACTAGAGCTCTTCATGGGCAATACGAAAATGTTTGTATAATACCGCTCGTGAATTTTTAATTTATTCGATATAGTACTTGACATTCAAGTAAATGTTCAAATTAGCCCTTAAGATATATGAAAGTATTCAATGTTATCTTTCCATTAATCCAAATTGATATAATTTGTTGATTTAAAATCTACTTCGGCACGCTTGAACGATGGATTAAAAACATAACATTAAATGTAAATTATTAACTTGCTCAACACAATATAATAACCCATATTATCAACAAACATGGATAATCACTTTTTCAAATCGAACAAATTCAAGGGATTATTACATCTTGATTTGAGTTGAATATCTTTCATGGATTATCCAAGGGTAACATTTTTTTTCATTGTTTAAATGTATCGGATTGGAAGCAAAATCAGCAAGTTGCGTTGACTTGATTGATGGAAGGATGGCATTGGACATTTTCATAGAAGGAAACATATTGTTGGAAAATTTGGGCCGAATGTCTCGCATTTGGATTACACTAGTCGGACGTCTAACAACAAACATGAACAATGAAGAATCTTCCTTTGAGCCTTGAAAGAAGATCTACAATAACATTCTTATTTCCTTACCGACTATATTGAATAAAACTTTACTAAGAGTTTATGGATCACATATAAAAAGATCGAAGGTTGACATTACTTATTGGACTGATATTCATGGATCATATTAGACAAATTAAAACTTCTAGAAGAACTTTGTATGTTGAGCCAAAGTTCAAGGATAATTTGTGTCGGTACCATTGTTCCTCAAAGTTTTTCCAAGGGAAAAATATCATAAAAGCCCTCAAACTATACTCATCGTGACACAAATTCCCCCGACTTCTTTTCATGTCACAGTAGTCATGGTTTTTTATCACACAAGAAAAATTTTGGGGCATTTGTATTACAATCGGCATGTTTAATTTTTTTTTTTTTAAAGCATGGAGTATTTGTGTCGTAATGGGTATAGATTGAGGTTATTTTTGGTATGGACTTGAATTTAATGAACGAGCCTGTGCAACGAAGTGGACCCAACGTAAGGACCAGGTCCGGTCTGGGCCTGGGCCAGGCCGGCCCGAACCATGATTCTACGGGCCGCTCTGGGCCACTGGAAGGAGTTGGGGGTAGTGGCTCGTCGGCCCGGCCCGACTGCGTGATGCAACGCCGCCTCTGCATCAGCTCGTAGGCTTTTGCCGCGCGCGTTGGCCGGCTTCAGCGAGGCTCAGGTTGAGGAAAGCGGGCAATGAGCGGCGCCGGAGCCCCGGATTTCTTCTACAGAGAAGCTCAACGCCTCGGCTATGTCGCTCGCTCTGCCTTCAAGGTCCTCTTCTCTCTGATCAGTTCCCGACTGTGGGTTTTCTGCTTTGGGACCATGTAAAATTTCTTACGCTTTCCCTTTGGTTTCATGCTCCCAACAGCTGCTTCAGATGCAAAACAAGTATAAGCTGATAACCCCCGGGTCCTCTGTTCTCGACCTTGGCTGTGCTCCTGGCGCTTGGCTTCAGGTTCTCTTTGGTCGGCGGCCATTCGACGTGTTTCTTGAAACCCCGCCGTGAATTTAGCGAATCTAACTGATGCAGTTCGTGTCCAGGTTGCTTGCCAGAACTTGGGTCCTCTGAAGAATGGTGGGTCTGTCGTTGGCATTGATCTTAAGGTCTGTTGCTCTGTCACTGCGCGTGTTGTATGTGGCTCTGTTAGATTTTGATCAAATAGAGTGGGTTATGTGGAGATCAGTGATCTCTGAATTGAGTTTTCCTATAGTTTGAAAGAGTGTTTTTTTTTCTCTGGGTGGTATGATGTGCGAATTGGTGATATGCAGAACAGAAGGTCAAGGTTCCTACGATGCACTGTGATGCTAGAGTTCAGACAGTTTGTGCCGATGTCAGGAACTTCCGGAAGCACCAAATCAAGGCCCTTTCTCCTCAGGTAACTCATTGACAAAGTACTCTTGCAGACTTTTCCTTTTGTGAATGGGGTTGAACACAAGTTCTAGATGTTTGTAAATCATGGTTGATTTCCTTACTTTCTGCTTCCTCCTGAACCAAGATTAGTTTGCCACTGGAAAATCATACAGCATCATGGCTGCCGAGATGAAGCATGTACAGATGCGATATAGCAAATTGTCACCAGATGTCCTTCAAAAAATCGGAATTGTGATCCTTGTTCGTTTTGTCTTATAGCCAATGAGCTCCACCTTGGATGTCTAAAATCCTGGGTCATGAATACTTTATTAACCTTATGAAGAAGATTAGAGACTACTTGAAGCTTGAGTGAGTACTCTCTACACAAGATTGGTTGGACTTGTCTTGGAATGTTCCTAAGCCATGAGTTCATTTCCCAAAGCACAAGTTCCCCTGTGAATTGAAGCAAGATTCTTTATATGTACTCTAAAATTTTGAGATTTCGTTATGTGCATTAACATCAAATGGCGCCAATGGGAGGCTATTGCTTATTTAACATTCATGCTGCCTTCAAGCATCGTGAATTACTTATTGGGAATTATAACTGGTCGAGGTAGGACACTGTATCTACACTCTGCAGTGTGTACATATGCAATTAATGCAGAGCACTTGTATTGCTTACCCAAGATAATTTCTTTGGAAGTTTAATCCTACTAACAACATCTTCTTAATCCATATGAACATGCTTCTTTTGTATCAGGTTAGCTAACCTCCCTTGACAAGGAGGTTTTCTTTTGCATGTGATTTGATGCTAATCTTGACATGTTCATAGACGGTTTTCTTTATCCAATATTCTGTCTACTCTCTAGCACTTGATTAAATGCAGCGTTGCTTCTGAATTACTGAACATATGAGATTTGCCTGCCTCTTCTCAGGAAAAAGGGTTTTCCGTCGTACTCTCTGATATGTGTCCCTCAGTTTCTGGGATTGCAACTACAGATGCGGCTTTATCCACTGAATTAGGGATGCGAGCACTTGATGTAGCTCTTGGCAGGTCTGCCTTTGGTCACATGAATGGAGGTATCCAAAGGGATGGACAATCAAAGCCCTCTGCTTGTGCTCCTGATGACGCAGGTGTGTTGCGACCAGGGGGACACCTAGTCATTAAGCTTCTCGAAAGTGAGGATGCACAAGGTAGATTTTCAGTCATGCAGTCACATTGTGGCTTCTTGAATGTGTGTTGCTAGGGGAGATTTTGGATCATGTACTCATAATTTTGCTTATCGAATTTACAGAATTCCGCCGAATTTGCAGCCCACTTTTCAGAAAGACATCATGGTTGAGGCCCAAAGCTACAAGGCCTTCATCAAGAGAGATCTATTGTATCTGTCAAAATTTGCTCTCCTGAAAGCGCCTTTGCTTCAATTGTTTTGAGAATTTTCCTGGAAGCTAAGCTTTCTTGAGCAATCTGGTTGGCTGGCACGATGTATTATCTGGCTGGCTCCTGAAAGCCCCTTTGCTTCAATTGTTTTGAGAATTTTCCTGGAAGCTAAGCTTTCTTGAGCGATCTGGTTGGCTGGCACGATGTATCTGGCTGGTATTCTTTTCCCATCCGCTGCACGAACCTAATCATCGGCAGAACTTCTTTTCTCTAAACTTACAGATGGGCATTACTTTATCACAATAATAGTAGTTCAAAATATGAAAGTTATTAATGTGATATTCCTAGCCTTCAGTGGCACGACCACTCTAAGGAATTGTTATTGTTTTTGAGGTTACGGAATCCAATTCACTTTTACTTTTTCCTTTCCGGAAAGTTTGCATGAGGTTTCCACGGTAGATGGAAGCTCCCTTGACTGAATATATCTCCAATTTGTTCCGATGGAAGAAACGTTTCAGCGTATATATTCTTGTTGTTTGATGGTGACAGGAAATTGGGGAACGTAGGGCGTCACATAACTCACACATCATAATATCATAGACAAATCCAATCATTTACAACGCTTACTATACCAAAGATTAGGTCTTCTACAGAAGTTTCTTCTGCGCTACTCAATATACAAAAAGTGTGATTTCAGTTTAACGTACGAGATCTTTTTACAACTATTTGTCTTACGACAAGTTTTTCTTTATGACAAGCTTTTATCTGATATGGGTTCGCCCCAAAGACCAGAGACCCGTATCCTTGACCGGTGCCTGCAAAACGTATGACAGGAAAATTGTGAGGAAACAAACCAAGAAGAGCAAGCTTAGTCAGAGCAGAGTGGCAGCATTGTTACAAGTTACTCACCGGCGTCTTTGCTGATGGGAAGACATTCCAAAACCGCAAGGTTTCGTCACCAGCTCCTGTCACTATTGTCTGCAAGCAACAACAGAATTGAGACTAATGATTTTGGCAAATGGAACAAAACTATGTCAAAGAACGATGACAATACCTGACCATCTGGAGACATGGCAAGATAGAGTACTCGAAGACTATGGCCAGTCAGAGTTGCCACCTGTTAATACAAGAAATGACCAACATCAGCTGAGGTCATTCTTTGATTAGTCTAGCCTTCAACAGCTGTGTTAATGAAACAGCGGAGACTCTACAACTCCCTCAGAGGCTTTCTTACCTTCGCCATGGATGGATACTTCCACACCATTATTTGATTCTGTGAATACCCATGAGTGCTCACCAGCTCATTCACATTCTTACTCCAAGCCAGATTACATACCTGCCAGCAAATATGTGAGGACATAGATTTTCTTAATGATTGCTCTTCTTTTGTTCGCATTACGACTTCCAAGTTCTGTCCACATGTGGGGAGGAATTTGCACCGCATATGTGCACTCGAGAAGTGTATACCATGTGTGGCAGTCGTGTTCCACATACCCCGAGGCTACCAGTAACCATACACTCAAGTATTAGCAGTTAATTGATTTGCTACCTGACTCCCAGTGTCGACACTGCTCGACTGATGGCCATTGGTGGTGTTCCAGAAGCGTATGCATCGATCAGCAGTTCCTCCTCCTGATGCAAGCAGACCGTTCTGATGTGGAGACCATGCTATGGCTTTTACTGCTGCAGTATGCTCGGTAAGCTTCAGAACTGGTTGCTGAGAATGCTGATTCCACACCAGTAGCTGATCAAACAAGTAACAGCTGGTTTCTTACTCTACGCTCAGTTTAATATGGAAGATAAGATGACCTCTCAGAAAACCAGAATTACCTGATTGTCATTACCACCTGATGCAAGTTCTCTGTCATCATGGGACCATTTCAATCCACATACCTGAGTAATTAAAGGAAAAGGTGTAACTGAGGTTTTGCAAGATTCAATTTGGCCTGTGCGCCAAAACTTAATAGATTGTAAAAGAAATGCTTGCTCTCAAGTTCTACCTCAGATTTGTGGCCAACAAGCTTGCCTATGGAGTCACTTGGAACACGGAGATCATGCTGAAGTATGACTCTGTCCCTGCTACCAGAAGATAATATGCGGGAATTCCATGCCAAGACCCCTGTTCTGGTCTGATGACCACCCATTGTCCGAACTCTCTTACACTGAGTTCCATCCCATATCTGTTGCACAAGTGAACGTATCACATGGTAATGTTTCATATGGTATGAGCCCTATGATGTGCCGATGTGTGTGGAATTACATTCGGTTACCTGAACTTGGCCGAGGCTGGTGCCAATTGAAATGTATGAACCCTCTCGAGTCCACTGTACCGCACAGACACCATCATTAGGTCCCAGATCACACAGTTTCGTCACCTGAAAACAAGATGATAGCATCGTAAGAGCACAACCATTTAGACATTGCTCGTTGTTGATTTTACATCAAACTCTCAGTAAGACATTGACAACCAAAATCTGGTAGAGATCGATTAAGACTGGAATCGGAAGAGCACAGCCATTTTGACATTGCTCAAAATTGATCTTACAGCAAACTCTCAGTACGACATTGAGAACCAAAATCTGGTGGAGATCAATAAAGACTGGATATGCGTCTTACTTTGCTGTTTGATGCGCTCCATAGGTAAACACAAGTGCCCAACCCAACCGCAAGCACATTCTGAGATGACCAGTCAACAAGATTCAAGTAGAAATCATCTTGCAGCGATGGGGCATCCAGAACCTGCATAGTAAACAATTATTTGTCTGCTCCCATTCTTTACGGCTTCATTACCAACTACAGCCACCAATAAAGCTCACTACATTTTGTCTAGTGTCTTCTACCAGCTGCGGAATTTGTTTTCTGCTCATTTCTAGCTATACTGCATCCATTATTTAGTCTGTCTAGCAAATGAGTTAGCTAGTACGCTTCCCTTGGTTCCCACTCCTTTGGGCCATTTTAGTCAGCATTGCAATCAAGCTGGAAAAGTAGAAGTTGTACAAGATTGCAAATATTGCAATATTATTCCAACTAGGAATTTGAAGTTAGCTAACTTCAGCTGAAACTCATTCTTAAATTGCGAATGCGAAAACTTAAATTGAGTGGTAAGTGACACGACAAGCATATTAAATCTATGGACAAGTAATATGCATACTTTAACACTCTCCCGTGCAAACCGTATAAGAACGACATATGGAATGTGATGACACCTTGTTAAAAGTCTAAACAGAAGTTTGAGTTGATAGTTGGAGAATCGTCATTTGTATATAAAAAATGTATAATCCTCGTAAACCGACGTGGATACTTTAAACGCTTGACTTTGACATGATCTCTCATTAGAAAGAGATCAAAAGAGTCGAAATCATTCACAACAACGCCAAAGCAGGAGAATTTCTTCACCTTATGCGGCGTCTTGGGAACCTTCCTTGGCGGTTTAGGAGGCGTCGAAGCTTCGCTGGAGAGACCGCTGTCCTGCCTCAGGATTGACGGCGAATAGGGCGAGTTCGGGCCCGAACTCTCCGTCTTGAACCGCAACATGTTCTTGCTGGGGCTCATCGGCGACCCTTGACCTGCAGGAGAGAGAGACCCAAAATCAGACCCAAAGAGCTCAGCCTTCAACAACCTCGAGTACGCCTCGTTCCCTCCTTCCTTAACCGGCGATCCCTTTTCGATAAGCCCGAAAGTGTGGAGTCTCGAAGAGGATCTGCAAGGGATGAATCTGTCGCTGATAGAAGAGGACTTGGATGGGGAAGTCAGGTTGGAGATGGCCCGGAAAGATGAACTCGGGAACGCATCGAGCCGAAGCGAAGTTTCGGACATCCCAGACGGTAGATTGATGCCGCTTTTCCTCCTCTGAGCTGAATCCATCTCCTGGGTCTTGCTTATCTCTATCTATCCGTATCTGGGTGTTCCTCGATTCCCACTCTCGCCCAAGACAGAGCAGAAATTGCCCTCGCCCTCTTCCTGGCCAGCAGAGAGAGGGCCTTCCCTTGCGTCGCTGCGCGAAGAGGAAGATTCGCAACGGTCGATTGACCGCGTGGCTGGGGCGTATAGGAGCGGGTTGATTGAATTCTTGGTGAAAAGAAGGAGAGAAATTGGGTGGCATTCGGGGTTTTATACGGAGAGACAAGAACATTGCAACGGTCGAATACATGTGCAGTGGTCGAGCTCGATTTAGCTGTAATAAATCTGCTGCTTCTGCTAGCCAAACCCGCGACTAGCCGTTGCTCTTTTGGTGCCGGCTCCGTTCATTAATTACTGAACTGCCACTGTCTCTCCAGCCCGCTTGTTCCTTAACTTCTTGGCTTACGTATTAATCACCGCTTGACCAATCAAGATATGGTGATTAGGTTGCCTAATGAAGCAGAATTGCACTTATAGCGGTGTAAAAACAATAATTGATGGTAATCAAGGGACGTTGAAAAAGTGAAATGACCGATAGGCAATCAAGGGATGTTGAAAAAGTGAAATGATTGATGACGATCGGCATATAAGTCATTTTGTCCATGCCTAGTGTGATTTGATCCTCACCGTGCATAATCTTTCTTTTACTTTAATGATGGTATCCCGATTAACGTTATTGATCTTCTTGCTGAGCATTTACAAGCATCGGCAATATTCTAATGCGTGATTGTCTATATCCCTAGTAAGTTTGTACGCAAAAGAAAAGTTTGAAACAACGTGTCCCTAATATCGAATGTTCTCATACGTTCATCTACAACATTAGTAATCTATGGATTTATGATCGATTAATTCTGTCAGGTCAACGCGTTATTGAACTGTTTCAATATTTAAAAGAAGGAAATGGTTACCGACAAACTCCTATATTATTTCTCGGATGTGTGATTTGATTTAGGTAGTGTCTTCATTAAAATTAATCTTCCCTTATGGGTATCATGGCGTTGATTTTCTTCCGTGGCTTGAGCGGATTGCTATGAAGAGTAAAGGGTCGGACAGAATAATGAATATAACAAAGAAAGAAAGACAAAAACTCAAGCCTTCTTTCTACGTGCCTTGTAGACTTGAGTACCTTTTGGGCCAAATGCTACCACTTTTGTCCACGCTTTCATCTAGTATTGATGACCGGGTCGGGTCTCGAATTGGCCCACGATTGTGGACCCGTGGTGTCAAAGTACACAAAAATTTCAATGTCGCCACAGTTTTAGAACATTGTAAGAGCTTTAGCTTTTTTAGAGCAGGCTTAATTTTCCCTATATCCATCTCTAATTGATTGGTTATAAGTTGAAAGCATTGCGTACACGCAAGTTTAGCTAGGCATAGATGCGGATTATCTTTGTACTTGTAAACAATGAATTTGAATATTCGTTCCAAAATAGTTAATACCACAAAAAAACCCCAAATTGTGCTCACTATAAATTATCTCTATACTCGTAACCTATTGGATGTTGGTTCGAAAATGGTTAGTTCCACAAAAAAAAAAAAAACCCCAAACTATATCCAGTGCAATACAAATACTCTAAACTTTTTTTATGTCGCTAAAAGTCCTCGTGTTCCTCACTATGATGCAAATAACCTAAATGTTTCTTTTTGATGTAATAAACATCTCGAACTTATGTTGTGCTAAGCTTAGATAATACATAATCACACATGGAACTAAAATAGATAATACATAATCACATGTGCGTTAAGTTTAGATTATTTTGTAATACAAAAAAAAGAAGTTGGTAATATTTGTGTCACGGTAGATAAATTTAGGATTTTTTTTATAATAAAAAATAAGGGATTTGTACTACAGTGAGCATAGTTTGGAATTCGTATAGTATTTGCTCGTTCGAGAAAAGCATGTCCTGAAAACGCACAAGAGTTTATAGCACGAGTCTCCTTCACCTTCGAATACTTTTGTTATGTACAAATGTCCGGAGAAATCACTGATTTACCATGGAAAAAGCTATAACCCAATTGACAAAAATTCAAAAACAAAAAGAAAGGTGCGAAATTATATGAATTTTCTTGAAGTGCGATACCACGTCACACCCGTGGATTGGTACTTTCCCATATAGAAACCAAACTCGAAGAGACATCACTTTGGTAACTAAGAATCACAACCTTTAGTGGATCTCTTGAGAAATGCATGCACCTCTAATTCCTGCCCGACGAGTCGGGTCCGATTGGATCGGGGGGGACGAAGGATTTTTCAATCTTTGGTGCTCGATGGGAAGTACGGATCGACGGCAGCGGCGGAAGAGGGGGCTGACTTTTCGGACCACCATGCAATAATGTCGTCCTCCGAAGTTGAAACTAGCGGCCGTCGATTTGATGAGTTTAGTCGTCCCAGAATGATGCTCTCTTCTGACGCGCGAATTAATGGGAGCGCTATCATTTGAAAGAAAGATGGGGACCCATATCCGAGACCCGACACGGATCCCGTTATTTCTTTTTCTCGTTTCTCGAGCCGAAAAATCCGTGAATCGGTATCCTAATGCCTATAAGAGATAATCTGATGGAAGCAATCATATTGCAATCTTTGCTAAAAAGTAAATTTCATTGCCATGTCTTGAACTATAAAGATCACAATTACAATTGATCAGTTCGATTCTAAAACATATGTAATGCATCAATTTGATGGATCTATAGAGTTCTATAGATCATAAACGGATTTATCGATTTGCTATCACATCTACCAATTCTATAGGATCTTTTGAGTTACATGGGTTCATGGTTTTATGACGCTTTATTTCACAGATGATTAGGTTTCTATAGTATCTTATGATGTGTACATATCCCAAAGTTATCATCTCGGCGAAGAAACCAAGCGCGATCGTCTCGCGAGGTGGGAGAAACGTACGCCAGTTGTTCAATTATGTAACAAGAATTAATTTCGAGAAGTCCAAAAAGTGAGGCCAATTGACTTCACTTTGCCGAATGTACTTGAAACTTAGATGATGGGGAAAGAGATAATTCTAGGCATTTTAGTCAATCTTATGATTTGATTTATAACCGATGAGTTTGAAGGTCAATTTGATCATAATATCTTCGCGTCTTGCAAGTTTGGGTAGAATGAACTAAAATCACTTTTGCTGAGAAAATTACCTACAATATAGATTTTTTTTTGTCAAAAATATGGATGATATGCATTAGATAACCGAGTTCTTTGCAAATACATCAAGAGCATCCGCACATAACAAATTTAATAGTGCATACAGGGGATTAGTAACCCAGTTAGAAGGAAGGCACTTCATGCGTTGGGCTTTTGCAAGCCAATCCGATGCTTTATTATAGTCTCTACTACAATGACCTACAATATAGAATACGTAGCACAAAATAACATAGGGGGAGTTATTCAAAAAGTCTTGAATTTATTTTATCCCTTGAATTTATTTTATCCATGTCAAGTCAATCCCAACCATATGTTTTTACTAATTTAATTTTGAATTTTTTGCAATCGTGTCAATCCAGTTCATCCAATCAATTTTGGTTGATTAATGTCCACATTATCGCCAACCGATTAAAATTGGCTAGATGAACTGAACCAACACAATTACAAAAAATTTAGGATTGAATAGGTAAAAAAAAATTAAGACTGACTTGACTCGATTGCAATAAATTTAGGATTTTTTTTGTAATTCTCCCCCAAAAAACAGGTACTCAATATCGAATTTTTCTCTTCTAATAAAGCTTTAGCCATTACCACCATCGAGTGATTGGAAGAGAAACTTTGTATGGTATTGAGTCGTGGAATCAAAAGGAAAATTAAGGGTGCATTTGTTTAGTGAAAATCAATGATTTGGAAATTATTGTTTAAAAAATCGTATGGTATCTCTTAAAATATTTAAATCAGTTAAAATATTTTGATTATCAATAATAATTTATGTCTAAACATTTTTGTTGACAATGAAAATATTTTTCTTTCATTTATTTTAGTAAGTGATATAAGAAAAATAATCAAATCAATCAATTGCAAAAAAAAAAAACTTAGCCTAAATTTTGTAAAATATTGTATAAGCAAATTTTCTGTACCACAGAAATTTGCAAATTATACGTCATACGATTTACTAGACAAATTTATGCAGGAATCCTCACAAATTGCAGCAGCACTTGCGCTCAACAAAGGGAACCATAGTTTTTGGAGCATTAGGTAGGGATGCATGCATAGGTAATCTTTCCAATGTCGAAACTTACCATGACTTGTTCGAGATTTTTCGTATTCTTTTTTAAAATTTATACGCTTGTTGAGATCATCTCAAGCAAGGTACTAAATCATTTTCGAGGGTATATTACACATCTAATGCGTTTCTTTTTGCAGTTGAATAGCATTTATACCCGTGTGGCAATGTCACAACGTAAGACCATAATGCTGATAAGTCAAATTTTACCGAAGAAATAAGCGGGAGATAAAACCACGGAGGTCTGATAATGGCCTAGAAGAAAAGGACTATCTTTATCCAAGTTTATGCTTGTCTCCGGACCCCCAACTCTAACATCAATCTAGCACAAACGGGAGGATCTTGAATGCCTATACAATGAATTTGATCTTTGAAGTTCCTGTGAAATCTACCACGCGATTAATTCTTCCAAAGAATCAAATCTAACACGTATACTTCGACCAATCTACCCCTCTCATTTCTCTTGTCAAGAGGAAAAGGAAAGAAGATAACATGAAGGGCGAAAAGGAAAGAGAGGGCCAGTTACGTGAAGAGGGGGAGTTAAGATTTGATTTTAGCCGCCCAACAAAGGTCGGATCGAGGGGATGAGACGTCGAGATATGAAAAGAGACTGCAACCTTTCAAGATTACCACAAAAGGGGAATGAGCTCGCTGACCCAGGTCTGGGATCGGGCATCAGAGCCCCAAAGAAAGAGACCGGAAACGGGAATTCCAAACCTAGTACACGCAATCGAATCGGGACGAGCGGGACTCCCCGTGATAATAGGGGAAAGGTCAGATCACATCGCTGCTCCCATGTTCTTTCTCGTGTCCCACATTTGCTTTATTCGGAAAAATGCTTGTGGAGGAAGCAAGGGTTCTCAATTAAAAGCTTGCATGGTCCACGACCTGAAAAGCTACCATTGCCGGGGCTGTGGCTGTTCGCACTTTTGCCATTTCTAGGGCGAGCTCCGTTGTCCTTTTGACGTTTGGGGTGCGAGGCTCTGGTTCAGAACAGGCCTATCTTTCCGGGTAAAATTTGGTGCCCTCCAGATTCTACGGGTTCCGCGGCACCGTTGCCCTGTCGTTCACCCGATCGATCACGAAACGCCAAGTGCCGTCCGATGGCTTATCCGGCGATGGTCAAGTGAGATCCGGATGTTTATGTATTGTCGTGACTCTGCTTCGTGTTGATCTTGATTCGAGTTACATAAAGTTCGCTGAAAGAAGTCATCATGACAGTCTGAGTTCATTGAGTCATCCATTTAGTCGAAACTTATCAAACAGGCTATGCGAAAACTTGATCTCTACAGAGCTTCGCAATCATAATATTCCCGGTATCTGCTTGATCGGGTACACATGAAATACATGCCGCATGAATACCAAGGAGATATGTGTAAAACCAATTAAGCAAAGTCTAAGATATTTGCATTTAAACAGTAGAAGCAGAGTCCACACGTTTTATGAGCAGTGAATAACTCGAACTTTTTCTTATTACGTGTGTGCAGAAGTGAAACAATTACCTCCTTTGCATTGGTTCATTATATCAAACTTTAATGCGGTAGAGCAATGCATTGTCTTGCTATATCGAATTCGTAGGTTCAAGTAATCTTATGGAACCGATCAAACCAAATAGCAGATTCGAATGGAGAAAACAACTCCACGGATTAGTTACGCTGGGAATCAGAAGAAAATACACTGAAGCTTTGTTTACCATAGTTGGTATTAGAGCATAATGCGCTTGTAAGATATTTCTCCACCTGAATGAAGGAATTATTTTGTTCAACCATGAAATTTAATCGAAAATCACGTTTATTCTCATGTCCGATTATAATGTCTAGTATTAAGAAAATAGGCAAGATCAAGTTATTGATTCCACAAATGTGAATTCAAAATTTAGATCCCCCATCCTACAAATTTTTGGAATACTCTTGCCTTTCCTAAAATGATCATATCTTAAATTGTTTCATCTATAATTATATTTTTAATATTTACTTTGTCTTTTTAATATGCATACATGCGTGAACTCCTTTTCAAAATATTCATTTGATGAATATTGTTTCAGTATTCTACCATTGATCAGTTAGTGGAGACAAGGCTCCATCGGACTCTATATTAAGAGGCTAAACCCTCTCATATCTCAACTCTCAAAGCGCGCGCGCACAGAAACACATACTCTCTCTCTCTCTCTCTCTCTCTCTCTCTCTCTCTCTCTCTCTCGAGAAAGGGTTTCAAACCTTTTTCTTGATGCCCTTTGTTTTACTTTTGTTTCTTCGCTTTACCTTTTCCTTTATCTCCATGGGATGCTAAAAGTTGGGAAAGTATAGATTCTAGGGTTAGGGTTTTTATCTCATCTGCACGTGGATTGGTGATGACAAATTGCCCCTACATGAAGAAGCCCGAGTCGTTGTTTGTCACTGCAGCATCATGAAGATTCACAAAAAAAAAAAAAATCTCTTTTTTGAAGAGAGCGTCTTTTCTAATAAGTAATGTTGGTTTGGTTTATGTGGTCCCTAATTTCACCTTAAAAGCATCTCTCTTCAATATGATTTTATCATGGGAATCTTGATGATGCTGCAGTGGCAATAAATGGCTATTTACTCCCCCAAGCCAGAAGTCTGAGATCAAATTTATGAGGATGAAGGTAAGTATGTTTTATCAGTTAATCCAAAGCAAACCCTAAGTTTTCGATAACTCTCCGAAAAGAATAGGAATTTAGTAGATTGATTCTTGCTGTCCTTGCTAGTGGGTTTTGAGATTCTTGGTTTCTGTTAACCCAACATGGAACGGAGCTTAAGTTCGAGAAAAGCAGACTACTTTACCTTTGTATATGTTGTGTTAACAGATCATCACATGTTTCTGCTTTTTCGGTTATGTTAATATTTGTAAGGATGGGCTGAGCGATGCATCTGAATTTTTTTCCGTACAGAAATCACCTGATCTTCCACTAGGTATGTCTGTACGTGTGTACAAGTGTAGAACTTGGATAACTCATGAGCAAGATGTGATTGAAAGCTGCTTCTGCTTCATGTATATTGTTATGATGGTGTCATTGTGGGTATAGTTTGCTTGAAGGAGTTTTTTTGTGAGTCTCATCCGCCCATATACTGTCCTCGTTTGGTTCCATATGATTAGCAAGTTTGCTGGAGAAGTCATGAGATAGCAGATATGCGTTCTGCCCGATCTACGATACACACTTCAAATGGTGTAGAGAATTGCTGACTTGCTTTTTTAAGATATATCTCACTTGTACCGAATTACGTATTCTCTGGTTTAATCTATGGTTTCCCTGGGCATATATTCTGCCTCTGGTTCACAGGCCTCATATTAGTTTTATTTAGGTATTAGCATCACTAAGTGCTATCTTTCTCAACAGGGAAGCCCAAGCCGTTTAGTTATTTTCCTTATGTCACCTGCTCATTGATCACATCCTAACGCAGAATGACATCATTTGGCCAAAAAGAGGTTCAACAACTGATTTCAGGGAAGTTTTGATCTTAAGCACCTGAAAAATCCCTATCTTCCTTTCCGTACGTGTATGGTGAAATGATGGTTCCTCTAAACTTATTGAGACGATCATTATCCTAAGCTAGGAATCCGTCTAGTGCTGTGTCTTCCTCGGTTTCATAGGATTCGCAAGATGCACAAGTCAAATACAAGAAAGGACTACATGCCTCCATAAAAGCAATTCTTCTTTCCCAGAGTTCCCCGTCTTTGGAAACCCAAGTATCTGGCTCCGTAGTGGTTCTATGGATGATTGGATAGCTAGACTGGATCTTTTTCAGTCACATGAAGACCCTTTTCGTGACTTCGTTTTCATGATTTTCTTTTTATCTAGGCCCCTTATATCCAGTGAGGCTAGGCTTGTGAATACTTACTAATCTCTGACTATGAAGGGGAACAAAAGAGTTATCTGTCTTGTATAAGGAGAACTTACATTAGAATCTATCCAAAAAGACTTTTGTAGCAAGTTTGCAATTATCTGACGTGCGAGACGTATTGTTTAACATTTGGAATCCCCTCTTCCTTCATTCAGAGAGGGTGCAGACGCTTGCACTCTTGCTCAAAATATCCAAAAAGATTTTGCAACTTCACCTATCCCTACAGTTATTAGCGGAGAATTGTGTTAGTCGCATAATCTGCTTTGTCCATTCGGAACCTCATCAAGATTCACAATTGGAGGAGCGTCCAATTTTAGCAAGGTCCCATGCCACCTACCAAGACCAGTATAGTTATTCAGCGGCACCTATTAACATGACTACTTGTACTATGTAAAAGTTGTTGCATACCTTACATCCATAAAGAAACTTACAAGTACACACAGAGCAAACTATGCAAACATGTACAGCTTTTTCTATGGCTTTCCTAGGAGGAGGAGGTGGTGGTGGTGATGGCGATTGTGGCCATCGTCACCTATCCCTACAATTATTTGTGGAGAATTGTCTAAGCCACATAATCTGCCTTGTCCATTCAGAGCCTCATTGAGATTCATAATTGGAGGAACCTCAAATTTTAGGGATATACCATGCCACCTACCGAGACCACTGTAATTATTCAGCAGCACCTATTAACATTACTAGTACTAAGTAAAAGTTGTTGCATGTCTTACAACCATAAAGAAACTTACAAATATGTTTCTAAAGCGGTAATTCGGCTTTTAGGAGACTACTGCAATTAACATTAATCAAGAAACCTAAAAAGGAGCAGATCTTCTGGAAGATATTGATCCGCATTAGCCATCTGCACATGATTATTTTCTCCCTTTACCAGCTTCAAGTTTCAACAACGCCCTATTAGTTCCATACTCTCCCTCCAAAGCATTTGGCTGGGGCTTTTATGTGGAATCCGTTTGGCTCTCTTTTGTAGATGTGTCCGTTATCTACAATTCTGCGTCATGTACTACAGAGTTTGCAACAGTGAGAGAAGATTATTAGATTCTCTAAATCTGAGGGTGGCAGAGATCTCGTGGTACTGTACTAGTGAAACCCACCTGGATCATCAATGTATGTCTGTACTTGGGTTAAAATATGTGTACCTTCAGCTATCATGACTGACACGAGAGAAAGAGAGAGAGTGGCTTTTTTTACTTCGTAGGGTCTTGCACATTACCCTTTTCTTTGCATATTTCACTCCAAACATTATTGAAATATCATCTTGCAAAGTTTTCTGTTTCCCTTAAGCTACCGTTGCTTTTGCTGTTCTTGTGTGTTCGTACGTTTATTCGTAATTCTTAGTTGAGCATTGGGTCTCATCAGAGTTCACTCTTTTTTCATCTTTTTTTTTATAGAAATGGAGAAGAAGAAAGAATCTATATTTTCCGGGCGAGACCTTGTTTTTGCTGCTAATGTTAATTTTTCTGACGAAAGTTCCAAGTTGATGAGTAAAATCTTCAGCAACTACAGATGATCATTGTCAAATGGAAGACATAAATACGATGAGCATCTAGATTTATATAACATAGACATAATTACTACCATACATAGAGAACTAGGATTTTACTCGACGCTGGTTGTGGGGGGTACTAAACAGTAGACAAATGTGGATTCATCATTTCTCCTTTCACAAAAAGATGGAATCAAGAATGATTCACGGAGCTCACTGGGCGAAGTGTGGCAACCGGGTGTTCGTGGAACGGGAGTACAATCATGATTGATTGGAATGGTCTGGCACCCAAAAGACCGACACGCACGATGCTTGATTTTACAAGTTTTACTCTTCTGCAATAAACTGGGTTTCTGCACAGCACTCGTCGCTCTTGTGCATTAACACGCCATCACGAATCAACGTTGTCCTTGCTCTCTCGATTGGCAATCGCCCATCAAACCAAGTTTAATTTTGTGTAACCCCTCGGCTTTGTCCGACTTGAATAATCTCTACCATGAAAGATGATACTTCCAGCGAAAACCTAAGGCTTCGAGCTGTTAGACGAGTCCGTGATTTAGCAGTTTTTTGTCTTCGCAAAGCATGATTTAACATCGATTTAACATAGGGGCTTACCTTCTTACTATTAAACTTGTGCCTGGCGAATCTAGTTGAGGCTGCAGGAGAAAATTTTGAAACTATTGGGTCACCAAATGGCCGACTTTCTTATTATCATATATCATGAGAAGGAACAAGAGTTTGCACATGGTTTATCATATGATTGTGTTTCTTTCATTAACCAGTTCTTTGGACCGAATAACGACAGGTGGAGAGATCATGGGCTGTTGGTAGTGCCAGAGGACCAAGTGTTTCCATGCAGGGAAGGGAAGACAATTAGGGTTTAGCCCTGCTTTAGTTTTCTAAGTTCCAGAACTTGGTGACATTTTGTCCTCTAACTTATATTTTGTTTAGTCCTCTATAACGTTAACATCTGTGTCATATTAGACAGGCCACTTCTTTAATTAATTTGACAATTTTGCGAGAGCAACCGCAAGATTATTTAGTTGCACGAATTGAGATAGTTAGAGGATTCGATTTATCAAAAAGTAAAATTCAGAGGAACCAAATAGCAAGGATAATAAAAAACTAAGAGGGCTTGCTTTGATAAAACCCAAGATAGTCGATTAAGTTGAACGAATGCTTAAATTTAGAGGAGATTTGGAAATCCAACTTTGTCCAAATTCATTGAAGGAAAAATTTGGGAAAGATCGTACGAAATGGGACTTGGCGCTTATCCAATCTTTTACATTAAATCAGAAATTTTGTGCACACTCTTATCTGTTTTGATTGTGTATTCGAGCTCGTTTGACATGAAGAGTGAACCTCAGTCAAAATCATTCTGGGGTAGGCTTTTGTAACATCTCACTTCTAACAACTTACCTTGAGATTGGTGACGAGAAAATATTGAAAAGGGAAAGCTAAAGGAAAACACATTTCATGGGATGAGCAAAATAGTCGGTGGTACAGGCACACGTGCAGAGAGAGGAGCGGCCGATGAATTGCGGTCGATCCCAACGCCTCCCCGACGGTGCCGCCACCGACACACGTGCGCTTCACGGCGGCGTCGCACGTGCATTGCGTCACGTTTGGCTACCCTCAAGCAAACCCTGTCTAAGCCGTGGACCTTAAGAACATTTTTTTGGTGGCCAAGGAAACATTCTATTGGGAATTAAGGCAAGGAGAAACCCAGGAAACCAATTTCTTTTTTTTTTCCCCACTTCTAAAACTTGGATATCAGATCACGCGTTGATCAGATGTTTTCGCAGTTCCAAAAAGATGAGATCCCGAAAAATCAATTGAGAATCAAGATCTGATTTGGGAATGAGTATGATAAAAAGAAAGAATAAATTCGGATGGTCGGTGCAAGATTGGGAGGCTGTTCGTGCATGGAAGACATGCGCGTCGATTGCTTTCGCTAGTGAAGCAGGGAGCAACGCTTTCTTGATGTCGCCGAGAACACCCTTGGAGAACACTCTTCCGACGCAAGCACTAATCTCAATTCTAGGACCTATTCCGCTCCACAGATCGTGAATCTTTTGTTCTTGATTCGATGGATTCGAAACTGACAAGGTCTTGATTCCATTCGCGTTACTCAAAAATCTTAAACGCGGGTCTCAGCCATCCGATCGAGAACAAGCCACTCCGGCCTATCGATGTTGTGTGTATCTCCCTCGTGCGCATGCCTTGGATAACTTAAACTTTGGAGCGCCCACCACCAAATATCACAAAAGAGCCCAAATTCGAAGCTACCAACAAATTTTTTCGTAAAATCTTACATTTACTCAAACTGAGTACTTATTGTTGAAAATGCAGACCCACGAGGACTTGATCGGATCCTTATAAATGGTATCGAAGTCGTGTACCAGCCACAAGATGTGTCTTAATCGATCAATGTGGTCTTCAGGCTTTCGTAGCTAATGAGGAAATTCGCAAGTCACGACATCCTAAGCCTTGTATATATTGAGAAATGATTGTTGCAAGACGATACATGAATAAGAAACCGTCTCCGATACGTCGTGTTTTTATAATGAAAAACAAATCGAGAATATGCCCTTATCCGCCAATCTACCGTGACCCACAGCAACATATTGTCCATACCTTCATCCATGGACAATCATAAGTCCATATGATCATCTTGTTGATATCACATGGTAACTTTTGTTCCATGAATTTCGATGTTCAGTTAACTATCTCTTTTGAAATTTCGGAAAAGCAAGGGAAGATCATACATTTGATCGAAATGAAGGGCAACTGAAGGACTCGATCAATAAGAGGTTTTCAATTTTAAAAACTTGTCTTAAGTCAAATCGTTTATTCTAATAATAAGCTTGCCGGCCGAACATTGTCGGAAATCAACTAGGGCACCAGGCGACATTGTCCGCGAATAGAAGCCCAACATAGGACAAAGCTTGATGCAAAGATCGATACTCGAATAACTGGTGGGCTAATTAGGATTAAAGCAGATAATATGTTTATATTAGCAGAAAAGTCAATAAAATAACAGGTCCTATCGTGCTTTAATTAAGTCCGCCCCACCAATTCCGTGAGCAAGTGGAATTATTTATCCAACCTAAGCTACAATTAACAAACGAAACTCGTCGTTTTCGGCCGACTAGGAAAATGCTAATCACACGACGACATTTTGTGTCTTCACGTACTTATCTATGTGTCCGAGTGCCTCTGCACACGTAAGGGTGACATTACCCGCCACCTAAACTTAAATGAAAAGATAATCATGTTTACACATAATGACAAGATTATGCGATTGACCGACTTAGTGGGTCATTTCTGTATACGTCAAGTTGACTTTCATTCTCTCCTTTGCTCGAGCTTAGACTCACATGATTGATCTACCAACATTGGGCTCCATTCACTTCTATTCTATCTAAAATTCCTAGATCGATTAATGGATTGATACAAATCTCCGTCTCTGCATCTCTTTTTTTCCCAAGTACCATCTAATTTAATCAAAGGAGATAATAATCAATATGCACAACCGCGTTAGACAAAGTTATAATGCATACGGATGTCAACGGCTTATATGCGTAGACTATCCATTGCTCACCAAATCTTGGTAGACAATCGATCTAACCTCCCTTTCGTAGAGAACTCTACCAAACATCTCTCGATTCTACATACATGTCATAGAATTTAAGGAAATCTCAATGTCCCGGCACACGCTACGCCTTCGTCGACTCTAACGTGGAAATAGTAAGAAAATTCGAGCAATTGTACCATGCAAAGTTATTTTCTCTTACTGCTTAACGTGTAATAGACATTGGGGGTCAAAACATCCGACCCGAGTGTTGACCAATCTCAGGACGACATCGTATCATAAGTCACATGAAGGGGAGATGAAACTCCGCTACAAGACAGAAATCCCACTTTCGAAGGGCGGAGATCCGGCGGTCCGAGAGCGACCGTGTGCCGGGAGGACAAACCCACACGCATGGCTTAGTGGCCTGTCGGGGAGCGGATTTCCTCTTTCTCCATCTTCTCAGTTCTCACCCTTTTCTTGGCTTGGCAAGTTTCACGATCTTTCTTCATTGGAGCAACCATCTGATGTGTAATGCTCCAAGTCACGATCCATTGTGAGATATAATAACATTATTTATAACGATAACGATGATCCTAATAATTCTATCTACATCACGACTTATCTTCATCCACAATTTGGCATTTGAACATGTCCTTTGTCACGAAATTTAGCACACCATCCGAGCACCAACGTTTTAATTCTTTTTAACGTTGTGATTTGTCCCGCTTGATTGTTCAATTAAGCACAAGAAAAATTACCATATGCATGTGGTAATGTTCAGTGAATGGATGGAAAGGATTTTTGGTCGATCAGATGTCCTCGGACATTCGTGGAACGACTGAAAGAAGAACATCGACTTTTCGTGCACGTTGTTTATAGCGGCGATTTGGGGAAATTCATGAATTCAAGAAGTCTCGATTCGATTTTTTTTTTCCTTCAGAAAAATGATGGTTTTGGGAAAATTTAATGTTAGGTGGGGCCCGAGGGGGACGATGATCTCGCGAATTAGTTCATCACTCCCGGCACAGCCCGCCCTTCTGTATTTCGTCGTCTTCCTCCGTCACTCCACTTCATAAATTCTCTCCCTCTCTCTCTCTCTCTTTCTATCTCTCGGTCACATCGTTCGTCTCCCCTCACCTGTCAGCTCTCTCTCTCTCTCTCTCTCTCTCTCTCTCTCTGTGCGTCTGTGCGTCTGTGGTATAACCCACCTCGGCAGCGGGAAAGAGGAAAGAGACAACTTCATTCAACCAACCCGGAAGGAGCAGGGCTTTGAATTTTTCTTCCTGGGGAAACGAGGTTCCTTGCATGGCTAGCAATCGCGCGCCGGCGGTTTACTTACACGACAGGTGGAAACTGTCGAGGAAGGAGGCGCCGTCACGGAGCAGGAAGTCGCCGTCGCAGAGGAGGTGTGCTTTTTCCAGGAGGTGCGCGAGGCTGGTGAGCGAGCAGCGAACGAGGTTCTACATCATGAGGCGTTGCGTCACCATGCTCCTCTGCTGGCGCGACTACCGCGACTGATGGATGGATTCGTGCCCTGTGGCTCCATCACGTCATCAAATTCGTTCGTGGACGACGACTCCGATGGCGATTCATATCTGGCTTCGTAAAATCAGCCGGCCCTGAACATCGGTCTAACAAAAGGAAGGATCTTTTTCTTCTTCATCTTTTTTGTTTTTTGTTTGGCAAGAGCTCGGGCCTCTGTCTTTTTGTGCGATGGTTCTTGATTGGGTTTGATCTGAGAACAAGTAAAGCCCTACCCCTGTTTAGGCTTGGGTTTCGGGTTTTTCGTAGTGGCGTCCGAGGAAGATACGAGGAAGATTTTGCGAAATGTATGGAAAGGCTTTCTCCTCTCTTTTCATTTGTTTTTTCCGTTTGCTAATTCAGTTCAAATCTCGAACTGATGTTAGGGCTTTGTTCACTTCAGGGAAGGGAAGGAGGGTTGGATGTAGGTGGTTTGTAACTGGGAAATAAACGTATTCAATTGTGTAACGATTCTTGGCATGTTTCCTGTTCCTCCCATTAATGTTCTTGAGTTCAGTTCTTCTTCACGATTGGCTCTCTCTCTCTCTCTCTCTCTCTCTCTCTCTTTCTGAGGTCTGACTCTGACCCCGAGCTCTGGTACTATCTCCTCCCAGCTGTAACTTCTGAAGTCGAAGCAGAAGCAGGGGAAGACGCATAGTTTGCGCTAGCAATTTCTGCACTCGATCCTTATCATTATCTTTAACGCGATCACATCGGTTTGAATTTCACAAAACGACGCGTCAAGTCATCTCACTCTTGAATTCGATCAGCCCAAAAAATTCGCCTCCGGCGATCCCGAAAGGCCCTCGTCACCGAACCCGTAGCTAACCATGGGCAGCTAGCTAGAGCCTGCTCATGTCTTCATCATCGAACCCCAATGCTCCTACCGAATCCAGCGTCGAGCTGACTGAAGGGGCACGGAAGCCGCAGTGCCGCAGTGCGCCTGTGATGCTTGGATCTGGTGCGCAACAGTGACAATGGACTGAACGAGGGGGCACTACACTACTGCTAGGAATGCAATTAAATAATACGAATGCGCCTTAGAATAGGGAAATAATGACTTTCATGACTAGGGTTGCAAGAGTAGGTCATGGACCTCGACTCGATTGATGGCGATGACTTGATCCTGAAGATGAATTTGGAGGAAAGAAAGGTGCATCGTGGATGACGCCACTGCTATCGATGGCCCTTTTATTTAATGCGATCCGGTTAAAGATAGAGAAGCAATCCGGTGCACATAGCCCAAATTGGGAAGACCCTTTTGTCCTGCGAGCATTTTTCTTTGCAATTCGCAAGCCTTTCAATGCCTGCGTCCTTTCCAGTTTGACCATTCCTGGACCACTTCCAATTCACCCTCGTGTATTAAAAGAATAATAGTTCTCGAGGTGGGGGAAGAAGACCTTAGTTACACTGTCCCGTTTGTTCGGTGGCAACTGCTCCACGGCTACGCAGAGG
Source organism: Melaleuca quinquenervia (assembly GCA_030064385.1). Taxonomy (NCBI): domain Eukaryota; kingdom Viridiplantae; phylum Streptophyta; class Magnoliopsida; order Myrtales; family Myrtaceae; genus Melaleuca; species Melaleuca quinquenervia. Next base: position 20,650,480 of record CM057724.1, read on the forward strand.
GGGCGCGCTTCAATGCTTTCGACAGGTATCGTATCGTCCATGATCTTTTCCCCAATCTCGGTTTGGACGTTTGTGAATTTTCTTAAACTTTTCGATCCGCCGGTGAAAAAGTCCGGACCGTTGGCTCGCCCCGCACGAAATGACGGCCGTCCAAAGCGAGAGATGACCCGCGGATCTTGAGTTCGCTCGGAACATGACATTGTCCGTTGATCTTTGTGTTAAAAAGCAGGAAAAGCAAGAAGAAAAAAGCGATGTACATGTTTCTTAGTCAAATGATAGGTAGTTACTTTGAACATCGTCTAAGAAAGTTGCTTTGAGCATCGTCTAAGACAAAAACGCATGGGATTCTCAGCTACCATGATGCATATGATGTTCTGTTTTTCCCCCTTTGGTAGATCGGCCGTGGGTTAATTTGCAATAGGTTAGGAATAAATTTTGTTAGGTTAGCCTTAATTTATATTGTTCTATGTGTCAATGAACTTATTTTAAGGCCCCAAGATTGATTCCAAGCAACGTTAGATCAAAACCAGAGATATATGATGTGTTTGGTAACGTTTCTATTTTAGGGAACATTTTATGAACAAAAACATTTTTTTTTGTGTTTGTACTCCATAGAACAATTTTTGAGTGAAATAGAGTGTTTGGTAAAAGCGTTTATCTCGATTAGTAATTTTTTTTGTTTTTTCTCTTTTTTTCTTATTGTTCATGGGCGACCGATCGCCGACTAGCGGCGGCTAGCGACCGATGGCAACAGCAACTGGCGGGGAGTGATTGGAGGCTGCAAAGGCAAAAAATAAAAAGTGTGTTTTAATAAAGTGTTAAAGAACAAGAAATAATTTTTTTTTATTTTTTGTTGTTGGTCTAAATGTATTTTCAAGAAAAAAATATATATTTTTTGTTTTCAGGAATAAAAATGTAAATAAATACGTTTCTATTTTTTGTTGATCCTTAAAAAAAATACACATATTTTTGAAAAAAAAAAAACAGACAGGCCCGTAGTTTCCACGTTCTCGAGCTTTAGTTATGGTCAAAGCAAGATAGAAAAAAGAGTCGGCTCTCCTTGTCATTTTATCGTCTTTTCATGTCCATTCCTCGGCAACCAAAACGAAAACACTAATGACAGCCTAACCCAAGGCTTACAAGTTTAATCATTGCTCTCCAATTCACCCTACGAGATCAAGGATAAAGAGCGAGGGTTCTAGGGCGGAGGCCCCCACCAGATCGGGAGAATGATTCATCCGTTGATTGATCGGTTGACCGATCAATCGGTGGAGCCACGGAGTGCACGAAGATTTGCGCCCATCATTTTCCTAGATTGCGAAAGATTATGATTGCCCTTGAACCTGCTTTATAAAAAGCACCACTTTGCTAATGATTGATGAGATTAATTTCCTAATTTTTCCGAAAATAAAAGGGTTTTGTTGATTTTGTTTAGGCTGTCGTGTCATTCGGAGTGCATGTATAGAGCTAACACATTTCACATCATATGTAATTATAAATATAATATTTCAAATTCTTAAAAAAAGGACTTGGCCTTTGTTTTTTGAAATTTAAAGTAGTGGACCCCAATTCACTCTCTTCTTAGTTTTTATAGTTTTATATAGGATTTGATTCCCATTATTAACATGTTTCAAGTGAATATTGCCATGCCCATCCAGAACCTATATTTTCTTTTCATTTTCATCTTTACCTCTATACAAATTGATTGCTTTTTCTAGAAGAGAAACTCTAGGAAAAAGTTCGTGTTATTGAGCAAATTTATGGATTGTGACGTCGGAGTGGAGAAAAGATCAAGACGAAACAAAAAAATTGTTTAATATGGACAGTCATCTAGAGAATTTTTATTTTCTTGATTTTATATAAACAAAATGGCATTGAGCAAAGAAGAATTCTTTAACAATGAATTTTCCTATAAAGTTATGATTACAGTTCAAAATCCGATAGATACTTGAAAAATAAAACTTAATCAAATCGAAACTTTTCCTCAAGCGAAAGAAATTTACTAACGACAATTTTAAGTTCATTCATATTTTGGATTGAAAGAATCTTTCTAGTATATTCTCTAAATAGCAGTGGCGGATTTAAATTTGAAGGAAGCCCATAATAGAATAGAATCAAATTCAAGGAAACATGAAATCCATCGAGCGTGATTTCTTCTGTTCTATACAAGAAACTAGTTAAGTGATATAGGGTGTCTAAGAGAGCCATATAAATAGTCAACAATTTTTATGAGTTTTGCAATTTTTAAATAATAAATCTGTATTTTCATAGTGGTGATTAGTTATCCAAAGTATAAGATTTTCATGAGGGAAATTATCTTGTCATGTCAAATGAAGTTAATTTTTTTAATTTAAAGAGAGTTTGAGATAAAATATTAGAGCACGACTCTTCTTCCTGAAAACAAAGTAAGCTCGTATATAATGTATTTTAATTAGATTCACTGTCGTCGTTGTAATAAATAATAACCTAATAAAACAATCCAACTTTAATGCCAATCTCAATTCTATATAATTTTTTTTTATCTCGTAAAAATCCAAACTTCAAGTCTAGTCCTAATTCTACCATAAACTTTTTTTATCTCATATTAAATCCCTAGTTTTAGATCTTGTTCCAATTTTGTCATGAATTCCTTTTTGTCTCATTAAAACTATCAACTATTACTTGACGCTTAAATCTACCCCCTTAGCCTTTTTTCAAGTTATCTTGTTGATAATTGAGAGATAGAAAACTCACGGGTGTATTTACCAAAAAAAAAATAGAAAACTCACAAGTGTAAGTTATAAGAGCATCCCGATCTAAGTGTTTTGAGCACGGGTTCTCTAAGTGCCAACTCCTTGACCATGAGTGATGGAAGGCTTATAAGCATGAGGGATTGAAGACTAAGAACAAAACTGAAAATCTTCAAGTAAGATATAAGGATAACTCTCTTAAGAGTAGAAGCAATTCAAAAATTCGACCATAATTTATCTAGTTTTTACCTAAATTTCAGTTTCAATAAGACTCATTTGGGATGATGATGTGAAAAAGCACATCCAAAGCACTTTATTGGATGTGTAATCTTGAGAAAAAGCTAGAATAATGACATGAAAATAGCATGTAGGATTACTAGGAGCAAATTTGGACGAAGGGTTAACATGGGAAGATATGAGACTTGAAAAAGCTTTTTTTAAATATAATTTTATCGTAAATTTGTGATTGGACCTAGAGTTTAGAGTTTCTTATGAGACAAACAAAATCTTATGGCAAAGTAGAGATTGGACTTAAATTTGGGACCAACAAAATTTATGGAAGAATTGGGACTGGACATAAAGTTTGACATTTTCCACTTGACAAAAGAATTTTGGGTAGAATAATGATTGGTGTTAAAGTTAGCTCTCTCTCTCTCTCTCTCTCTCTCTCTCTCTCTCTCTCTCTCTCTCTCTCTCTCTCTCTCTCTCTCTCTCTCTCTCTCCTTTTTTTTTTTTGCGTGTGTGGTATTAAACCAATAAATAATGGGATAAGTATACTATCCTAAAATTTTCCACAAAAGCACTATTGAATCATAAAATTCTTAAAAAATGTAATCATGTCTTAAAAATTATCAAGAAAGTAGAATTGAGTGTTAAAATAAAAAAAAAAATCAATTAAATCCTTAAATTTATAAGTTTGGTACAATTAAAAGTCATTCCATCAACTCCATCCAACTTGATGGAGGAAAAATACTTAGGACTATGCATATATACTATCTACACAAGTGTTAAAGAAAGACCGCTTAAAGAAGACAAAGTGTGTATAATGTATATACATGTTTGAATCTTACCATTAATTGTGCTTTGATTTATTCAGGTGTCAGTAGTGGCTTTCATTCTGAATCTTTGAGCGTAACCAAAATATCAAGCAAATCATGAGGCTCATCGCGGGTAGATTCCCCACTCGAATTGCCGAACCTCATCCATTTTTTGATTGTTGAGTCAATAATGGGGTCATGATATTTGTTAACAGTCATGACAGCCTTTTTGACAAACTTTTCATGACCATCTAAATCAAGCCCTACCAACCAAGGAAAGTAGTCAGAAATGCAAAATGCATACAAATACTGACTTGAATACATCAATTTAATATGTTTCAAGACTTTATTGCACTTTTTGAAGGTTGCAATATTCAATTGCACTCCAATGACAATTTATAGGACTTAGTTGAATTTTTTTAAAAATTCTATAACTCTATTGCATTTTCTTAACAAGTTTAAGACTTACAGTATACTTACCTCATAAATAGTTTATACATTTATTGTTATATGACTGACCTAATGAATAATTCCATTACAAAATTGACTTTAAACAGACGTGTCTTTCATATATCGGTGGGTGTACCTTTTTTTCTGTTATGCTGATGGATGGGGTTTGATTTGGACTGATAATTTATGTCTTGAACTGGGCTGAAGAAATGTCAGACATCCTTGGGCCCATCTGGCCTCTTCCGGCCCACGTGGCATAAACCCGAAAGGAGCCCGTTTTATCTACGATCTGCAGTGAAAAGGCAGGGGGAAGAAGAGCAAGAGAAGTCGCGAGGAAGCGGCTTATGGCCACCGGTCGCCGATCTCTGACGCAGCTCGATCGACTCCGTCCTCCCTCTTCCTCTTCCTCTTCGCCGATCGCTGTTGCTGATCTTGTCGCTCCGGTCAGTTCTGTGCTGTCTCCGTGTCCCTTCGCTCCGTCGTCTCTCTGCGTGTCCTCTTCTGTGTTGAATACTCGCATCCATTGTTTGTCCCCTATTCGCATATTTTTAGTGGATTTATAGATGCAGTTTGATGTTCGGATGCTGAACTAAATCTGCGCTGGGATGAGAATTTCTGTGTTCAATTGTGCTTTTAAGCCTCTGGGGATGCTGCGATAGCGATGGGCTGGTAACGTGGCATGTGAGGATGAGATCATTGCGTGTCCTTGGCTTTAAATTATCAGATGGATTTGCTGATCAGCTCGGTATAGTCACTATTTGTGCGTAGATTTAGTCGAATCTGTGTTCTTTTGTTTGGGAAGAGTATGAATTTTGTGGAATGGAGTGATGAATCTTTCAATTAGATCAATCTAAATACTAGACCTAACGGAAAGAGCACAATCAAGCTGTCCCGATTGTCACGGCTCTCATTTCTAGTTAACGGGGCATAGGCAATTTCCAAAGACCATATCGTGGGATTTGTTCGCAATTTTTTGTGGACGGTTCAATACTTGAATGCACGAATTGAAAAGTTTAGCCCTCAGTTGTTGCTCCTGCACAGGGCTAACGTTTCAAAGTAAGCTTTTCCCAGGGTCTCTCTTATTTTCGATATTTGAAAGTGAATTTCACCATGTACGCATTGATTTAGGATTGTGAAATATTAATTAGTTGAAGGTAGACTTGTCGAATGGGTGGGTTGGATTGAAAATAGTCCGGCCCAAATTGACTCATTTCCCTGCAATACAAATCTCGCAATCATACCGACTTGACCCATATTGCTAAAACCCATACCTAAGCTAAGGTAAAAGCACAAAATGAGTTGTAGAGAGAAGCCAGACAGAGTTTTGGAGGTGAGTTGAGTCTAAGTAGTAAATTTATTTGACACCCATATTAAACCCATTTATAATCCATAGGATTGGGTCTAAATGTATTTATGACCCACTTACTTAGTCTAACTAATCCATATAACGACCCAACCCATCAAATATGGATTGAGAAATGTGTGTATGACCCATTTTGACAAGTCTATTTGAAGGTGAAGTAGACTAATGGACGTTCTTGATGACTTGCTTGGCGATGCTCTGTGGAAGTTCAGGACAAGGGGCTGTGTAATTCAACTTTTCAGATATATATCTTGTGCCTAGAAATATAACCTTGTCTCAGTTTTAGTTGTAATTTTTTAGGTTGTGAAGCATGTTGAGCACATCGTCTCCTTCCTCATCTTCTTCTTTTGGATCAAGCATGTTCAGCACATCATGATCCAATGGAAGCCTTTTGGCATGCATGAATAACTCAGTTCCTCTTTCCATTCAACCAGGCTTTTCATATAGGTCATGGCTGAGGCAATCGATTTGACTGGTGATGGGGGGGTCATGAAGACAATTGTGAGACGAGCAAAACCTGATGCAGACTCTCCTTCAGAGACCCTTCCTCTTGTTGATGGTATGCAACTAATTTATTTATTGAAACGACAGTCATGTGTCTGCTAATCTTGTATGTGCAGATGACAACACAAGTTCATGAATTTGATACATTATTTAAGGCCTTTTTTGTCTTCCTATACAACTAACACAAGTATCATTTGGCGTTGGTGTCAAGTAGTACTCTACAGTTAAATTCCACCTTTTAGTTCTATATATGTTACTGGAAATAGCACTTTCTCAAAAATGATGCCCGACCAAATCAATGTATGTAAAAAAGTATTTATAGCAAGGCGCAACAGTTCCATTTGTAAAAGGAATAGGGAAGAAAGGTGCCTTTGATCTTCTGTTTCTATCAGTGGACGTCCTTAAAGTTGACCTATACAAGAAAAGACCTTCTGGATGAACCCTGGGCTCGGTGTTGTGTACTGGTATTTTCTTTTCTTAAAGTTGATTGCTGGAACAGAAAGCCACATAATTACACCAAGTAAAATCAGGAAAAAGATAGGAACATTTATTTCTTTCTTGATGCTATGTACAATTCAGCAACAAAATAGCTTACTTAAACTCATTGCCTTATTGTTAATCCTATTAAGTAAGAAGTACATTGCTGGTTTTAGAGAGTGCATCAATACATTGTTTGCAAAAGTTTGAAAAGTAAGAATGACAATCCTAATAGCTACATTTAGGTGGAAAGCTGCTTTTAAATGTCTGATTGTTTGTCTTTTTGTTGAGCAGTTCGTTATGAAGGAGTTCTTGCTGAAACTGGTGAAGTCTTTGACTCAACACATGAAGACAATACTGTATTCTCCTTTGAGATCGGAAAGGGCTCGGTTATCAGTGCTTGGGACATTGCATTGAGAACTATGAAGGTGAAGGATTTACGACTTGTTGAATTCTGAAAGCACGTATTATGTCTCCATTGAATGTACTTCTTTCTTGATTTTGTAAGGTTGGGGAGATTGCAAAAATCACATGTAAGCCAGAATATGCCTATGGCAGCAAGGGTTCTCCACCTGATATCCCACCAGAGTAATATCCGTGCTCTCCTAATTCTTTACATTATATATATAACCACTAAATGACGACCCTATGTTTTGTTCGTTGAGAAGAGAGAAGCAGAATGTCATTTGGAATTTCGGATGGTGAAATCTCGATATTTCTAGATGCTTTTAACAAGCTGTCCTGACTATTTATTAATATGGCATCTTCATGCATCATCGTGAAAGCTTACTTGTGAAGTTCCTAAAAAATTTCTTCCTTTTTATGAAAGAAATAGTGTGATGTGTTTATCTCTTGCTTATGTAGTGCAACCCTTATTTTTGAGGTGGAGTTAGTTGCATGCAAGCCATGCAAGGGCTTTACGGTGACCAGTGTCACAGAAGACAAGGCTCGGCTTGAGTAAGTGACCTCAGAAATGTTGTAACATATTTAAGGAAATGTGGAGTTTTGAAGTTTCGACTGTTATTGCTTTTAAGGTGTATGGTAGTGCTTTAGTTTTTTTTTTTTATTTGGCAATCCTCCACAGGGAGCTAAAGAAGCAAAGAGAGATGGCTGCCGCAACCAAGGAGGAAGAGAAGAAAAAGAGGGAAGAAGCTAAAGCTGCAGCGGCTGCTCGTGTTCAAGCCAAGCTGGATGCCAAGAAAGGTCATGGGAAGGGAAAGGGAAAAGCAAAATGATCAGCCTTGTAAGGAAATCTCAAGTAGATCATAACTCAGCTTAAACTTGGCTAGCATCTTAACCTTAAGAGTTTTATGGAATATGAGTTAAAGATACAGACTTTTCATACTTTAACAGTGTGCTTGGATTTTATTGTGTAAGGATACTATATTAAATTCGCCGGCATCGTCTTGAGGGAGCAAAACCAACCGGAAAGCAGAAAGTATGTAGCACATCGACTCTGCTGAAAGGCATTTTAACTGCGATAGCTTCGTATTTCGATCATGTCACAAACTCGTATTCAAGGAAATTGCAAATAGCATTGCAGAGCGCTTAGAACTGTTGGTGTTCCGAATTGGATGAATCGGTCGTAAAATCAATTCTCAGGTGACAAAACAGGGCGTATAACAATGGACTTCCTTAAAATTTCCTCTTTTGTCATAAGTAATTTTACTACTCTCCGATGCCATTTAAAGCATAAATGACAATACTCAATCCTGCTTCTTCACACTGCCTATGATAAATCATCGAAGGCACAAGCCTCAATCGACGCATTACGCATTGGGACATGTACAGCACGATTGGTGCTTCAGCAGATGATGGTACGACAATGGCTCTGCCACTAATCAGACCATGAACGTAGCGTTGACTCCTTGCCCATTTTCACGCCATCCAGATGCAACCCTAAATTTACAAACGGGACACGTTCCCTGCTGTCTCAACCATGGATCAATGCAAGTTGCATGGAACTGCGAAATAACATCATCCATCAAATTCATCGGTTTTCTAAATAACTAATAACTCGATGAAGTGGATATGAGTGGGGCGGTACTCCCTTGATACCTTCTATGTAATCCACAAGTGAAATTATCAGATAACTTCGCAACGAAATAGCTATGCGTGGTTAGTGGAAAATTATATTTTGTGGGTCTGACTTATTCCAAGAAACCAAGGATATTTGGCAGACTTGTTGCTTAGTGGACAAAACTTGAAATTCTGGTAAATTAAGTGAAAGGAAAAATTAATCACCATGAAATTTACCTGATGCATGCACGGCAAGCTTCGGATGAGCTCTCCTGCCAAAACTTGCTCCAAGCATACACTGCACATCAGCTCGTCATCTGAACCCTTCATGCTCCCAGCTGCAGCACCTACATCTTGCTTTTTCTCCTGAAAACATGCAAATAGACATTTATGCTCAGCTGATACCATTCATCAAAGAGAATGACCCATTACAATAATCGGGATGCAGGAAGCTAGTCCTGCCATGAACATTCAGCGAGAACAAGGTCATCAATGTATTAGCATCCTGGACAGCTCAAACCTCAAACGATGCACGAAGATGAAGATGCGTGAGCCACAGTATTACAATTGTATACCATCTTCAGGTTAACAAGTCAACCATCCTAATGATGTTCTAGATGTTATGCTGCACTAAACGAGATGGTGCAGTCAATACCTCCGTGGTTAATGAAGACGAGCCATGTTCCGCAGAGGAGCCATTACTGCAAGAAACAAGTTGATTATTTAGTACACGGATAAAAACTATAGAGAGTACCACCCATGAATTATGCTATACTTACAATGTGGAACTAGCATTAAGTAGGCTATCTTAAACTACTACAAATCAATGCAAAATGTAAGAAACAGAGAGGAGCAACCCTACAAACACCAAAAATCTAAAAGATTTTATTAATCTCTCATGTCTGTGCAGTCTTACCATGGAAGACCAGTAACCTTGTATTTGTGGACAGGAAGAGCATTGATCTCTTCTTCACTCATTGATGGAACTGTTGGAACATTATCAGAATCCAGTGCTCTCAAAGTTTCATAGTCTGCAACCACATAATCAATCCGTTAACCTCTCACAAATGTCAATTAAAACATATATTGTGAAAAAGATGAAAAATCTGGAAATATATGATAACCACAGAAGATGATCCCCAAAAAAATCGAAGTCAACGTATGCCACTAAACCTAATTCATCAAATTCACGGTCCAGAAGAGCAAGCTGAAGCCTAAGGCCTTGCAAACGTCCTCTTGTTGCAAGTGCTATGGACGGTGGCATATGCAACCGCAATTCAGTATGACCAAGAAGGCTATTGGCAGCTGCAGCATGGACCTGGGCCTGAGCTTGAAGTTGTTGGCAAGTCGCATACATCCTAAGGGTTGTTGCCATCAAGAAGACACCAAGCACGAGCCAGAGCTGCACAAATTTTCCAAAAGTTGGAAAAGGGAGAGGAGAGAGGACCTTATTAATCAGTGGCAAACTGCTAACGTATAAGAACTTAAACCAAAGTTTCAGTTTGAAAGCCTGAGACAGCACCAAAAAGTTCGGCGACATCTGGTTGGAGTTGAGAATCATGAATAGCAGGAGAACTGTCACAATCAAAACCACAGATGAATCAACAACACAATATTGACAACTAACATAGCTAATAAACCCAAATAAGAACTTTATTTCTCGAAGCAACAAATACACCTGTGACAAGAAATGCCAGCGAGTTAGACTTAACCGGTCGCGCTGCATGAAGACGCTGGTACAAACAGAAAAATTTAAGAAGAACAGACAACGAGGACGCAATGAGATCGAATGTGGCATCAAACTTGGTAAGCACTATCTAGCAATTGTTTAAGTATGAGAAACGTACCACAGCACGACGCTCAGGAATAAATTCTGGAAGTCCAGATTCTACATCCGGTCTACTACCTCGAAACACAAAACTCATCTCCGTACAAGTTTCCAAAAAACAACAGTCAGAGCTATACTGATGGTCAAATGTGTAAAAGTCACGTACGACCAACCGTCCCGTCAATTATCTGCAAACATCAAGGTACATTGTTAACTTGGCAGTCATATCCGATGGACAACTAAGCAGAAAAAAGCATTCTCAGGTGAAATCAATAATCATCAGACTTCTCGAATAAGAAAAGAGACCCTCATCTCATGTACATTGGGCACAATCGAAATGCGGGCAACAGCATTGCTGCGTAAGAAATTCACAGCAACCACGAAACTCCAAAATAATCTTCATTAGCAAAAGCAAGCACCTTTACTGCATGAAGACTGACACCGTAAATTTGCAAAACCAAACATGTTAAAGTTGCTGAGAGATCAATTCAGAAGAACCCTACGCCCATTGTTCACCGCAACACATTTCCCCAATTTCTGAATCAATCCCTAACTCGCATTCACCTCAATTCCAAACCCTATCTCCAAATTTGCATATTTATCCTTCCAGAATAGCATTTGCGTTGAAATGATCAACGGGAACACCAAATAGAAAGAGGGTAATTAATCGAAAAAAAAAACTTACGGGATCATGCTCAATTGCTCATACGACCAGTCAACAACAAGAAAAAAACACAAATTTGATATCGCGGTCGAACCCTTTCCGCGAAAAGGCCTCGACTTCCACAAGGAATCGAGAGAGGGCCCGACTCGAGAGAGAGCGGGAGAGAGATCCGAGTCGAGTCGGCCGAGTCGCGCTTCTGGGCTCGCTCCGGGCGTCTCCCTCAAGGACAAGCCGACGCGTTCCTCGGACGTTGGGTAGGAGCAACAGTTAAACCGTTGGGCGTTGATGCTCCATCCCACATTGCCCCTCAACGACGTCGTTTGCAATTGACCTTCTTGTCACCAAGATTTTGGTTTCACTCTACCGTAGTCGATTCCAGCACATGTAAGTTACAACGATGTGAAGCGTTCTTCAAAGCACGAGATAGGCAGAAGGTCACATAGAGAAAAGCTAGCGCACTTGATCATTCAGACAATTATCATCCCGAATCGAATTAAAGTAGTAATTACTCGAATTAATTCTCGAATTTATGACGGGATACACATAAAAAGCTTCTTGAGCTCGTGTGGTTATAGAGAAACCCGTGCTTAATTAATCATTTATTTAATTTCGCAAGCCGACATCGACATAATTGACTCGAAATTCATCTAATTTAATGGGCTTTAGTCTACTTTTAAGAGGAAATTAAAATTGACATGTTTGGGGAACCAACAAGACACAAAATTAGTACAAGAGAATACAGAAAAAGATGGTAGCTAGTGGTGCAACTTTAGACATTAAGATTCGCGAGTCCTTTTGTCTCAAAGCGGCGGCAACTAGTGGATGAAGAAAGGCTAATGTACGAGGGAATGTTGGTTAGAGAGCCGAGCTTAGGATGCGACACTCATGGACCAAGCTAAGGGAGTTCGTCTCATCTTTGCTCAATCTAAGGGAGTTCGTCTCCTCATGAACCAATCTAAGGAAGTTCGTCTCATCTTTGCTCAATCTAAGGGAGTTCGTCGAGATTGCTGATACCACAATGTACGTTGCACAGGTGCACTATCGAGTGTCCTCCTTGCAACTCTCCCAAGAAATCGAGACAAGGACACAATTGATGTGGAGAGGGTCTCATTAGCGAAATGCAAATCAAAGAAAATACAAACATTTTTCCATTCTCGTGAACTGCACATTAGAAGCCTGGCCACTGGTTCGGCCCGACCCGATGATTCCGAGACAGATAAGGCGAGCAGATCAAAGCAACATATTAAGAACAGGACCAAAAACTAAGTAAATTGCCATGAAAGCGTCGAGGGGGCAAGGAAAAGAATCGAGAGAGCTAGTTTTGGCTCTTCCTCCTTCGCATCTCGTCGCAATCACAGGCACGGACCGTGGGGATACTGCCGAAAGTCTAAAGAGAGACGGTCTTCGCAGGTCGGGACAGGACGGGACGGCCGAGTGTCGAATCGGGCACAGAAGACGGTACAACGTACGAGTGGCTCCCGCTCGTCCTGAATTTCCACGACGGAGGGAGGGAGGAGGAGGAGGAGTTCTTCAGGGCCAGTCTCAGACAGGGGGACCCCAGTTCCTCCTTTTCTTCGCAATTACAAACATTTCACGTGTCGATTTATATGTGTACTCGCTCCACTTTGAGCAGGCCCCCGTCATCATCCAATTGCCCAAAAAGCCTCGGATAATCTGAACGGTTATAGATCGGTGAAATCTCATGTGGGTCCCACCAGTACACTGAAGAGGTTCACCTGAGTTATAACATACGGATCTACGTGTGCTTTCTTGTCCCATAGATTGCTTTAAGAGATAAACTAGTGTAGACCTTATCGGGCGTGTTGTATATAAAACTCATTCCCCATCATGTTACGATGATTGTTCACGATTAAAAACGATAATAATAATAATAATCATCCGAAACGCGCTCAAAGTATATCGATGACGAACTCAAACAACGGTCGAGGTTCTTTACTGAAACAGTGCACCTTTCGACATGCATCGATGATAATCTAAAATCAAACTCAACACGGATGGCATAACGATAGCGTACCCCTTCCTCTTGCGTCGCCAGAATTGCGGGCTATATTTGAAAAGAATAAATATACCGAGTACCAAGTTATTCAGATGATATCGAATCGAACGACGGATCGACCGTATAATAAAATTGTCGGCGCTTCCTATGAAGAAAGGAAGGAAGCGATGTGGACCACTGGGTCCCACTCGGGGGTTGACCTGCGCCACATCCCGCCCCCTAACCTAGGCCAAGCCGTTGACTAGCGAGATCACACCTGAACTCAGCGAACCCGACCCTCGACCTCTGCAAGTCGAACTCCATCCACATGTCCTGCTGATGGTGATGGCCAATCACAAACGCCTCTATCCCCAGCAGATCGGAGCTCCCGAACGTGAAGCAGTACACCCAATCGCTCCCCCTCGTCTCTCCGGGCACCCGATACAGCAGACTCCGGGCCGGCACCCTCATCTCGGCCCCCCGGAAAACCAGCCTCACCTCGGGCAGTTCGGGCAATTCGGGCCGACCCGAAGGGACCAGGTAGCACAGGTCCATCGCCCCTTGGAACACGAAGTTCGGGTCGTCTAGGGCCCTCAGCGCGCCGCCGGCCTGCCTCGAGAACTCGTCCTTTAACGCGGCGTACACCGGACCGAGGAGGAACGTGAACTGGGTGCCGGAGTCGACCATGGTCTGGCCCGCCCCGGTGTGGTCGGGCTCGAAGACGGACTTCGGGAGGGGCAGGACCTTGCCCGACACCTTGATGCCCTCCATCTGGACCGTGTACGCGACCCGGTCGAAATAGGGCAACGGGGTCGAGATCTGGATCAACGGGGTGTAGTTCAGGGGCCCGACCCAACCGAAGCCCGCGTCGCCGAACAGCAGGACGCCCGTGGAATCGAGGCCCGAGATGCAGTAGGCGAACTTGCCGAGGCCCATCTGGGTCACGAGGGACAGGGACCCGCGGTTCATGCCCATGAGCCCGGTGGTCTTGCCGTCCTCGTCCGGTCTGCTGCTCTGGCCCGAGTCCATGCAACCGAACAGGAAACCGGGCCGGGCGGTCGGGCCGATCAGGAGGGTGTCCGAAGCGAGGGTGCCCTCCGCGGAGGAGGCGTCGGCGTAGGAGACGACGACGTGGCAGCGCTCGCTCCGGTCGCAGGAGGCCGGCAGGGGAAGGTCCCGGGTCCGGGCCGTGCAGTTGGGGGAAGAGCAGGGGACCGGGGAGTAGGACCCCGAGGCGAGAGGGCGGAAGACGGGCTGCGAGCCCGGGGAGCTGCAGCGGAGCCAGGATAGCTCGCTGCCGGTGTCGAGGACCATGGTGGCCGGCTGCGGCGGTGACCCGACGGAGAGGGACACGGTGAGGGTGACATTGTGGCGGAAGGGGAGCTTGCCGGCTGCGGAGACGCCGCCGCTCGTTGTTCTCGGGAGGGACGAGGAGAGGTGGGGGATGTGACGGGTCTTGAGCGGGAGCAGGAGGAGGTGCTGTTGGCTCGGCATCGGAGGTGAGAGGGAGAGCGTTCCGTCGGAGTTGAAGATGGCGGCGAAGAGGAGGAAGGTGAAGTGAAGACGGGGGTGGTGGCCGAGGGCGGCCATGGACGGTATTCGAAGGCGGTCTGTGGAGGGGGGCAGGTTCTTTAATGGAGGGAGGGCGGGGGTCTGGTTTTGGTTTTGGGTCGGGGTCGAAGGAGGTTAGGGGGTGACGAAGGACGAGAATGCAGGCGAAGGGACGCACGTGTGGGTCTCGTGCAGTTTCGGACAATTACCGACTTTTTTTTTTAACGTGGGATTACTCCTCTCGAGGGAACTGGACTTCGGACCACGTTTTCGAGGAGGTGCTTCATCAACGGGTTCTTTTAGTAGCTCCCCTCTTTCCAAATCTCATATATAATACACACACGCACATATATATAATAACTGTGTAAATTTTCCATGAACTCGATTCAATTTCTAATATGATTCGTTAATGGTAACTCAATGCCTAACTTGCTCTATTGATCATTTTTATATAATTTATTAATCAAATTAAACATGTTTTGGAGACATTTGGTACACTGCACATCAAATTATAGTACATGGAATACATTAAACAAAATTAATAATTTCGACACTTTCCTATAAGTTATGTTATTTTAGCCGAAATTCTCTTCGAGGCTAATGAAGTCGTATGATGGACATCTTTTAATCGACGTCTAGAAAGTAAAACATAATTAACGAGCGGACAGTTCATAGTCCATGTCGTTTTTGTATGAAGATATTTGTTATTTAAAAATTATTCATTGTTAAAAATAAGATTATCGTCTTTACGCGCGAGCATACTGCCTCTTAATCTTCTCATCAAAAGCATTACGACGCATAAGGCATTTTCTTAAATAAAAAAAAAGTTGGAGACGCTGCTTGTCTGAAGTTATGAACTTTGTTAATTTATGTCATGGATGATCATACTAAACTAGTTCCCATTAAATTAATATTTAACGACTGCCCTTCTTGCGCGATTGGCTCCGGATTACATAAATGACTCGAGGAATAACAAGTTAACATAGTATTAGCCCTTCTCTATCATAAATGCCATTCTCTATCATTCAAGTCGATGTCTAGACTTAGATCACGATCGACGATACGAATATTTTCCATCGAACGATCATTTCGAACGGCATTAGCCATCATTTTTAAGGAAATAATTTATGAATCGTTCATTTTTCGTGAAATATTAAGGAGCGGTAGATTTAACGATGACGGTCAATTTAAAAGCGCTGACTAATTTGCAGCCGCTCAAAAGAACCTGGTGGGAACCGACATGGTGCCGCGTCCAAACAAAACATCTCCCGTCGAGCGGACAACAATCACGGGAACCCGGAGACACATTTCGACCACCCAAAGTCGTAGAAATCCAGCGAAAAAGAACAGGAAAAGAAACAAAAAGAAAAAAAGAAGAAGAAGAAGAAGAAAGAGAAACCAATTTTTCTATCTCTTTTCATATTTGATGGATTCGGAAACTCGATTGACGGACGGAGAATTACTTTGTATTTTACTCATAAATCTGGCCGACCATGTACACAATACCTAATCGACGCGACCAGGTCGAGGCCAATGGAGAACCCGAGCCGTGGGAAGCAACCAAACTTTTGACGTGCGAGATGGGGTCAAGTGCTTTGGAGTATATTACATGATTTTCTCGAATATATAATTAAATAAGCATAGATATTTGTGCATTTTCCTTGACGTAGAGAAGTAAATAATTGCTCAAGTTAGCATGATGTTAGAGTAACGTACTAATCTTTCCCGATATATAGAGGCCCGACTCTTTATCGTCCAAGCACAAAATAGCTCGTGGTAAATTTTTCAATCAAAAAAAAATTGGTCGAGTGCTATTTTTCTTTTTGTTTTTTGGAAGGGAAATTGTTTAATTTCAGTGCTTGTGCGATGTGAGGGATTCGACAGCAAAAGAGAACAGCTGGTCGCGTTGTCTCCGAGGTCAACGGGAACTCAATCGCTTCAATTATTTCCCAGTTACATTATTCTTTCTTCCCCCCTTTTTTTTCTTCTCATTTTATTATAAATTGAGATGGGTGCTGACCTGGATGGTGTCGCGCCTTACGGTAATTACCACTCTCGATCCGCGAAACCTCGGAGCGGTAGTCACTCCTAATATCGAATACGTCCGTCGCATCTGAAAGATGCAACTGTGTTTGGCTCGGTTTTGAAAACGAATTTTGAGGAAATGCTCGATAGTCTTTTTAATGTCAGTTTTTCATATCGAAACCCTTTTAAGAACGGTTATCAAGTACCTCGAAATCCGTTGGTAAATTTGAACCAAACGGACCCGTAGTTACTGTCCACTGGCCTTTTTTGCGCCGTGTTTCAAGCCGTACCTCCCGTGTGTATATAATTTGCCGGATTTACCATTCTCTTTTTCCGGAGCTATCCATTCTCGGCAGCGGATTTGTTACTCGTGTGCGTGAACGTAGATAGGTCTTTTTAGGTTGCAAATACGCAAAATGTAGGTTTTGAAATACGAAGCCGATAGATAGGGATTAAAGTTGAAGACGGCTTTTGCAATTAGCCCTAAATTCTCTACCAAAATCCAAAAAATAAAAAAACAATGGGGCAAAAGAAGAATGGATGTCCGAGCGATGGTGAGGATATTATGGAGTCCAATTTAAAATAGGAAACGGAGAAATCGTAAGTATCAAACAAAAAATTTGGTGTGCTTTCGCCCTCAGGAGGAGAAAATGCAGGGCCTGACGAAACATGATCCAAAGCATGGCAATGTGGCAGCATCACTTGCGGACTGCCCCACCACTAAATCTGCCTTGAGCTTTTCTTGTTTAGTGGTTATGCAGGTGGATCAAATGCGACCTCGCCCTCCCTCACTATTATTTCACGACTCTTCTAATCTCGCGTCACGCGGGACCTTATAGATGGGATGTGTGGGGTTTCGTTCGATGAAAATCGATCAATCGTGTGACCAAATTCAAGTCTATTCTCGCAATCGGTGAGATGGTCAAGAGCTGGTCTAATTGATTGTTGCCCAATTCCCCCCTTAGAAATTCAGGGTAAGAGTTTTAAATGTTTCAGAAGAAGCCAACAAAACAGCTGTGAAGGAGGGATTAGGTTTCGGGTGATTGAGCAATCAGTGGTCCAAAATACAGAAAGTCGTGCTGTAAACGTTTTCCCCCAACCAGATTGACAAGATCATCAGCGTCGTTCTCAAGCGAGAGCATTGTCATAGCATCTGCCAGTGTTAAGTCAAAACCGGAAAACAGAGCACGAATTAATGAAGCACAGCTACCTTCGTCCTCTGTTGTCGCCAATGAGGCATCTGAACCAGAGAGTTTAGTCTGAGGAAGTGGAGAAGACACGGAGGAGGTCAGTGGAAGAGAGTTCTCCTCTCGCCCTTAGCTCTGGTGATTAGAGACGAGACGGAATAAAGAAGCATGAAGACTCGGGCACAGGCCTCCTCGTCGTGCCGATGCTGTTCTCAAAAAATCTCGCCTCACACATACGGGAATTAGCTGTTTGGACAGTCCAATGATTGATTATTCAAACATTTCCAACGTTGTTTAGAAATAAAATGATACTCCGATGTTCTGAAAATTCAAGAATCGTGCACATGCTACTTTGTTGGCACCTAAAGGAACAAGCAAGTGGAAAAGCCAAAGGAAATGTTTTCCCCTGCGGCACTTTACTCGAGGAATCCCAAGCGCAGCGGACCCCCTTAAGGTCCAAGAAAGAGATGAGGAGAGAAACAGGACAGTCGGGGCATGGCATTGCTATCCTCTGAAAGGTTCCCTACTTCCCATTTCTGACAGGGGCACTAAGCGATGAAGGACGGCCCCGCAAACAGTCTTCATCAACGCGGGCACTTCAATGGCTTATGCCATTCTCTCTCGACACGGGCTCTATCTTCCCCATCCCTAGTTCGAGAACTTACAGGTCACGAATTATAAATCATGGGCATCACTTGCCTACAAACTCAAACGAATAGAATTGTTGCTAATGTCCGTATGGTATGGGTAACCAGACAACCAGAAAAAGTATATCCACCTACTTCTTTTGTTTCTTGTGGAACACACAATGCAACTTCAGCTACCCGGCAGTTAGATGGGGATTCACTGGACACATAGCCAAACAAGTCTGGGCAGCAAATTGCTCCATCAGCAGGTCCGGAGCGAATCAACTCTCAAAGCTACAGGTTCACATTTGTGCACTACACTCGGTAAGACCATCAGAGGAGGAAATCAGCGAGTGATGGTGGCTACCAACAGCAACGGCCATCGATTTCCACAACAGGGACGTACACAGAGAGCAACTAGACAGAAGGCAGCAGTCGCATCTGTTTCGACCGGTACCGCAGGAGGGGCAGCGAAGTAGCTGCCACCACCTAGTCGGGAGGTGTGGTGGTGAGGCGGATTTGGAAAGGCTACAATTCTATCTACCCTGACCAGTGGTCCGGGATTTAATTTTCATTTCTCCACTCTACAATCGTCCAAGGATAAAATTTCGCGAGAGGCTTTTCACTTCAAAAAACATAGTACTATCGTCTTCCGCAATTCATGTACATCTTGTTCACCAAAAAGGTTCCCCTGATCAGATTTTCCAAAGACGACAAATACAAAGAATTAATCAAAAGATCTTCATGAATTACGGTGCAACAGATGATTTCTATCAAGAATTACAAAGGAGATCACCACATTAGGGTCACAAACTCCATAGCACCCACCAGACCCCAGAAAAAAATCACAGCCTTCACTGACCCTTTAGGTACCCGCTGCCCACAACTATAAGTGGTTGTATCACAGGACTTAGGAAAACCTTGTAATGACTAGTTAGGTGATCTGCTATGCCAGAAGCATAAGTCTCCCTACCATCATTGGAAATCCAAGTTGCTAATGGATCTCAATTCTCGCCTATCAATAAAAGTTAAAGATAAGTTTGATGTCGGTTGGAAATACATCGGTGAAGGTTAATAATTCTGTGAAGAAGTTCATCACTCATCCAGGGGATAAAAGATAATTTAGCAGAGAGAAGCATTCAACTTACTCATTCTTCACCTGCATAAGTGTTATCATATTGCCTTGGGAAAAAAAAATGACACTGACGAATACAGCAAAATGCGTCCTATCTAAACAGATAGAGAAAAGAAATACACAAAAGAGATTGCAATAAGTCCTGACACCGACACGACTTGGAACAGACAGGGGGGTACATGAGATTGTGGACCTGCTTCTTCTCCACAACACACAAGCCCTTCTTGCACAGTCTGTCCATTCACAGTGATCCTCATAAAATTTTGACTTCTGCTTTGTAAATTAACAAGACCCTGGTCTCATTCAATGTTAAGAAACAGGCAGTTCTCCCACTAAATCCTTCCTTGCAGAAGATAACTCGAAGTCCCGCAAGAGCAAGCTTTGACAGAACATCACATTGCCTTTCACTCTTCATCAATCCAGTAATCAACTCATCATATCAGCAGAAAAAGTACTGAGAGAACATCACGCGACCTTTCTATTTACACCGATCCTTTCCCCCCACTAATATTCAGACCCTTCTGCATTAATGCTTCAGCCCAAAGAACATGCCCTATCGCCTGCTTGCAGCGTTAGCTAAAGCTCTCTGCCTCCTCAAAGAAGACATATTAGAGGTCGACATCGACCTAGTTCTCGCAGTTGAATCCACACTGGACCCAGAACTTGATGCAACAGACGATCCCGACCGTCCACCAAAACAAGCGAAAAGGTTCCTCAAAACCCTCCTGATCCCACCGCTCTCTCTACCTCTGCTCCCTCTTGCAGCCCAAGAAATTCTCCTGGGCGCTCCTCCATTATTAAACCCACCATCCATTTCCGTGTAAACAACTGGCAACTCCCTCTCGCCACCTCTTCTTCCACCAGAGAACCGTCCCACTGCAAATCCCCCGCCAGGCAACCTCCATATAGTCAAACCTACCGTGTCCTCATCCTCCGACCTACCATTTTCACCACTATTTGACTCCTGGGATTCCGAGGTATCTGCCGGCAGCTCATAGCGGCACACAGGGCACGAATTCCGCAACGACAGCCAAGGCAATATGCAATCAGTATGATACAAGTGCTTGCAGGGCATTTCTCTAGCCTCAGACCCTAATTCAAACAATTCCTTACAAACAGCACAGTGCAATTCAGTTGACACGTGGGCCTCACCGATTTCAATTGTGGGCATTGACTCGATTGCCGCTTTCGATGCTGGCGGATGCTCAAACCTCCCGATACCATTAACTTCGATCTGCGAGAGCTGGTCAAGCAGCCTGTCAAACCCGGATCCGAGCAAAAACTCAGATATGCTGGCAGGCAAGGGCCTCAACCCGGAACCTCCACCGTCGTCGTAGTACAATTCATAGCTGCTCCTCTCGCCGCCATCATTGCTGCCGTCGGACGGCCGGCGCAGCACGATGACTGGGTTGAACGGAGACCGGTCACCACCGTTCCTGCGGCTCCGACGCAGGCCCAGGCCAGTATTTTGCTCCTGATTCGACCTCGACCCGATCATGTACATCGCGGCGGTGGGGAATCTCCTGCGGCGAGCATCGTTGGGGATCGGCAGCGGCGCGTTCTCGATCTCCTCGACGAATCCGCTGTCGCAATTGGGGCAAGTGATCGAATCCTGGCTCCAAACCCTAATGAAACGGCTGCATCTATAGCACCAGTAAGACGACGTCGCCGAAGACATCTAATGACCCGGGACCTGATGAACGGACCCCGAACCCGCTCTCCTCCTGCAGATCCAAGCGGCGAAGACCCAACCCAACGACCCAGAAAATCAAGACTTTGGCTGCAGCGCTAGCGAATCTGAGGCGAGTCCCTCCGCAAACAGCCAAAGAAAACCCTAATTCCCGGAACCGAGACCGAAGAAGAGGATCAATTCCATGAAGAGAGGCCCAATTGGGAGATCATTCGAGGAGAGTAAAGATCGTTTCTTTTTTGCTTTCTTTCTCGAAAGCGGAGGAAAGTGAGGAGAGAGAGAGAAGGAGATCGCGGGTGGAAGACGAGAGGAAACGGCAAAACCGCGTTTGTCATCTGTTAGCGTGTAATCTAAGCTTGTGGCGAGAGGACACGTGGCTCCACCGTGGGAGACCAAAACGACGTCGGCTTCATGCCGGCGACTGCATCGGTAAGGCCCGGTTAAAACAAATTTCGTTTTTAAGTTTGAAATGACCAGCCGGTCGACGGGAGCGAAAGCACACGCGCGGCGGAACGTTCGTATTGGCGCGTTGGCGTGCAGCAAAGGCTTGAAATGAATTTGCCGGAATTTTTTTTTTGGGTAATCACTAATCAAATGAAAAAGGGAATAGAAAATAACGCGAATAACTCTTAAATTTTGATTCAGCGTGTACTATAGCTTTTTAAATTGTAAATCATTTAATATGATTCTTAAATTTTAACTCAATGTATGACTATGATATGTAATCTTTAAATTTTTTATAGATGTTACAATTAATCTCGAAACCATATGAATATATTCAATTTCGTTCCTTTATTTTAATTAATTGAAAAATATCATCGAATGTTTCTATAAAGTATCGCTCACTTTATGCTTTACATAAGTATTTTGTTCGCAGTTCTTTCGAGATTCCACGCAATTCAAATGTTAAAGTGAATTGCTCATATCAAATCACATAAAGCGAGGGAACTTTATTTTTCCAAAACATAACTTGCACGGTTGGAAAAAAAGGAACTTATTCTAAAAGCGTATAATCACAGGAAAAAGAGTGAGATCGGATGTGCATTTCATCATAACAAATTATGATTGCGATTTTAGAATATCTTTATTTTAGTCGTTTTTTCTTTAAAAACCGTTCGTAGAATTTTATTAAGTAAGGCCGAAATTGAAATGTAGAGGGTCACTTTATCATTATATTATGAGATCACAACAGATTTATTGAGAAAGGCAAAAAATATATACTTTTTGGGATAAATAGTATTAGACACGTCGAAATTCCGGGATGTGGTGAAGGCGCCTACTTGATGGGACGTGGACAGCGCGTGGGGGTCCGAATCATGGCGATTCGACGTGGTCGTGGGGGCCACGCGGCGTTGTCCGACACGTCACACGCTGCCTCTCCTCCTTTTAAGGGCCTGCGTTTTGGTCGATTGCGTGGGGACATCAATCATGCGCTAGCTAACGCCGTTTACATTAACGTTCTCCGTTGTTCCTTCTTTTCTTTTATTTTCTTTTATTTTCTTTCGTTTTTTTATATATTTTAAATCGATCGCCAGACGAGAAAAATCTATTGCCACGTGGACGCGGATCTCGATTCCGATTGGGCGCTGCCTCGCCTTACCCAGAGGAGCTGGATTTCGAGTAGTTTAATCGTCGGTCAGTGCGGTTGTCTCCCGATTTTTAGGAAGTCCGACCATTTTCGGAGGCTCCAACTCTATTTTGTCCTTTCCCGATTTATCCTTCTTTCAATCTCTCGATCTTGGCTCTCGACCCGAACTGTTGTCCTAGACTTTGGTTTGGGTGGACCGATTAGAAAGTAAAAAGAAGGGATTTTATGTTAATTGTTCTAATCTTCATTATCTCACTAACCACGCATTCTGTCCTGGCAAGTGGTTAAAGACTCGAGATCGAGAGAGAGAGAGAGAGAGAGAGAGAGAGAGAGAGAGAGAGAGAGAGAGAGAGTGGTCTAACCATCTAACATCGGTTGAATAGGAAGCACGAAGTTGGTCCGCCGCGGGGACATGAAGTCTTTGACATTATCACGCACGGAACTTCATCCGCAAAGAGAGAAAACGCTGAGCTCTCTCTCTCTCTCTCTCTCTCTCTCTCTCTCTCTCTCTCTCTCTCTCTCTCTCTCTCTCTCTCTCTCTCTCTCTCTTTTTATCAACGCGATGCGCGACTGCAGATGCCAGACGAGGCCCTCGTGACCGGAGATCGCGTCGTTCGACTCCGTCGCACATAATTTGTCCTCCAAATGGCTCACGCGAGGGAAAACCGTTTCTCGAAACATCACACGACTAATTTTATTCAAATGTCCGATCGTGCCGTGTCGTGTTACTTCGCGGTATGCATTCTCCCCGATGCAAATTCGTTGGCATTCCCATGCGAATTCGGGGTCGAGACAGCCTCCATAGGGACAACGCTCGCGAGGGTTTCCGACGTCGACATTCCCGAAACACGCGGTTATTGATGATCCCTATGGCACGGCAACTATTCTGCGGACACGGCACTTAGGCAGTTGACGATTTTTTTTTTTTAATTTTTGATTGGGAAATCACAATTTGCCCCCCAAAATCAAAATTTAAGTCTTCTTTTTTTCCCCTAATGATTGGGAATACTTGTGGAGAAATCATTTATGCGATCGAAATATATATATATATTAACAATAATCTCGACTAATCAATTGATTTAGCGGTCGGCTCACCCAACACTTGCTCCGCAGAAATTAAGGAAAGTGATGGCGCAGGTGCCCCTCTTTTTTTTTTTGGGGGGGGGGGGGGGGGGGGGGGGGGGGCAAATTGTCTCCCCCTAAATTATCCCTTTTTCTTTCTTGACAAAAGAAGAAGGAGAAGAGTTTTTACTTGTGGGTCTTGTCTTTTTATTATTTTGCTTTTGGCCCTTTCGCTTTTTCAGCTTTCGCTTCCAGGAAAGAAGGAATCGGGAGAAAAAGCTGAAAAGCCGAGCGTCAGGGGAACTTCACCAAAGTGGCCACGACGCGAAGAAGAAGATGCGATGCGAAGCCCGCTCGCCAATTTCAAGCCCCAAGGGAGATTAATTGACGTGGCTCTGAGGAAATTCATGGAAAAGCCAGCGAGAAAGATTGGGCGAATTTTCTCGTCTATTTTTCCCGGAAAATGTTTTGGGCAGATATGCGATAAAGAATCTCAGATTAGAACCCTCTTTGCATACTCACTTCGAATCGATTTTCGTAACATAAGAAATCATAAACTGAAGCATTTTTATTGTACTTATCCTAATTAATTATCGCGTCACAAAGAAACCCCGATAAGATATATCTAGAAAATATATTCACGAAAACCTGATAAAAAAATTAGGATAAAGTTAGAAACTTTTCATTCGTTAACTCGAATTTGCATGCGTAAAATCTTTGTTTATTGGAACTTATATAGCTCCACAATATGATGTGATTTGGTTTGATTTTCCGCCGAAATGAGGTGGACGTCCGAATCATACCCTTTTGATAGATTGGTCGAATTTTTCCTTCTAAAACCTTACCAATCACGTTAAATGACCGAGTGAGCTAAAAATGGGTTAATTTCAATTTCCTCACATATTAATAATGTGTATGAAGACCGTGATTAGATTGGACGAGGATTCCCAATTGACCATGAAAATTAAGAGACCTCTTTATTGGGTAGGGGAGGTTATTGTCTCCAAAGCAAATACCTAACTTTGCGGGAATTTAATTCCTCGTGGGTCCGCGTGTACGCATCAAGGCATCAAGAACAAATTAAAGTTTCCATATATTTCCAATTTCAGACAATTTTAGGGGTTTTTATTTTTATAATCATTTCTTTTCATTGTGGAAAGAAGGTCGTGTCATCTTGAAGGGATGACGACTTTGACTGGAATACATGCGTCCGGCATCGCAATGAGTAGAGAGAATTTGTTCTTTCCCGATTAAATAAAGTTTATCCTGATTTGGAGAATCGGAATCCTCTTAAATTCGTCCAATAATTGAACTCTGCGAGGCCTACAAGGAGGCCTTAAAATATGAAAATGAATAAGAAACTGTAAAGATGATTCATACCGGTGATTTCCGGCCGAAACTGAGCAAGAGGATTGCATCGATAAATCATCGATGAAAAATCTAAGAATGAATTGATTGTCGTCCAATAAATTCGTGACTTTTTTGGACAGTTTTCCTCCCTTCAAGTTTGTGTTTTTGGGTCAACACCATACTTCTCAAATATAGATCTAGATTCTATGACTAAGTGGAAGGGCGTTAGATTTGTGAATTGGACGGCATCCAATTCACAAATATAGAATGACTTTTTTAGTTGCTGGCCATCTGATTTGAATCGGACGGCTAGCGCATGTTGTATGTCACTTGACGTACGGCAGGTACTCCTTTTCCCTCTAATACATCTTATAAAAAAAGGAAGAATATGCTACAATCAACGGCAAGAAACCGCATCAAACACCCACTTGAAGTTAGAAAATCCGTGTCTTCGTGGCTTGTGCGGGTGAAAGGCGTCGTACCCACTGAAGAAAAAGGCGCATCTAAGGCAGGTTATGATCGGCGACATACGTGATTAACGCATTTAATTAGTAATCAGCATAGATCAAGAATCTAAGTGCCGACGCAACAATTCCATTTGCCACGCTACGACCCTAGGCGGATGTCAAATTGCATGATGCGATGTCTCGCATTCTAAAGGAAGATTCGTCCGTCTCAAACCCGCATGCGTCATGCATTGCGTTGTCATCACCGCTTTTATAATAATCAATGACCTAAATTCTGCGGGCGGCCTTCTTTGTTTTGGGAAGATATACCAACACAATCAGCTCATCAGTACATCGATCCGTGAATCGATTACCGGCGGTTTAGGTCGGGAATCGCGCGAGGCTTAAATACTTCGATTTTGTCTTGCTCGACCTAAGTAAGCCTGCTCTCTCGCTCGTGTTTTCTCCCATTTAGGAGATTAAAATTGTCTAGAGAGGAAAACTATGGGGAGAACTAAGGGAGACGACGTCCCTACGCACACAAACTATTTTCTTTACGTTAGTAAAATCCGATTAATCGTGGAGATCAATTGGAAGTCTCTCGTCTCCGTAGATGTATTGGAGTCCCTGAAAAAACTCTACATACGATAAGGTTGTAGATTACATCAGACTTGGCCAACTCATAGCTGTCTCGGCCACAGTACCGTCGTGGCTAAGTGGATTTTCCCCGAGTACTAAACACAGTCTCTCTCTCTCTCTCTCTCTCGATCTCGAGCAAGAAACTATGGAAGAAGCAATGGCTGGTACTAGCCGGCTTGCTGCATCTCTCTCTCTCTCTCTCTCGAGGCTCCGAGGTTGGAACTCGTGACAACCGGTAGACGAACAGAATAAGGAGAGCAGCAGACAGTGGCCAGGGACAGAGGATAATGAAGCTTAACGAGGGCAACTGACCTCCCTGGATTGCCATATTGTGCCATATGTACGTGGCTTTTGTCAAGGAAAAACTCCTTCAGTCAAATCGGGGAGTTCGAACCGCTTGGCCTTTTAGTCTACGAGATAGTGAAAACTCCAAAGTTCAATTAGAATAATAGATGCTAAAAACCTGTACGAAGAAAATTTAAACCCGTAATTTCACTTTTGTAGCCTCATTTCTCCACTGGGGCCGGGCCTCATGTAAATCCTAACACGAAAGAGATGTAGACAACACTTAAATGAATCGATTATCAAACCTTTCTGCATCTTAGACATATCTCTTTCTACAATCAGAGATGAGTTTGAATCTCTCATTTCTTCAAATCTAAGTACTGATATCAACCGATGAAACGATTATTATAAATGATGAGCACATCTTTCTCTTTCTCTGTACTCTGCTTAAATTCTTTAGCACATCTTTACCACAACTTTCCTAATTTTCAAGGTGATATTTGATGGCGTAGCTCTGTCGCTTTCGGTTCTTTCGTATAATGATGTCAACTTCATCAAAGAAAGTTCCGGCTCCGTCGCTTTTAGTGGCCAAGGGAGCTGGACCACGGCAACTTGTGGTCGCGGTTGGCTTGCTGTCTTGCATAGTGAATGGGTGACTACGCACTTGCGCAGCTGGTCCCAAGGCGAAATGAGAGCGAACGAAAATAGCGTTGATGATATGAATCCTCCATTCTTTTTTTAATTGTTGATGTATTCAGATCTTCAAATGCTACCTCTAGAGGAGCTCAACCTCGCATTTCACATGCGTACCTGCCCATAACAGCGACTTTTGTGGATATATTTCTTGGTCACACGATCATGTAAGCTTTCTCATCGTCGTATGGAGATCAAACTGATGCTCGTAAGATTAGTGTTAAGATAGGATAAAGATAAATTTTGGAAGAAATTTTTTGCAATTTACTAGGAACGGAGATGTTTGTGTGATTCGAATAACACGAAATATGCTGCATCCCAATCAAACTTTTGACATTCTTAAAAGAAAACATAAGTCCTCAACATTGATGCTACTCAGTCAAGAGTGAACAGTAGTTTAAGAGTTGCTCTATGTGTAGTTTGAGAGCGAAGTCACTGTTTGTCCCGATCCGAGATGCGAAACTTCTTGTCCAGTTGACCTTATCAAGACGACTTGACTGAACCAATCTCTTTTCCAATCTTAAGCTCGCGAAAGTTGCAGAGCAACTTCTGTCTCAGCTAGCTCACAGGAACTCATTGATAATCATTGACCGTATGCCGTCTCCGAGGTGCTTGACCCCTTGCCGAACTCAGCCACGCACCCATGACTCCATCTGCCAAACTGAACAACTTCAGATTTGACCGAGATTGAAGAACTGCTTCCCCTTATACGATGCACGAGACAGGATTGACTCACAATTTATGGTAGTAAATATGTCTACATTTGTTTTTTTTTTTTTGATGATCGAGGACTCCACCTGGGCCCCTTCGCGCTCGGCAAGCACTAAGGAACCATGTACCTATACCTCGGGCCAATGCAAGCTAGCCACCATACTTACATCAGCAGTTAAGTCACCTAACGATGTCGCTGGGATTCGAACCTGCATCTTTTGCGAGAAGCACAAGACCCGAACTAACAGGTGATTACATTTGTTTAGTGTAAGCAAATCCTCAAATAATAATCCCCCGACAAAACAAACAGAGGAAAGGAAGAGGGAAGAAAGAATGCAAACCCTATCTTCTTTCTAAAACCCAAAATAGCTGCTACATTGCCCTCGAGAATATTATGTAAATAGACTTAACCATCGATCAGTCTTATTGCGATCTAGGTCCATCTCAGTGAATGAAGGGCTCGAACGTGCTCACGACTCTCTTGACGCGATCGCACAGCGAAGCATATGACGAGGCTGGCACGGTTCCGTCATTCCCGGCAAGAACCCTGTACTTGTCCTTTCGAGTCAAGTTGGTGCACTCGAATCCTAGCGTGGTCCCCAGGAGCCTCTGCACGTAGTTGGCGACATCGATCGGGCTCTTCCCAGAAGAGCAGGTCGCCTCAGCCGGCAGCTGGTTCAAGAAGGTGACCTCGTAGATGGGTCTAGGGTTCATGAAGAAGAAGATGGGGTCCATGGCCTTGCATCCCCTAGCTGTTGTCGCATGAAACAGCCCGACTCTATAGTTCATCGCCACAGGCACTATTCGATCGGTTAACTCAGCGAATAGTGCGCTGAACCTCAGGAGGAATGGTTCTCGGCATGTAGTCCCCTCGGGGCACACCGCTAAATCACCTTTTGATAGTTGGTCCTTGATCTTCTCCCGGTCAGCTTCGCGGTTTCGGGTTAAGCGGATTGTAGGTATCGGCGACAAGATCTCTGATAGCTTCGAGAGAGAATAGGTGACAGCCGGGATCCTGCGGCCAAGAGCAGTGGCTAGGACCACGGGGTCCATGAGGGTGCGGTGAGTGCAAACAAACAAGACGCCAGTGGTATTGTCTCGGGATACGGGGGGTGGTGGTTTTCCTTTGACGATGACTCTACCTCCCAACACCGGCGCGATGATCGGGATGATGCCGATGGGCAGGCTCAAGCCCACAGCGATGCGGATGAAGGCCAGCACCATGCCAAAGGGCATCCAAACTAGGGTCGAGAAGGCCATCAACGGGGTAGGGCGTTTGGCAAGCCTGCCGTCGTGGAAGATCACCTTGAGCGGCTCGGGAGGCTCTAGGTTATATTGCTTTTCGGCGAAGGGTGGATGCCTCTGTTCCTGTAAGAAAAGAATGGGAAAATGCATCCAAGCCGGTACATAAGTTCGTCCTCGATGTACACACAATGATTTCTTGAATAAGAAATGTATATGAATTCAGACATGGATGGGACGTCTTGATATCATCAAACTGCGTGGTCGGATTAGATGAAACCTACAGCACATGCAACATAAGAAAAATATTGGACAAACTCTTCTTCTAGAATGACGTGGTGGACCAAATCAATATCTGTGTTAGAACTTGCCCAAGTCGAGGGGTGAAGCAGTCAGTGAGTCGTATACAGACCTTGCAAAGACCGAGAAATGAGAGGCCAGGCCTTCCTAGCCCTCTCGAAGGCCTTTCACCATCACCGAAGAGCTTGTCAACGCGGCCGAAAGTGGTACTAAATCCGCCCTCAACAAATCCCGTGGCATACCCGAATCGGTTCACAAGGAGCTCACTCCCGATAACTTCGTCGGCCCTCAAATGCTCCTTCGCAAAACTCTCCACCATCACTCCTGGCATCCTGGTCACCACCACCCTCTTCTCGCAGGTGCTGAACTCTCTCCAAGCATCCCCATTCAAATCGTCCATGTAGAACTTCGGCAGGACGGCTCTAGACACCGCTTTGATCTCAGATTCCGGAACCCCCGCTAGTGCGACAAAGATCATGAGCTTCAACCCATGATCTTCCATCCCAAACGCGTCGAGGCAGCAGATCACAGGCCATAGCAACAGCAATACAGCAAATCGTAGCATGTTGGACGCTTCGAACGCCATCAACATGAAGTAGGAGAATAGGTCCGGGTCCTTCAACAGAGTCCCTTCGAACTCCGAGACCACCGACGACGACGACGACGACTCCGTCATCGCGCGATTCCGCTCGCCCATATCCCTTCTCTCAAACGTGTTGGATCTTTTCGATTGGGTAGACGTTGGTTTTCTTAGTATGCGAATGATGATGGGAGACGAAGGGTTTTTAGGGGTTATAAGGTCATGAGGGTGAACTTCCCATTTGACTTGCGTCTAATGTCCGAACGAAAGGCGGTTTATCAAATCACACCTACCAATTTATATACTTCTCTAATCATCACTCGTTTGTGAATCTCCACAGTTTCACGTGTCCAATCACCAAACAGGAGGATTGTACGCCACGTTTCGATAGATTACTGAACCCCAACAACTTCGTCGTTTTTTGCTAACCAGTTCTTCTGGTTTCTTCCCCATGGTCGCACGCGCAACAGAGAATTGTGTCTGAACGTGAAACGGTTTAGGCTACTAAGCTATTAGGGTAACTTGAGCGATGCGTGAGCGATTCAAATCGGGTACGGATAGCATCCTCTTGCAGTCGAGTTCGATCGAACTCTGCTCTCCCCTAATTTCAAGAAAAATCATTGTAACAAGGCTTTTTTAGCTTGTCTAGTTAGTGCCAATAGGTCACTAGTATCGTAGTTGCTTGACTATAGACTGGAACCAAGTTAATCAAATCATTAGACATGAAGATTGTCTAGCCTTATAAATTCGAATCGAATATTTTGAAACCCTAGAATTGCTCATGAGCAGCTGAGACTTCCAACTCGGTTTCGTACTTTCACTTGACGAGGTCTTGACGATGACTGTCGCACGAATTTGAGATTACAACGGAGGACGAGCCACCAGGTTCTATGAAAAAGACGCGGATGTGATGCCACATGGAGGAACAAGTAATCGATCTCGTACTTAGATGTTTTGGATGAAATAGAGAAGGACGTTTGGATAAGCAGCTGTAGCCAACTACATGCAAGGACTTTCACCATTAGCATCAATTTTTGCGTGTGGCTTTGGATGTATTATTTTCATCCCTGATAATGTGTAATTGACATTTTGCAAATCGAACCATTCTTTACAAGTAAATAAACTTACTAAGTGAATGAGTGCTTGCGAGACGCTTTTTAAGCAATTGAATAATAAAACTTTCAATTCTTAATTTATTGATTACATGAAATTTACGACAATGAAGTAGCTTTTACCAAAATTCGTCTTTTGATTTTCATTACGAGGGGATGGGTTTCGTTGTGCTTTCGGATATGAGTCTTATTAATGGGGCACAAGGAAACAAATAGATATACTTGGACATAATTGAATTAATGTCAAAGTGTATAAAACCTTATCAAAATTTAATCTACGATAGTTCAATGACATAAAGGTATAATATTGAAATTTAATCGATGGTGAAGACCTAAAGGCTACATTTGAGATACACGTCGGAATTTGATCTACTATAAGATGTTTGGAACCTACAAGGATACAAGAATTGAAAGATCGTGTTTTGTTTGTTTGTTCATTCGACTACAAATTATTGCCGAGAAAGAAATAACCTCTTAATAGTTACGGGAAGTCACATCCATGAGAAGTTACAAAATAATCTCCTATTCTCTAGCAACACTAAATAATCAACAAGCAATTTTTTCTTGTGGAAAAAATTTAGGAATCGGATGATGAATTTGACCATAATCAGCGAAAGTGATGCTTATCGAGCCTTATGTTATTAATCCATAATTGTGTTGACAATAAATTAATAATTAATTTGGACCGGATTAAGCAAGTTATTTTTATTGATCAAAGTAATCCTCGCTAGGGTTTGGACCATCTAGCTTAAATTATTAATCCTCGTTGTATTAGAATCATTTGGACAACTCTTATTTTGCCGAAAAAGTTTTAAGAAGAAGAAGAAGAAGACGACATGGCTCTACTTATAGACAACCGATTGGCTAATCAAGCATCGCGCATTTTAAGAGGATCAATAATGGAGAAAAAGGCTTTGTAATGTTAATCTCCCAGGGCCATGACTTATCGGCAACACTTGGGTAGTTTAGAAAAAGAATCTGAATTATACAAACTCCATGATGTCGCGGCGTGTCCAAGGAAGCTTGGTGGACATAAATTTCATGGTGGGTCAGAAAATTGTTCTCGAATTAGATTTATTGGTGAACCATCTTATGTGCTTGGCATCTTTTGGAGCAAATCGATATCTGCTCGGCCTTATTCACATCTGAAGAAGAACTGGTGCTTTGCTCTCCAACTTAGGTGATGTTTGGTTTAAAATGAGCTAGGAAAGCAAATTTGGATATAATTGTGTTTGGAGCTAAGCTTCAAAAGCGATAGCGCGAGGTCCCTCTTGCTCTTAGTAAGACTTAACTTCTCCATTGCCATCACGGGATTGACCTGGTGGGGCACATGAATACGTACAGTGACGGGAAAGTCTCGATGCACTTGTTTTGTATACGCGTCTCATCTCTACATTACTCTTAGACTGCGTTTGGTTGACCGGATAAAAACCATGATAGTATATATTTTATCTTATCTTATCTTATCTCGTGTTTGGTATCTGTTTAAGATAGGATAATGTCGGATATATAAGGGATATAGACTGAATAAAAAAAATCGAGAGGGAAGGTGGGATAAGATTGGATAGGATTTCTTTTATCTGAAATATATAACCCATCATTTTTTTTTATTTCTCCGTCGTTCACGTATAGACTACTCCAACCCCTTTGTTGGGTTCGGGTCAGAAAGTCGGACCAGTTTCCCTGACCAGGTCCGAAGTTTATTTTTTCGAATTAAAAAAAACTAAATAATAATAATACCAGCAAATAAAAAATAAAATAAAATTCAAATTTTCATTTGTGTTAAAAAAATGTCTAGGTGTTTGACCACAATTTATTTCATATAGTATTAATTCTATAAGTCTTGGACTAATTTTAGATTTTTCATTTTGAATAAACATTTATAGTTTAGCATAAAAATGAGAAAACCCTTATAAAATTTTAAAGTCAATTAAATAAACTATTATCCAAAGAATAAACGTCAAAGCCTTCTCTTCAATAACTCTCCGATTCTCATTGAAATTTTATGAAAGTGACGAACTGTAATGTACTTTATAAATGTGAATTGTTCAAAGATTGTTTATTAACGTGATTAATTGTTATTAAATTCTCGTGACAGTTGAAAAAAAACAAATGAACTTTGGACTTTATGCTTTGTTCTTATTGAACATTTGTTTGATTTGGTATTGAACATGTAACAAAATGAAAACAAATGAAAAACTTGTAAAATCGAAAAAGAATTCATATTTTAAAGTGAATATATTGAAATTGAGGTTATTCTAAAAGCATTTGATATTCAACGGGGTAACCAAATAATTCTTTTAAATGAACAGAAAAGAACAATACGTAATCATGAAATTTGATGAAAATCTATTAATTTGAAAAAAAATAATATTATTTTGGATGATTTTTTGAATATTGAAGCTACAAATTTGTACTTGCCTAATTTTATTGTTTTAAAATATCTGAATTTAAATCAGTAGTTTACCAAACGGTAAATTTGATAAGATATGAGAATATCCGACTTAAAATCTGTAGTTCACCAAAAAGTAAATTTGATAGGATATTGAGGATATTCGACTTTAAATCCGAAATTCATCAAACAGTGGATGAGATATGATGGATTTCTTATCATATCCTATCCAGTCCTATCTAGTTTAGAAATTCGAACGATCAAACGCAATCTTAGACATTTACAAGGTTAATCGAGTGAGAAGGATTCTTTTAAATGCACGAGTAACCGTCATTAGATAAATCAATTTATCTCATCCTTTGCATAGAGGGGTTAATACGCAAGCCTATTGCTTTCGAGATAATCTCGAGGAAGGGCCCGTACATAAATTTCAATGGCATAGAGGGGTTAATACACAAGCCTATTGCTTTCGAGATAATCTCGAGGAAGGACCCGTACATAAATTTCAATGGCATTGAGGGGTTAATACACAAGCCTATTGCTTTCGTCCTTTGCATCGTGGGGTTATACATATGTATCCCGGCCAAAATAAGGGGACGAAGTGGACCCGTACGCAAACTCTTTTCTGGTCAAGCCCAAATTCATCGCGGCCCGGCCCGAGGAGCAGAACATGGATGCCCCGCCAGCAAAATCTGCCATTCATTGATCCTATATAGCCCGAGCTGTTCCGTTTCACGATTATTATTTTTCAAATCTTGGATTGTGTCCCAACATTGATTCTAGATCGATGGCCAAATGCGTGTTCGATCAAGGTTGAATTATAAATTGAAATCAGCAATCACGGCACCTAAACTTAAAGTAGACCACATATCATTACATGCGTCTGTCTTTTTCGGCCAGTTTAAGCATTGAAAACTGGGTCGTTGCCCGCCCAGACTGTAGAAGCATTATCACATGCTGGAGATTCACATCGTGAAACGCAAGATAGTCTCTCAGGTAAATTCTTGCCATTCAAGAACTACGCGCAGTGATGACCTTGTCCGCTCGTCTACAGTCTCTTCGAAGTCGATGGTGTTCTTGACGTACCGTGGAAGACACGGTTGAAGACCGGATGACCTTGGCTTTCTCAGAAGATGACGACGATGTATGTAAAAGTCGGCTCATCATCTTTGACCAGCCCCCTTGATCCCCCTGCCGTGGCTGGCGCCGCCTCTGGTTAGACGTGTGTTTCTCCGTTCGCACCACCACAGGAGCCCGAAGCTCACCACCAACGACGCAGTGGCACCGGACACGCCGGCCCCCACGATCACCGCCATCTCTCTCTTCCCTCCTCCACACCGGCCAAGAGGTGCCCCGCACAGCCCTCGGTTCCTCAAAAAGCCTGAGGCATTGAACCCGGCGAACGATGGTGGAATCTCCCCATGAAGATTATTTCCGGCGACGGAGAACTTGTTTAGCCGCTCCAGCTCGGCGAGCTCCGGCGGTATAATCCCCGAGAGCTTGTTGTCCGACAATTCAAGACTGTTCAAGAAAGTGCAATTGGCAAGCTCACTCGGCAGGGAGCCCTCGAGGTCATTGCCGGAGAGATCGAGACTGACCAGATACGGCAACCAGCTGCAGATTCGAGGCGGGATTGTCCCGGAGATGTTGTTACCGGCGAGGCTCAGCGTCTGCAGGCTCTTGCAGAACTGAAGCGACTCGGGGATCGGGCCGCTCAGCTCGAGGTTCCTGAGTTGGATACTCAGCACCCTCGAGGGGTTGGCACCCCAGCATGTCACGCCGTCGAAGTCGCAGATGGCGGAGTCGTTGGTGGTGGCGACGGCGGTGAAGTTCCAGGAGCTTAGCCTCCCTCCAGGGTCTGCGAGGGCCTTCTTGGTGCCTTGGAGGCACTGGACATCGTCCTGCTCCTGAATGGAGAGAGGCGTCAACGCCGCTAGCAAGAGGAAG
The DNA here is from genome assembly GCA_030064385.1 of Melaleuca quinquenervia. Taxonomy (NCBI): domain Eukaryota; kingdom Viridiplantae; phylum Streptophyta; class Magnoliopsida; order Myrtales; family Myrtaceae; genus Melaleuca; species Melaleuca quinquenervia. Next base: position 20,686,108 of record CM057724.1, read on the forward strand.
CTAATGATCGCGACGTCAGCTTTTGCTCCGGCCAGAGAAATCATCGGGGCAGAGTTTTGCGCTCCCAACCGCAGCGTCGCAGGCGCAAACTCGATTCGACTCCCTCGATCGAGCGAAAGACACATCCACATATATTTTCACCGAAAGGAGAAACTGAGTTCAAGATTGGCTCCTGGTGACATTGACGTGATCTTGGACTGAGGACGACGGCCAATGGTCGTCGAGTTGGTAGAGTCAACAACGTTGGTGCAGTACTCGCAGAGCAAGACCTGCTCTCGCGGAGAGGAACACGGCGCGTCATCTCACCGTAGAAATCGTTTCTTTCGGAGATTGGATCGATTTGATTGTACGACAGTTTTGTAGGCTAAAGCCTGACCCGAGTTAAGCCCAGTCCAGAGAAAGAACGTGTTGGGCTGTTATTTCTCCTCTTTTTTCGTTCCGCAACCGCTGATTCGGTTTTGCCATTAAAATAAACGCGTGATGATCCCCGAATTTTCAGTTATTTTAACACGGTGATCGCACTGAGATTACGTTGCATATTTGATTAAAATTCGAGTAACATATTAAACAGATTAAAAGTCCATAAATCACGTTGCACATCGGGCTAAATTTAAGATATTGTCTATGCCATTTTCTTCGGGCTAACTGAAACAAATATCTAGTCGTTCTTTAAAGATCGGCTCAATTGAAGCTAGAATTGAAAAGAAAGCGTAACGATCCGATGTTGTTTCAAAGAGACTCGAGAAATTAGACATTTTCATGCAAAGATACAAAACCGCTTGCGTGGGCTAAATGAGCACCCGATTGCTTATCGGGCAAATCAGCAAGTCATGTGTGATTCTAGAGAGTGGGCTCGCCTGGAATTTGCCAAAATGGAGTAAGGTTTGGAATTTGCTTCTCGCATTCATTCTTTTGCCTCCTCGAGAAAAAGTCAACCTACCATCTATCTATCTTGGTGCTTAATATTTCCATTTTTATTTATGGACCGTGCTTTTTTCCACCCCTCACATAACTCGTGAAGTGTTCAAGCTTGACCATTTCATCCTTCCTGTTTTCAACCTTTGGCATGCTCTCATCGCGCCGGGTCAATTGTGGGGCCCACTCGTCGCCCTCTTCTTCTCCTTTTTGTTCTTTTGCTTCTTCTTTCTTCTTCCTCTGCTCCATCGCAACACTCTGTTTCTGCACTTCTCGTCTTCTCTTCCTTTTGCCCATCTGAAACAAACTGAGATCGAGATTGACCCTCAGTAATTGAGCCCCACCCCCTGTACCCTTCGGCGCCGATGATCTTACCCTTTACTCTTCCGCGCCCGAACCGACATCTTCTTCCTCCTCCTCACAGCGGTCCCAATCTGGAGGCTGGCTTCCACCTCGGCCATGACGGAGCTCTCTCGAAGGACTTGCTTTCCGATGCCTTGTTCGCGCTCGCCGATTTGCTCGGAGCTCCTACCGGGCCTTCACGTTTCGGATTTGGTATGGGCAAGGAACCAAGGAGAGAAGATGAGAAGGCGCAAAAACAGAGCCTTGCGATGGAGCAGAGGAAGGCGAGAGGAGAAACAGACGACGAAGAGAGAGGGACAACGAGTGGTCCCCGCGGCGTGGTCCGAGCAAATGCGGATGGCGGAAGATGCAAGGGATGAGATCGTCAGAACATTCTAGAAGGGAGCGGTCGAGCCAAATCGCGAGCGGAAAAAAGGCAAAAAAATAATAATAATACGATGAAAACAAGGTGCCAAGCTCAACTCATCCTCCTTAAAATTCAAAACACATCTTTCATCGATATTCATGAAAATTAAAATTAACTATTAAACCTTACAATCGGAGACAACCTCGGCAGAATTATATTATCTAATTATTAAATTTAACTTTATCTTTAGGTTCGTATCATTCTCAGCTATGATTAAACCGATTCTGACACGCGGACCGCCCGAATTACAGATCCAACGTGCAATGCCTCGACTCGTTGATTTATGCCCCTAAAGAAATTTTGTCGTGTGGTTAACAACACGAAACCACGAATCACATGGACATGGCACCTTGTTCTACGAATTAGTTCACCAAAACACGGTTATTAAAAAAAGGGCAAATACATATTCCTAGGATCGAAACTTTTTGCCAACTTCTTTTAATATTTTCAGATGGGGGAACATGTCACGTGACTCGCCGGGGGGGGGGGGGGGGGGGGAAGGGTGTCACGTGCCTCGTCTGCTCCAATGCCATCCTCGTCCACTGTTCCACCTAACCCTAATCGAGACACATGCGATAGAGAAAGCGGCCGACGTGATCGCAGTAATGAAAGCTAATCTCCTGCTAATTCTTTAATTAAGACCGAGTAAATAATCGATTCATATTTTCTTACGAGCTTGGAGGGGAGGGAATGGGCAGTGAGCATCCAAAGGAAGCCTCCGACGATATCAAGGCGGATATGTCGCGACCCTTTAGGGCTTCGGATGTATCTTTCGTAACGGGTCGACGCTATGAGATGAGCCTCGTGCGAGTAAACGGATGTTAACCCGTGTATTCGGACGGCGGTCGAGATAAAACCGAGCGTCTTGATCCGGAGCCGTCGCGTTATCTTCGAGAGAAACCTCGCCGGATCCGATCTTTACGAGCTCGACAACGTCAGGATCTGGAATCGAAGTCGCCCCTGAGATTTCAATGCGGGTGGGGAAGAAATGTCGTAGGCCATTGATTGGGTAGGCGTCCGTGTCTTGGTGACCTAATCAAGAGAAAAAAAATTTGGCTAAGTCTAACTTCTCTTGGAGATTAATGGCTCGTCACGTGTTTTCTTTTTGACCAATCTCCCCAGCAAGGACAATCTTTGGGTAAATAGACATGTACTCGACATAGGTTTCACTTTGTACTACGTGCCCTGTTGTTGGTTTTCGGTCGTATGTACCGAAAAGTATTTCGAGGAGTCGCTAAATTATGATTTTGTCGAGAACTATTACCATCTTTGCTGATTTACTAATGTTTGGAATTACCAAACGTCGCGTTGGATCTACATATAATTTCTACTGCCATGTCACGTGGTCATGCACTCGCTTCGCGATATATAATCAAGGCTTACCATTTCTTGTTGCAATCATTAGCACGGCGAACATTATTTGCCAACACTTATAAAAAAGTACTAAATTAATTAATCATCGAAAGGAATACGTATTAGGAAATCATTGGAGAAAAAGAAAGCTCGTGGAGCCGGCTAGACAATTTGTTATGTCGTAGATTACTATCTCGCATTGGACATATTGCGATAACAATCGATTGGACAATTCGTTATCAATATAATATTTCGATAACGTGTGGCTCGGAATATTATTTTTTTGCGCAATGTTCAATTGGATACCTTTGAATCCTATACAAATAATGCATATCCTCTGTTCTTTTCTTTTCCCTTGGTTGTCGAGTTAACTTAAATATGTAAGTTCCACTCTGATCGTTATGGCATTAGAAATTTCACGAATCCAATATTAGATCGACGGAAACGCATGCTTGAAATATAATTGATATTAATTGAATTTTTAACTTCGCAAGTCCTAAATTATCGTCATAAGTTTGATATATATTTTTATTTTCGTCATTGCGGATTTCGTGCTCGTCATAAGTTTGATATATATTAATTGATCGCTATCCTTGGTCGGCTACTTCAATGCACATCCTACGCCTCCCCGAATAATTATTTTTCCGCAATGAAAAATTAACACGTCATATGCTGCAGCCCGCGAAAAAAAAAAGGGAAAAGGAAAAAAATACGTGGCATCGTCTTTTTATGAAAAATACAAAGAGGTGTCTTGTTATCATTTGACGTCGATGCCGTTGAAAAAGAAAAAGGTCCCTGTCCGACGCGCGGTCAAAAAGCGTGGGTGGGACCCGTCCCAGTGACCGGAGCGCATCATGTCGATGGACACGTGTGGGATTCCCGTTGGTCGCAGCTGCCTCCGGCGCGTGAGCCCTAAGCTCTCCCTCGCGAGGGGGTCCGATCTTACAGTGTTCGGCTTTCGATGCACAATATTTTTTTTTTGGATATTATCGGCTACGAGTTTTCCCTATATTTCCGCAAAATATTACGATTGGTGTCCAAATACAAAAATAAAAGTATTCGGCTCATAAATTACAGGAATGGAGTAAAAAACATAGTTATTGATTTTCTGGATACATCGTGGGTATAGATTTTTTCCAATTATTTTTTCCCTCTTTCAACTTCGATTTTATATCTGATGAATTAAAAATTATAATTAAAAATAATTGACGACGATTGAGCATGATGTTATTGAGAATGAAATTCAGAAAAAAAGCTAATTAGGTAAAGCGAATATGTTGAAAATAATTTAGATAAAGAAAAAGCTCGTGGACCATCTTTTATGATGATGAGACGTTGAGAAAATGATAACTAAAATGGGTTTCCGTGTCCTGTAAAAGGGTGCGGCATAGATAATATTATTGCGTTTCTTGAAATAAATAGTTTTATCAATTAACTAAATCTCTGTTGAAATAGTCAAAATTTGGATATTCTTTTTAAAATTTCATAAAATTAGACGAAAAGATAACCAATTGGTACCCTAACTTGTACTTTATAAACCATTAAACAAAATATAAATCTCTGAAAATGTCGAGAGCCTTAGATTTTTTATATGACAAATATCATTAAAAATCTCAAACTATAAACCATTATGACACAAATACTCTAAAACTATATTTTTTCCACGAGAAGCCTAAACTTCCATACTGTGATAGAAATACATGAAGAAAAATAAAAAGTTCAAAATTATACATATATATTCTATATTTTCACTTTCATCAAAAATGTATATTTATCATACTAGTATAACTTTTGGGAATTTTTACGATGTAATTTTTTTCTGATGTATTACAATTGACACGTTTAGGATTTTTGCGACGTAATAAAACTCGTGGATATTTGTATCATAGTCAACATGATGTTGATTGTTCTGTGGTATCGACCCTCTTTTTAAAATCAAGTCTTGGCTCTTGTTCGTTTTGATTAGATTAATTTTCTCATTTACATTCATACGTATACTTATTTTACTTTATTTTTTTGGTCAGAATGAACCCTTCTTCTTTTTTCTTCATTGGACCACGTATGCTTATCCTTTTTTAAGAAGCAAAAAACCAATCCATCGAGTGTAACCTCGATATACATGAAATTATCCCGGGCTCGCATGGAAAGCCATGGTTATCAAGACTATCCCTTTAGCGCCTAAAATGCACATTACATGCCATGCTCACATAACAATCTTTAGTTAAATAGCTGCCATGCCGGGAAATTCAACACGACGCCATCGAGAAGAAATAGATCTAAGTAAATAAGGCGCGACGATTCGAAATTTAGCTAACACGGGAAATGAAATTCGGGAACTCCCTTTGTTTTGTGGTTGCATTGTAAAATCAAGGTAAGAAGAGAATTGCACACGCAGAGGGTAAGAAACACACGTGAAGAACGAGCGGCAAAATCAGAGAGGATTCGGAGGAAAGACGGTGGGAATTTTCCACAAATAAAGAGGGGGCGGTCGACTCAAATTGCCCTAGCAATCGAGAATGGCAGCCAAATCCTTTTTACAAAGGGAAAGGAGAGAAGCCAAGAAAAGCTGTTTACTCATTATAAATAGAAATAAAGATTCCCATAATCTAACTGAAATCTGGATCTTTAATACAGGGAAATAAAAACCCTAGTGCACCCCCCCCTCCCTCCCTTCTCCTTTTTTTGCTAACTACAAATCCAACTGCAACCGATCTCGACCGTCCGCGATCGCATCCAACGGCTTAAGTCTCTCCACCACTCATGCTTATCACTGCCCACTTCGTCACTGCCCTCCCTCTCTGTCTCTCTCTCTCTCTCTCTCTTTCTTTGTCTCTCGCTCGCTCTCTCGGAATGGCTTACCTCGTCATGTGCCCAAAGCTTCTTTGAGCTCCTGCCTGATCGTTCGTTCATGAAAGAATTCACTAAAGGACATGCCGTCGCCAGGAAAATCGGATTTTTGCGTTTATTTATGCAGTTCGGGATCATGGGTGCTGTCCCTTTGATCAAGAAATGAGCTCCTTTTCAGCTCTAAGGCAAAGCCCATTTGATTCTTGACAATCTTGAGCTGATTTTCAGCTCAAAGCTTCAACCTTTACGTAATTCTGTTAACTTATTTTTGTTAAATTTTTCGTTTTTTCTCTACTTTACTGCATGCCATGATCACCGATACTTATCCCAAGACGATGCCTGATTTTTTAATGCGATCGATGCTCAAGAAGAGAGCAGATTGCCCTGAAGAGCTTGATATCCATCGGAGTGGGTCTGCGCCGCCTACCGTGGAGGGCTCTCTGACGGCGGTTGGAGGATTATTTGATGTTCAAAGGAGCGATGGGAAAGGGTTTGTGTCTGAAGAGGAACTAAGAGCTGATCCTGCTTATGTGAATTACTACTATTCTAATGTTAATCTGAATCCGAGGTTACCTCCGCCTTTGTTGTCTAAGGAAGATTGGAGGTCTGCACAGAGGTTGAGTGGTGGAGGAGGAGGAGGAGGGGGAGGAGGAGTTGGAGGGATCGGTGATAGGAGGAAAGTGAGTAGAGGCGGTGTTATAGCTGGAGAGAGAGAAGAGAATGGCGGAATGGAGGCTAAAAGGAGTGAGTGGGGTGTTGATGGGTTGATTGGCTTGCCAGGGCTGGGGTTTGGGAGTAGACAAAAAAGCATTGCGGAGATTATTCAGGTGAAATGAATGACCGATGGGTTTCAAACTCAGTTCTTCTCTTTAATCCTCAAGATTTTAGTTTTCTTTTTCTGATTTTTTTTAATCGCTATTCGCTTCTTTGTTTGTACGTGGTGCTTTTACTTTGGCAAAGATGATGGAGTTTGGCCTGATATGATGATCTTATAACACCGTGCTTATCATATTTCTTCAGATTCAAGATATCATTGTTTGTTATTTACTGTATCTTGTTTGGCCGGAAGTAATGGAAGTGTTACTTGGGGATTCTAGAAATACTGAAGCTCGCACACTTCATTTGCCATCGCTAAAAGCTAAACCATTTCGACTGATTGGAGGTCCATAGAAAAGCTCTGGCTCGTTTGATCTTATTTTTGCAATGCTTATTGCTTGAAAGGACGCACTTTTTGTATGTCACAGATGAGACAGTGTCATAGTTCCTCTTTAGCAAAATGGAACCCATCTCTGTAGTTTCAGCAGGCTATGGATCCACATTTGGAAAAGCTGATGCTTTTACACTGATACGATCCTCTGCTAAAATTCTTCTGCATGGTATACGAATTGCAAGTGGTAGCAAAGCTCACTGCAAAATAGCAGTGGCTATTCTCATGGGGTTCATATAATTGGATGGTTCTCCTCCTTTTTGCAGCATGGATTTGAAATCTTTGATTTAGTGTAATATCTATGTTACTTTTCATGCCACCCTCCTTTCACTGGAACTAAGTTGGTAAATGGATATGTCTCGAGTCTTGCGCTTCATCTCTGATTCAACCTTTGGAATTGAAGTCTTACATTACATATGCAGGATGACATGAGTTATGCGACATCGGCCTCTCACCACCCTTCTCGTCCAGCCAGCCGAAATGCATTTGACGAAAGCACTGAAGCTTCTGAAGTCCAATTTCCTCACATGCATCATGAATTGGAACATATGGATTCGCTGCAGTCCACTGCAAATATAAACACCGTGTCTACTGCCCATGGTATTGGTGGGCGTGCTTCTCATACTTATGCTTCTGCTGTTGGTGGTTCCTTGTCTAGAAGCGCCACTCCTGACCCTCAACTTATCGACCGGGCTCCAACGCCTCGAATTCCGCCTGTTGGAGCTGGGAGGGTTAATTCGATGGATAAAAGAAGTGTCAGTGGCCAAAATTCTTTGATTTCTTCAGTCTCACCTAATATGGGAGAAACAGGAGATCTTGTCGCCGCTTTATCTGGCTTAAATCTCTCGACGAATGTAATGACAGATGATAAGAATCATGCTCAGTTGCAAATGCAACATAACCTTGGTGATCACAATAATTATTACAACTTTCAAGATGAGAACCAAACCAAGCAACAATCTTTCATTGGTAATGAATTTCAGAAGCCTGCTGTTTCTGCTTCAAGCTCGTTCTTGAAAGGACATTCTGCTCAGAATCATAATGGCCGAGGGAGTTCCCTGTCTAGTCATCACGATTTGGAAAGGTCTAGTCCTACTAATCCAAAATTTGGCCTAAGTGGGCTTGCTGTGAATCCCTCTTCACCAACCATGATGGCAAGCCAGCTTGGGAGTGGTAATCTGCCACCTTTGTTCAAAAATGTTGCTGCTGCATCAGCCTTGGGCATGAATGGTTTGGACCCAAGAGCACTTGGGGGTTGTTCGCCTTTGGGCCCAAATTCTATGGCTGTAGCAGCTGAACTACAAAATCTTAGTAGAGCAGGAGCTCACACTATGGGTAATGGTTTGCAGTTCCCCGTGATGGGCCCCTCATATGTTCAGTATTCAAGATCAAATGAGTATGTCGCACCACAACTTGCTTCTCTTGGTGATCCCATCTTGTTGGACCGGGAAGGCATGGGCGACTCCTATATGGATCTTATGGGACTCCAGAAAGCTTACCTTGATTTGTTGCTTTCGTCACAAAAATCACAATATGGTATTCCTTACCTTGGGAAATCTGGGAGTTTAAATCATGGCTACTATGGAAATCTTGCATGTGGTATGGGCATGTCTTATCCTGGAAACCAATTAGGAAGTCCTCTTCTTCCAAGTTCTCCTCTAGGATGTGCTAGTCCAGTCCGGCATGGTGAGCGCAATGCTCGTTTTTCTTCTGGGCTTAGGAACTTAGGTGGGGGAGTCATGGGAGCATGGCACTCAGAAGCCGGCAGTAATTTGGATGAGAGCTTCCCTTCATCTTTGCTTGATGAGTTCAAGGGCAACAAAGCCAGATGTTTTGAACTTTCTGAAATTGCTGGTCATGTTGTTGAGTTCAGGTATGAGTTGATGCTAGCACTTCCTTTCTATCTTGACTTTAATTGTTTCGGAATATCTTTTTTACACTTTGTCTTGGTGCCTTTGTGACAGTGCTGATCAGTATGGGAGCCGATTCATCCAACAGAAGCTTGAGACTGCGCCGACGGTGGAAAAAGACATGGTGTTCCATGAGATTATGCCGCGAGCTCTCTCCCTGATGACTGATGTCTTTGGGAATTATGTCATTCAAAAGGTAGTCTTGGAAGATAGTTGTTACTCTGATTCAGTGTTGGACGATATGCGGATTTTAATTAATATGCTGTCAATATCATGTTCAGTTTTTCGAGCATGGAAGTGCATCACAAATAAGAGAACTGGCTGATCAGCTTGATGGGCATGTGCTGACTCTAAGCCTGCAAATGTATGGCTGTCGAGTCATCCAGAAGGTGACAATTACTTTATTCCAATTTATTTCTCTCGAAGTATCTTCTTCTTTGGGTCTCTGCGTCTCTATATTTGATCCCGTTAGTGTATATTTTGTTGCTACTTCTTCATTATTTTTGATCGATCTGTTACGATCTGACATCCCAAAGACTCAGATGGTAAGTTTCTGAAGAATCAATTGGATATGCCACTTGGCGCCTGTTGTGCAACTTCTCTCACCAATAAAAATGCAAGGAATGGACTTGTTTACTCTTTTGGCACCTTAGAATATCGATTAGTCACGCACTTCAAGTGATTTCAAATGTAAATGGTTGGTGTCTAAAACTGTTTTGAGTATTCAGGCTATCGAGGTAGTTGAACTGGACCAGCAGACTAAGATGGTGATGGAGCTTGATGGTCATGTTATGCGCTGTGTCCGTGATCAGAATGGGAATCACGTTATCCAGAAGTGTATTGAATGTATTCCTGAGGAGGCAATTCATTTCATTGTTTCCACCTTCTATGATCAAGTTGTGACACTGTCCGCTCATCCTTACGGTTGTCGTGTCATTCAGGTCTGAATAAATTTTCACCTATATATCATGTGAATGTCTATGTTTACGCATTCTTGACCAATTATAAGTACGTAAGAGCTTTTGTTCTGATGGTTTTATGTAAATATGACAGAGAGTCCTAGAGCATTGCAATGATTCAACAACTCAACGCATAATGATGGATGAGATTTTGCAATCGGTTTGCATGCTGGCAGAAGATCAATATGGGAATTATGTTGTGCAGGTTTGCTTCGTGTGTTTTCGATTTACATCTCTAGCATAGATTGTTTGTGGCCAGGGAACCCAGTCATCTTTAGGCTGTGAATGTTAAGTGTGTCCTATCCCAACTGCTAAGCATACTTATTTCTGTGTTAAAGCTAGTGCCTTTTGCATCATGGTTACTTAGAGGACTAACCACACAAACTAGATTATGTGCAAGGGAGTTAGTTATTTTTCTCTGTCTTTTGCACAACATTTTCCACTCTGGCTTGAGCTGTTGGTAAGATAAATCTGTCTTTGAAATGAGTAATATGTAATATGTCTTTGAAGATTATCTCTAAAATCTGTCCATTGCAGCAAATTGATTTGAGCATCAATGTTTCTTTATTATTTACTCGTTAAAGGCATGTGAGACAGAACAATAAAATATGTTAGTGACTTAAGACTGTTTATTTTAATGTGAATTCTATGTTAGTTCAGGGAGTTCTCCTTACATTTGTTCTAGTCTACTACTTAGCCCTGTGGGACTCTTCTTTACAAGATTTGTTGCCCTGTAAGTTATTTAGCATATAGTAGATGCAGTTGAATACCTAGTATGCTTCTCTCTTACATATTTCGGACTTAAATGATCTTAGTTGACTGGAACCCCCAAATAGAAAGCCTTGCAGTTGCTTTCTTTTGCGGATTGTGGACTTTGACTGTGTTCTTTGCATGCATGTCTATTTTTTTCCTTCATATTTCTTGACTCTGTTTGATGCCTTGTATATGTTGCAGCATGTTCTGGAGCATGGAAAGCCACATGAGCGTTCTGCCATAATAAAGAAGCTGACTGGGCAGATAGTTCAAATGAGTCAGCAAAAGTTTGCCTCCAATGTCATTGAAAAATGTTTGGCTTTTGGAACTCCCACAGAGCGCCAGGTCCTGGTTAATGAGATGCTAGGCTCGACTGATGAGAATGAGCCTCTTCAGGTTTGTTCAAGCTGATGTGCACGCACCATCTACGTAATCTATAGGTCAAGTCAGGATAGGGAATGATGCTCATCTGATGACTGCTCTTTGCACTTAATAGACTATGATCGCTTTCTTGGCAATGCCAGCATTTGGGTCCAAAAAGGCCGCTGATTGATGTTGGTCTTTGTTAGCTGTCCATAGATCAGAATGACTTGAAAATGTTTTTAGTATGATGCTTTAACATATTGAGGATCAGCCTAGTCTTGAGTTCATCTGAAATTTTTCTGTTCATAAAGAGAAACAGAGAATAGAATGGGGTAGTTGGGGTCTGTTGGAACCTTCATCTTGGCTATCGGCTTTTAGCTCTGACCAAGTTTGGTCAGACTAATTATGCTAGCAACAGATGATAGACTTGATGAGTGATAATTACGTTGTAAGGATGTCATAACCCTATGTCTACAATAAATTATATTATTTGAAATGCATTTCTTCATGATGTTTGACAGTGCTGTAAACAGTCTTTTATGATATCCTTTTGTTGAATTTAGGTGATGATGAAAGATCAGTTTGCAAACTACGTTGTACAAAAAGTGCTGGAAACTTGTGATGACCAGCAACTGGAACTGATCCTTAATCGAATAAAAGTACATTTGAATGCTCTGAAGAAGTATACTTACGGGAAGCACATAGTTGCACGTGTAGAGAAACTGGTGGCGGCTGGAGGTACTTGTTTCTCTGTTTTGCTTTAGATATACTTGTTTCTAGTTATATGATCTTCGATGTGAATGCCATCTTATTTTCTAGCTCTGCTACTTTAGTTGAGATTTTTGATTATTCTTGCCCCGTGTAATCAATGAGGTGTCATTGTCATTATCCTTATAAGCTGTGGGTCTTGATTCGTGCAAGTTCTATTTTGTGATTGTGAGTATTGGCAAGTTCTATTATGTGATTGTGAGTATTGATCTTTTAAAATGATAATTCGAGTACATGGAAAATTGCAACCTTAACCTTGTTTCTTGATCTTTTGCAGAAAGGAGGATTAGCATTCAGAATCCACACCCGGCTTAGCATAGTGTAGGAAAGCTGTACAGCTAACTGAGGATAGAGTGACCTCTTGTTTTTAGAACTTTACTCTTAATGATAACGCTGTCTATGTATTCAAATAGACAGTAGCTGGGTGAAATAAAAATTTGTTGGTTTTGTACTTATAGATATAAAACTTTTTAGTTTGGAGGATATACTAAAAGTTATGATGAGCTAAGGCTGAGGTTGCTTTGAGCACATCGCATCGCATCTGACCAGGAGGTAAAGTTACTGTACAAGTTTCTTTCTAGAGTGTATAAAGGGAAGAGTAGTGTATCTCTGATGGATGTACAAATGTTTCCAAGCGCAGAGAGCCTCTGTCTAGCAGAGCCGACAAAAATTTTCTTGTGTATTGGATTTCTGTATTTCCTTTAAATGGAACTTGTTTTAAGCATTATGGAGCTTTTGTCTCTAGAATTAGTTATATGCTTATTTGCTTACCTCTGTGGTATTGCTTCCTGAGAAATTTTGTTTCGATAATTGCAATTATATTCTATTATTAATTCCTCATTTTCTGAGCTTTCTGGAAGTTCTTTATAAATTTTGGCATACCCGGCGTCTTTCTACGAGGGTTTTAATTGGAGTACTATGGTGTCTGGTTCTTTGCTTGCTTCTGTTTTACCCTTAGTTCATTAAAGCCAAACTTGCTTCTGCAGATCAGTTTAGAATAAGTGATTTGATCAGCACTTTCCATGTGGTCGCAGTGCATGTATAGATATTACCAAGTAAACTGCTTGTTGCTTCAGGGATCAAGAACATCAAGCTCGGTGATTTCATTAAGTGGCATGTTGTCCATTTGATGAAAAGTAGATCTTAAAATTGCGTTAGACAAATAATCTCCTTCTTCAAGGAACAGATCTGAAAAACCAATGATCTCATATTTTCTCCATAAATTATAGAAACTGTGTTACGCATTGTTTTGGCAGTTCATGCCACGCTTTGTGAATCGTGGTGTTCGGCCAAGATCCAGAAATTAGAGCTTCAGAATATACTCAATATTTGCCTTACCATCCATTTTTCTCGAAAGAGAGTGTCTGATGTAATCGATATACTTGGTATTCTTGTACATCTTGAGTTGGCAAGAAGCAACCCCTCTTGGTGCAGGACAAATTATGGCATCGCCCTCTGGTAGTGCAAATGTTGCGATAGAAATTCCATGCTTTCTTCTCATTTGTGAGAGCTCTGCTCCATGCTCTCGCACATACCATTGCTCCAGTACTGAAAAATCAACGATAGAGTTAGTATGTCGGAAGCAAAATAAATAGGAAATTCAGACGTGACAATAAAAACTTGATGTACTTGTAACCGGCACGGAAGCCATTTAGGAGGAGTACATGTGAGATTTTCTCTCTTTAGATATCCGAAAGGTTGCAAGGGAGTTGCAAGTAACTGACTTAAGTCTGGAGCTTGTCATGGGAAAAAAAATTACAGTTCATAACTAGTCTCTAGACGTTCCTGGATTTATATTTTTCTAGCTTAATAAAGATTACACCTTCAATGTCTCAGAGGACCAAGTCTCATTCCAATTTATTCAGGTTAACGCACTCCAAAATTGATATCTATCTGGAGTTACGGGAAACAGAGCATGTCTAAATCTAATTTACAGGCACTGGATAAAAGCCTCGTTATTTTTCAGTGAATGGTCGATAATGGTCTGTCGGGCCACTGTTTCGACATCATTTTCTGTTCGATTTCAAGCAGTTACAAGGATCTTTGTGATAACCAAGTAAAGAAACTAGTCCGCCTCTTGCTACAGAAGTTCATCATGAAGCAATTGAACAGGAAGATTCCAGGACTAGTCTGATCAAATTGCCAGTCAGGCTGGTTTTAAACACCATGCAGTGCGCTTGGCTAAATGTACTAAATTATATGAGTAAGCATCCAGAATTAGACCAGAGGTCGATGAACTTTGAAATTTACTTACCTCCAGAACATCACCAACGTTTACAACTAATGCATTTGGAATCGGTTTCACAGTGACCCTTCCTTGGTGCTTAATCTGGAGGCCAGTTATCTCATCATCTTGAAGCAGGAAAATTAAGGAACTAACATCAGAGTGTGGTCTAACACCAACAAGAAGATCAGGCCGGAAGCAACTGGTGTAGTAGCATATTCTTGTTGCTAGTCTGATCTCTCCGTGCATCTTTTAAAGACTCTCTCTCTCTCTCTCTCTCTCTCTCTCTCTCTCTCTAACCTCAACAGCAATGACAAATGGGCAAAGACTTCTCCAGCCAACTAGTTTATCTCTGTGGAGTACTTCTCAACTGAATTCTGTGGAATAATCAGGAGAAACAAAAAGTCAAACAAACTAGAAATATTTGCAGAAAAATCATTTATTCTCATGGAAATATAATCATAAATCAATCTTGAATAGCATATTGATTGTTTGTGAAGCAGATTTTGATCTTTCCGGTGTCATGATAATAAAGTAGATGATGACATACTTGAAGCCTGGTACAGTTAGAGGCCATTTCTTGAAACTCTTATGCTTATCTGGGTACATCATCAAGAATGCCAAATCACACCAATCGAGTTTTTGCTCTTCAGAGGCAACATAGCCTTGTCCATATCCTTGCACATATTCTTTGCCATCGCATACTTGTTTTTCTCTTCCAGGGGAAGATTGAAAAATGTTGCAACAGCTGTCTTCATGTTACTCATTACCTCCTCTGTGACTCTATGATGTGTTATCTGCAAGCAGTGATTTGCCAGATTAACTCTTTTAGTTTCTACAGTATCAGCTGCAAAAAGAGGAGAAGTAAGAGTGTATCCAGTACAATTTGTTTGAATAAGAGACACCTCCTCCATTGAAAGCTCATGTCTCACCACCATAAGATGTGTCTTCCACTCTTAACAAATAACTTACATGTCTTTCAAGAAGTTCAATCCAGGGAGTTGAATATAAGCTCATTTTGCTAAATATTTTATGTGAGGAAAGTACAAAACTGAGAGAAAAGTGTCTGGGGCTGATAATTATGTTCTTAATCAAGATATTGGTGTGATAGTAAAATTGAAGAAGTAAGTTGTTTTGGATGGAAACCCAGTATTGGTTTAGGTGAATGCCTGACTACCCAGAAAAAGCCCCAGTCCTTGCAAGCGAAATCTAGTTTTTGGAGTTCATTGGCATCACCTCGAGCAAGAAGCAACATGTTTATGACTGGAGTCCCAGTGGAATCATGGGAGATCAGAGAGTCAACTGGCTTGTGCTTTGGTTCTTGAGTGTATCTTTGAGGAACGCAATTAGAGTCATTCCTCACCAGTTCCTGGACACTGGGCACCGGCAAAGATCACCAAAACCCCACCCTTCATCTTCCTCTGCATTTCCAACTTTCGCTGTTGCATCCATGTTTACAAGTCTCCACAACATTGATGCCTGATAAAGAAAACTGCTATCGCTATATATAGAAACGGATGCCGATCTTGTTTTTGACAGAAAAGATCCTTGCTATAAAAAGTGGGGATCTTTCATCTTGTTTGGACACAAACGATCCAACCATTGGACATGGATCGCTGTCTAAAATTTTTGATGTACCTTGAATACTTAACAAAGAAATAGCTTCACAAAGAGTGGATGAGGAATCATTCTTTGGATCCTTCAACGGGTACCTCCATTAGCCAGTAGGGTATTCTTTTGCTTGTGCAACCAGCCAACGTGCAGTTATATTTAACATAGTTGACGTCTGGGATTGCAGTATGATCGGTTGAGATCCTTCAAGCTTATGGCAGTTGGGAGATCCCTTTTGAACTTTCTTCCAGTCATTTTGAAATGACATAAGCCGCAACTGGGCAACAAGTCCTGAAAATGAATCATGGGAATTTCAGAGCAACGCACATGCATGCTCTCAACGAGATTTTCCCCCCAAAATCTGAATAAATATGAAGAGAGAACTGTGCTACAGACATTGCGGTTACCCTTTTGACCTCTTGCTGTCTGCCTTCAGGGAGTCCAGGACTGGTGCATCAAAACCTGGATGGATTCGAGCAATTTTTTTCGACGATAATTTCATAAGATGATCTCATTCTTCTTCTTGGCCTTAAAAGGATAACCAATTAAGTTAAGTTGACAATATGATATGATCTTCATTACCATAAATTCCATGTCTTTCCAAGCGGAGCAAGAAGAGTTCCAGTTATACTTCAACTGAGAAGATCGATGAAAATGAAGAGCTCTTAGGCATCAGTGTGCGTCGCCTCGTCACACTCCTTGCATCAAACGTCATTATTTTCGTCTAAAATGTGAAGCCAATTATCCTAAGAAACCGTCCCATCCCATTCGATCCTTGATCGTAGCATCAACATCATGGCCAAGCAATTCAAAACTGGATCTTCCAGCACTCCGATCCGTCACCAATCGATCATCAGATTTCTCACCCTGAGCAAGCTTCCACCCGATACGGAATCCCAAGTTAACCCTCCCCCACAAAAAAAAAAGAAAACCAATTTGACGCGAGAGCCAATCGGTGTAAATCGATGAGCAAGGTTTGATCTTTACCGGTTGGAACGCCGAAATTGCCAAGGTTTTCCTTAAGAAAAAGTTGGCGTCTTGAACGGAGAAGCTCTTTCAGACTGCCACAGAGAGAGAGAGAGTCGCCGGTTCTCCTGGATCGAGCCCGACCGCCGGTCAGGATTCCGAATCGGTCGGGAATCCGGGCGACCGGGAGTCCCAGTTTCGCCCCCACTAAAAAGCCGGCCCAATCTCTGCACTTGACCGGGTCAACAGGTGAAGTGAGGACTAAAAAGGGAGAGACGATGAAGATAACCGGCTGACAGCTGCCCTAACCGGTCCGTCAGGTCACGCTCTCCCGGTTTATATATTCCCATCGACCGCGATTAACCCGGTTTCGCCTCTCTTCCGCTCGCTCCCCCTCTCCCTCTCTCTCCCCATCGCCGGCCACCGGAGGGCCCGACGACGAGTATGCTCTCTCTCTCTCTCTCTAAGCTAAGTTACCCAGGAATTCTTTTATCTTTTATTCAATGCTTTATTTGTTTGTGGGTTTTTGTCGTTCGTGGAAATTCTGCTTGTGTAGCATTTTATGGTTGGGCACGTTGTGAAAGCTTGGATGCTCGAATCAATCGTTTGATTGCATTATCGCTGCTCGCTGTAGAGGGACTTTGGCATTGTTCATGGACAGCTACGGGGTAGGAGATATGGACGTTGTGAGCGTTTGAATAGCCAGCAATGGCCTCCGGTCTGGAACCGGTGCCTCTGGCGCTGACACGCCAGAAGACCGACCCGGCATGGAAGCATTGTCAAATGTACAAAAATGGGGATAAAGTCCAGCTCAAGTGCTTGTATTGCGGCAAACTGTTTAAGGGTGGTGGGATTCATAGGATTAAAGAACACCTTGCTGGTCATAAAGGGAACGCGTCCACTTGCCCGCGAACCCCGCAGGATGTCCGGCAACAAATGCAGCAGAGCTTGGAAGGGGTTGTCGCAAAAAGGCGGAGAAAACAGAAGATTGACGAGGTCATTTCCAGTATTAATCCGCAAACTTCCAATGAGGAGATTGACACATTTGCCGTTCAAAGTGATGCCAACGGTAAGGCATCAAGTCCCATTCAGGTTGCTGAACTTGACTTTGTCGAGGTTCACAATGAAAGTGCCGAGCCAAATTTGAATTCGTACATTAATCAAGAAGGTGGTGTTAACAGGAGTGGCGTGAGGAGAAAGAGAGCCAAAGGAAAGAGTATTCTTGCAACTCCCGGAGTCGTGAATCTCAGTGCCATGGCATTGAGTACAAAAAGAGTAAATAATCAAATTCATACAGCAATAGGCCGATTCTTGTATGATATTGGGGCATCTTTAAATGCGGTGAACTCGGTTTATTTCCAACCAATGTTTGATGCAATTGCTTCTGGTGGACCAGATGTACTACCACCCACACATAATGAGCTTAGAGGCCCTGTTCTGAAGAGTGTATTTGAGGAAGTCAAGAATGATACTGCTAAGCACACTGCAGCTTGGGGGAAAACTGGCTGCTCGTTGATGGTCGAGCAATTAAACACGGAGATGGGCCGAACATTCCTGAGTTTTTTTGTCTATTGTCCAGAAGGAACAGTGTTCCTAAAATCTGTTGATGCAACTGATTTCGTGCATTCCTCAGATATTTTGGTTGAAGTGCTCAAGCAGGTAGTCGAAGAAGTAGGTGTAAAAAATGTATTGCAAGTGATTACAAAGGGTGAAGAACAATACATGGTTGCTGGGAAAAAACTGATGGAAATCTTCCCTACTCTCTATTGGAGTCCTTGTGCAGCTGAGGGCATTGATTTGATACTCAAAGATTTTGAGAACATTGAATGGATCAGTGCGGTTATTGAACAAGCGCGTTCTATCACGAGGTTTATATATAATCATGCCATTGTTCTGAATCTTTTGAGAAGGTATACCTCTGGTAATGATATAATAGAAATTGCAGGAAGTCGTTCTGCTACTAATTTCGCAACACTGAAAAGGATGGTTGATCTTAAAGCCAATTTGCTGGCCATGGTCACTTCACAGGAATGGGTTGATTGCCCTTTGGCAAAGAAACAGGAGGGTCTAGAGCTGTTAGATTATGCAAATAATGAATCATTCTGGTCCTCCTGCATTCTAGTTACCCGTTTAACTAGTTCACTTATGCGGCTTCTTAAAATTGTTAGCAGTGGGAAGAGGCCTGCAATGGGATATGTTTATGCAGGAATGTACAAGGCAAAAGAAGCGATTAAGAAGGAACTGCCAAAAAGGGAAGATTATGTGGCATACTGGGACATAATTGATCACCGGTGGGAGCGCCACTGGAGTCTTCCGCTGCATGCGGCAGGATTCTACCTAAACCCCAAATTTTTCTATAGCATCGAGGGTGATGTACCCAGTGAGATAATTTCGGGGATGTTTGACTGCATAGAAAGACTAATTACTGATACAAAAGTTCAAGATAGAATTATCAAAGAGATAAATTCGTACAAAAGTGCTGCTGGAGATTTGGGGAGAAAGATGGCAATTAGAGCTAGAGAAAGTATACTTCCTGGTGAGAGTTCTTTCACAACTTCTTGTTATAGCCAATTTATTCTGAATTTATTTTTCTCAGTGGGCATGTTGTTTGGGTGCATTGAGGGCTTAAAGATGCAGAGACCTCGCTTGGCTTTTGGATCATGAGACAAGTTATTAGTGGAAAAAATGAAAGTTTATTTGAGATCACCCCTCTTCTGATAAATATGTTAATGCAGATGGCCAGTTAATGCTAATCAATCAATCCATATAAAGCAACCATGGTTCGGTTTTTTCAGCTGTCCTTGCAGGTCTCTAGGAGGCTTTTGTTTGTATAGATACAGCTTTAAATGTTTTCACGAATTCACTATCAGATGTTTGTATTCATGAGAATTTGCCTTGTTCCTTCCCTAGCTGAATGGTGGTCGACGTATGGAGGAGGTTGCCCCAATTTGATGCGATTAGCAATCCGAATTCTTAGTCAGACTTGCTGTGCAATTGGAAGTCAACGGAACCTTATCTCTCTCGACCAAATACATGAATCGAGGAATTGCTTAGAGCATCAACGACTCAATGACCTGGTCTATGTCCATTACAATTTGCGGCTGAGAAAAGCGTAAGTTGAAAACAGCTCAGTATAAACAAAAAAAATGAAAAGATATCTGCCTGTTTAATAGGTTGTCCACTCTTACTGACTAGCTCTTAATTCTCATACAGAGGCAATGTGGGAGGAGGTCCAATGGATCCCATTTCTTTTGAAAGCCGAAATCTTGTAGAGGACTGGATTGTGGGCAAAGATTCGAGTGTGGAGGAATATTCGTGTTCAGATTGGATGGCACTTGATCCTCCTTCAGCGAGCTCGCTTGTTTTAGGAGCTGCTACTGGTGAGACTGAAGAATTGGATACAGGTACATCTATTCCCTTTGATCAAAGCACAGGGAAATTTTGTACTTAGTCTAACTTTTGTGATAACTCAAACAGGTTTTGACGATTGTGAAATCTTGAATAGATTGAAGGATGGAGAAGAAGACAACATTGAGGACGATGCTGCAAACTAGTTGAGCGGCGTACCAAGGTCTGAGTTGTTACCACCTGTATATGTACTGATGCTAGATTCAAGCTTTTTAGTGAAGTAGTGAGCTGTACATTATATTTTTATTGATAGCTGGGAATGATATATGTATACTGGATGAATGTGGGCTAAGATAACTCAGATTAGCATGTCATATTTATTAGGTGAAGTTGTAATGCAGAGTTGAGATTTCCCCAAGTTCATTGTTCAAAATGGAGCTTCATTATTCTTCCTTTTCTTCTTCAAGATGAGAACCTGTAAGGAGGTCTTATTGCAATTATTGCTAAATTATAATTTTGTGCAGTCCCAAAAGATATTCCATACTTTATTACCAAAAAAAAAAGATATTCCATATTTTTTTGTTTATGCTCAATGGAGTTAATGAAGCCGGACACAGTTTTCTTAGTCTACCGAGGAGCGTCCCTGTGCCATTCTGAGTCTATACAATCAGATTACCTAGGATTGTCAGTGAAAATTCCATTAGGGCATTTGCATCTCCCTCCTGGCGTGTCCTTAGAAGATGCCATATCTTGGCATTGGCAAATGGTTGTCCTGATGTATCACCAAAACAAAGTGCATGCCATTTTTCCATGTTTTTCCCTTTAGTTTTGAGCTAAGTCCAGGTTAGCTTTTTTGTCCACTTCTGGCTCTGAGTGATTCATCAAGATGACCAGGAGCGAACATTTCACGTGTTAAACTCGTTTCCTGTCTCTGTTTTATTTTTATGCATCTGCAGTCTACTTTCCTGAAGTTGTAAGAATTGAAGGAAAAATTTGGCCATTCGTCATGTTGTCAGCCAACATAATAAGGAGTGAGCCGTGAAGTTTTAGTTGAAATGCTTCCGGGAAGTGCGAGGCAAACACGAAGTAGTGTCAAATTCTATTAGGCATTCTCGATTGAAAACGGACAGGACAGGAGCTTCAGAGACGACAAAATGTTTCGCACCATACGTTCGCATTGCCATTCCATTTTCACCAGAATTTATTTGGTGGAAATCCAGGTCCACTGGATGGTACAGAACTTACATCCGAGTTGCATTCAACGTGTGGGAATGTTATTGGATAGTGTATTAGAAACTGATCTTTCGCTAGGGTCGTGTCCCTATTCAAAGTTGTTGTCATAGAATATAATTGCTGGGAGAACCGACTTGGATGGTGGTTTGGCAGGTGCACCAACTGGGGATGAAAAATCAGGAGCACCAGTAGTGCGTATTTAGCTTTATCACGATTTTTCTTCTTTTGTCAGATGGGTCAACTTCAACTGTTCTGGATAAGCAACTTTCAGCACTCAAAAGAGTAACAAGAGGATCCCCATCCATCCCCATTGACCAAAGTGCCATACGACAGATAAAAAGCTCGACTCGTGTTCTCTTTTACCTCCTCAATTGTTTTCATCAATTAGACAAAATATCAGAAGGGAAAGCCGGCAGGAACAGGCGCGGGAACATGACCCAGTAAATTCCAGGTTCTAGGGCCGCATTAAACTCACAATATCGCTTAGCGAAACAAAGAAGTCGCAATAAGCCGCAAGACCATCTGCTATCGTTCATGAATATCGAGCATAGAAAACTTGAAGGTCGCAAAAGAAGATTTCTTGATCCGAAATAAGTACTAACAGAAGAAGGATGAGTGCTGATGATTCTCTAGACTGGAAGTAAAAAATCCCATTAATAATTCTAAAAACTGGAAAGGGGATTGTACTGTACACTGCCCAAAAGCAGAAAATCCTCGAAGCCAAACAGATTACAGAAGAAGTGAACACCAAAAAAAATCGTAGGGTTCTCCGGCGGCTACCTGCCGTCCCCACTACCGGAATGCGTAAAAGGCGAGGCCAAGCCTGCTTCAAGATCATTATCCTCATCATCAACCATCGACGACCACGTGCTGACCTTCTCATTATATGAAGACGTCGGATACTGATAGGAATGGACGTAATCATCCAAGTTTCCAGCGCTAGCGCCACAGACGGTGAGCTTTTTCTCGTCATCCGCATCTGGTGCGGCCACTGTATCCGGCAGCGCCAACTCCCCTTCTAAGTATCTGACCACCTGCCTCATTGTAGGCCGCGACTCCGGAGCATTGTTAGAACACATCAATCCCAGTTTCAACACTACAACAGCCTCTATCTCGTCATATTCGCCTTTCAATCTCGGATCCACCGCATCAAGTATGGCCCCCGTCCTCCACTTCTCCCACACCCAGTCCACCAAAATGAGCTCTTCAGGCAATGCTTTAGGGTCGATGGGTCTTCTGCCACAAATGACCTCGAGTAACAATGCGCCGAACGCAAACACATCCGACCTTGTTGTGGGCTTGCCCGTACGTGTGAGCTCAGGGGCAAGATAACCCAACGTGCCCACTACCCGTGTGGTGGTCGGAGCGGTCCCATGCTCGTATAACTTGGCAAGACCAAAGTCGCCTAACCTGCCGTTGAGCTCTGCATCTAGCAACACATTGCCGGCTTTAATATCTCTGTGGATTACAGTTTGCTCCCATTCCTCATGCAAATACAAGAGGCCCGAAGCCACGCCTTGAATAATTTTGTACCTCTGTTCCCAAGTCAGAATGGTTTTGGGTTCATCAAATAGGTAC
Organism: Melaleuca quinquenervia; assembly: GCA_030064385.1. Lineage (NCBI taxonomy): Eukaryota > Viridiplantae > Streptophyta > Magnoliopsida > Myrtales > Myrtaceae > Melaleuca > Melaleuca quinquenervia. The sequence goes on from CM057724.1 coordinate 20,708,912, forward strand.
TTGTCCAAGCTTCCGTTAGGCATGAAGTCATACACAAGTAAAAGATCGCCCCGCCGCCGACACCATCCCAATAGCTGGACTAAGTTTCTATGCCGAAGCCGCCCTATGGTGGCAATCTCAGACACAAATTCTTGCAGACCCTGTTTTGATTCGTGCGAGATCCGCTTAACCGCGATATGGGTATTTGTGTTTGGTATGGTCCCTTTGTAAACTCGACCGAATCCTCCAAACCCAAGCAGCTCTTTGTCTCTAAAACCGCGGGTGGCTTTCTTGAGTTCTTGGTAAGGGAATCGATGTGGCCCAACATCGAGCTCCCAAGGTTCGATACCATCTGAATCCATGATTTTCCTGATGATGAAAAGGGCCAATGCAGTCACTAGGATGACCACAGCAGCAGAGGCAACCGCAACTTTCATAATTAAGGCCGTATTGCTCTTCTTAGGCCCGGGAAGAGAGGGGAGAGATGACAGAGACAAAGATCTAGCATTCCCATTCATCTTAAAACTCCAACCCAAGATGTAATGGCGGCTAGCGAGCAAACCAGTCGAAGCAGAGAACCCGACATACATGGAGTCCTCGAAAATCGAGCTCAGATCCACATTAAGAGACAGGAGCGAAGTATTGGGCTTAACGGAAGAAGGCGAAATCTTCACATCCAATCGATTGTTCGGTGAATCATAATCAATCCAAGCTTGAATTACATCACCACTTTTGAGATTAAGGTCCAGCTTTGTGGAATTCTGAGCGAAATATGCCGCAGGGGCGGACTTGTTAGACACTAAACTGTTGATGTCAATCCCGACATGGTTGTCGTTTATGTCAGCAAACTCGAAGTCCTGAACAGTGTCAAATTCAACCGCAAAAACATGGTTCGAGAAGTTGCCATTATCGGTCGTGTTCAGAAGCCCGAGGTACTGACTAGGAAGAGCACCAGAAAGCTCCTTGTCGGGAGAGATCGCGAAGGCGAGACCGTGACCACCGAGCTTCGGGTACTGAGGGTTTATTGCAAAAGCAAAAGAAGTTGAAAAGGACCTCACTTTGCCATCACCGGAGTCCTTGAACCGTAGAGGGGATGAGTAGAAGGCGTGCCCAAGCACTCGGAGCGAGTCATTGGTCAGGCGAAGGAGGCCGTTGCCCTCGACTTCCGCGACGCCATTGAAGCTCATGTTGCTTCCCGCACCATCAAACCCGCTAAAGAACAGCTCGTCGAGCTGAGAAAAAGATGGGTCCACAAAGATGAGCAAGAAGCAGAGACAAACGAGGGATTTGGCCATAAAAACAGAGAGAACTCTTGAGATTCAAAGAAGCAATGAAAAAGGGGGGACGTTGTTGTTTCAGCTTCTGAGCAATGGCGGACTGGTGGAACCAGCTGAGTGGGAGATATCTGAACGCAGAGGAGCAAGAAGGCTGTCACATTCGGCCCTCAAGCCAGACCCGAGGGAACAGAGCAAAGGAAGGATAATTGGGTGTTCCTATTTGAGGAGAGGGAATGCGGCACCTGGTTCACATGGGCTTTGGCTCATGTGTGAGTCCAAGTTCGGGCTGTGTGATGCGTGTGACTTTGAATTGAATGAAATACCAGAAGGTACGTAGGCCAGCAAAGATTGGAACCCCACCTACCAAGTTTGACAGGAACTGGAGAAGGTAAAGCTGCACTCCGATGCATTTCTTAAGCTTTTCTGTCTTCTGTCGGGACCCTCATGAAAGGTTTCTGCCGGCCAACACATGATTTCCGGTTGTTTCTCAAGGATGGAAACCGCGACTTCTCGGCCCTACTTTGATTTAAGGAAAGGGCTGGATGCACGTGGAATGGAGCCGGACGCGCATAATTTCTTGTTAAGGTCGGTGGAATCCCCGTCGTTCCAATTTATCTCAAGCCATCCATAAGAATTAGTGGAACGATGTTACCAATTTAATTATGGATAACAACCTCTTAAAGCTTGTTTACTATTGTTTTGACTGCATTACACCCTAAAAATAGCAATTCCTTTTTGTTTTTCTTTTAGCAATTTCTCCTTCTCTCAACAGTAATTTTCAAGCCACACGAGACCCCTCATAATTAGAGACCTTAAATAACTCTAGTTAAAACCATTGATAATGACAATCGAACACTTGATGTCAACATGAGGAGATGTGAATACGTTTATAAAAAATGGATGACCATTTTGACATGTGCAATCATCTAGGTTGGTCTCTGAAGTATGCCTTAACAACATAATATTTCCGTTTGAAATTAACATCTTTTTTTCTTTTGAAATATATAAATGACTTTAATGCGTATTTATTAATATTTCTAGTGATCTTAGCTAGTGACATAAAGGTACCCATCGACAAGACTATCCATCAAAAGCAAGAACTCATCTCTCGGTCTCATATCGAGCGGGATTACAAAGCCTAATCCCAACATCAAGGAGTTCAAGAATTCACACTTGGAACAAAAAGCTCATCTCTCTCTCCCTCTCCCTCTCTGTGCGACCTTCTTTTAGGTCAAATTCTTCGACATGAGTGGCGGGTCATAGTCTTAGACCTGTGTTCCACATGGTGGTCAAACAGGACTTCGAATTGCCCACGAACACTACTCTCAATACTCAACATGCTTTGATGCACCGCCCTTCGTATTGACATTGGAAGCTTCTGCCTTTTCTCCCTTCCTCGAAACCCAAACATCCACTTCAAAAGCAACCCACGATTCCACCGTCCGTGTGCGCTTCTCACTCCAGCCCACCACCTTCGAAACATCAATCCTTTTCCCACTATCTCTACTCTCTCTCTCTCTCTCTCTCTCTCTCTGTGTGGGGTGTGATGAATCGGCCAACAGTTTGCCGCTCCCGATTCCATTTCGAGCTCAGGCAAGAACAAGCCACCTAGTCAACGTTTGACCCAACATCAAAAGAAAGGGGCAATCTTTCCGATCCCCCCCCCCCCCCCCAAACCTTTATCCATGTTAAAAACGATATCTTGATGGGAAGAACAACGCGAGAATATTCGAGATTACTTGCTCTGAATGTTTTGGCCTCGTGCTTTTGGACGCTAATGGTGGATTCTTAGCGCGGAAAAGAAAGTCGCATAGCAGCACTAACCCTTTTTAATTAACAAAACTAAAGAAAGAGGAGGCCACGAGTCCGAAAAGTCAGAGCCCGGACAGAAGTCTCGGACGATCACCAGATGATGTCAAAGCAGCAAATTTGACTTAAACCTTGCATCCCTGGGAGTGGGAAACCAACGAGGATGGGGCAACGGAAGTCTCAGGGGAGAGTTGACTTACGTTCCTATCCAAACCCGTTGGATAGCCATGATCGAGGAGCTACAGTGTCCCCTAATCCGGGATCATTAAGTCCTCGCTAATCGCCCTTTAACCCCCGCAATCATGCCCGAAAAGGCATCCGAGGCTCGAGTGATGCGGGGCCTAATCAAGCTTTATAATCAGATAAGCTTCGACCTCCGCTTTGGTTCCACGAGCATCGACTGTGTTTTAATGGGCAAAAGGTGCGGAACATCGATTAGTTCCGACGTCGTTTTGAATATACGAGGGGTCAACCACTGCCTGCTCCGCTGCATCCTTCTTCTTCTTCTTCTTCTTCCTCCGGTCTTTTCCCATATGTGCTTTGCTGAGGTGAGTGCTGACGTTCATCTGCGTGTGCTGCACAGACCATCACTCGCATCAAACGTGCATGATCGACTGAGCCGATACCAAACATTGACTACGACCACGATAATAATAATGTTTGATTAGTCGTCGCGGATAAGACATGCTCTGTAACGACAAGATCTCTTAAATTAAAGATTGGGACGTAAGAGATGATGTATATGGTCCGGGAAGATAGGAATTTCAGAGGAGTTACGACATAGGACTAATTATATTATTGTGAACCTCATAATACGTAATAGAATAGATTATGTGCACATGCAACCAATAAATGAGTACATAATGATATCATCGTATCACTACTATAAAGACAAATCTTTATCACGAATACCAAATCAAATTCAGCAAAAAATGCGGAGTGTTGAGTTGAAGGAGGTGAATTGAAGAGTTCGACGTGATCTAAGCATAGAGAAACGGAGCAAGATACATAGATTATACAAGATGATGATTAAAAAAAGTTAAAGAAAATAATCCCGTAACCTAAACCAGCCGGCTGGCTGCGGCCGTCGCCACTGCCAGCCGCCCTCCAGCCCGGCCTTGGATGGCTGCTTATTGTGTGGATAAATGTCGGGCCATTGCTTTAGGTAACCACAAAAATGAAAACGAAAATTTAAGAATCAAGGTGGGCCGTAGTTTTGGGCTCTGGGGGACTGATGGGCCGGCTTTTGATCATCCATCCAGGCCCGAATCTCCATTTGCAGACTTCCGATAGCAGCAATATCAGACTCCTCAAGAAGCCTAAGATCATCTGAGCAATTGAAAAAGTTACCGCGTCGCGTAATAAAAAGTTACCTTAGCCACAAACACGTTGGGAGTCGCTTCGTATTGTGGAAAAGTTACTAAAGCATGCGCGCGAGGAAATACAATTTTAAATATGTGTGGAGAAAGTCCATGAATATACTACTTGAATGTGGTATCTGAGGGCATAAGATCATGTTTTATGTAATAGTGTAGATAAATTATACTCGCTTCTTCTTCTATTTTTAATTGTTGACATAGACAATAGTCAGTTCATGTGGCATAGCCGGCATTGGTATTGATTTTTTTGCAGTTTCTTAAGGATATTTTTGCTTATTTTTTTAAATTATTTTTCGCTATGGCCCTTAAGGGTTGTGATCCTCGCCTAGATCTAGTGAGGCCTCAGCGCTCTCACTCTCGTTGACGAGGACTGCCACCCTTGTTAGCGCCTAGCGAGGGCTTGCAGTAGGCCTTGGATGGTCATGAATTAAGGAAAAAAGAAAATTAAAGAATTAAAAAAAAAGATATCTAGAAATTTATCTTTTTATAAAAATGTATTGCTGAGCTAGCCGTGTCATATAAAATGACCAACATCTTCATAAGTGATTTCCTATTAAAATTGATCAGAGTGACTATATTGCAAAAACGTCAAAGATTTTAGAATTAAATTGTTCAAATTGAAAGATTTAGAATTGAATTGACATATGTGTACTAGATTTAGAACTCCTTTGATAGTTATCCGGTTTCAATAATGTAAAAAAAAAACCTTTAATTCATGAAATAATTGGTAATGCCACCAAGGCATGGAAAAAGACTCGTCAGAGTAGAGTTGGCTTTTGTGGGAACAATATGGCTAGGGTTAATGGACAAGCACATGTGGACACCAGCCATGAGCCCCCAAAAACCTAAGCACTTCAGTGCGACAGAAAACTACTGATAATTGATCCATGATAGGGAAAGACACTTTCATCGTTAATCTCGAAAGCGTCGGGCTCGCCATGGAAAAAGTCGCTTTCTCCACCGCAGGAAGGCACACTAGCCTCCTCTTCTCTTCCCCATGCATGCATTTCATGATTCCACAGAGCAGCAGCGCAGGAACACAGAAGAAAGATTAAATCAAAAAAGACGGAGGAGGCCCTTCCACAGTCTCCGTGACAAGACACAAAGTTGGCCCTTCATGTTACTCAAAACAGCATCTGTCCCCTCCTCATTTCTCTCTCGAGTTACCAATCCCTTGCTTTCGTTTCTAGAGCTTTGAAGCACAAGGACAAGAAAGCCTAATTTATCCCATTTCTTTTCTCACCCACTTACGGCCTCTGGCGTCCGGTGTCAACTGTTGAAACTTCAATGGCCTGCTTTGCTTCTTTTTTGGGGTCCATTTCGATGAGCACACACAGCACACCGACCCATTATTTATTGAGTGGCCAACAGCCAAACCTGATAATGGGTTCGGATTATAATACTGGGAAATAATGCATGGACGATCAACCTCATTGAGTTTTTCCAGGTGGAGTAAAGAATGCATGATAATGGAGGAATTAATTGAGTCCGGACAAATAGCCGTCACGAGTCATGCACTCTATTTGCCCAATCCCTAAGCTAGGAAAGCTTTAAGCTTGCAGATGGAAACAATGTAGACACTGGGTCGAGCTAAAAGACGGAATTATTTTTTTGTCGCAAGCCGTAATGCACGAACCTCTGTCAGTTGATTCTGACTGAAAGTCCCCCTCATGAGACAAAAAGAAAGGAAGAGTGACATTGGTATTGCATTGTCTTTCATTCACAGCTCGGCACGTTTACTCGACAGCAGATGGGTCCCCTCAGTGCTCACATTGAGCAATTACAGAACTGTCATTTTCCAACATGACCCTTTTAATTTAAGTCGAAAACGGTGCGCAGTGTAATTTTTCGACAGTTTGTTGGAAGAACCATAGTCATCAGTGAATGGCAGGCTGGTTTTCTCTGTTTTGAAGTATTCTAGATAGAGAAGATCATGCCCCTGCATGTACAGTCTTGAGTTTTGCCAAACAGAAGCTTTGCTCCTCATGCTTAGCTCTGTGCTCTGTATGCTTGTTCTGTGCAAATCCCAAGTTGCCTATTCTAAATTTGGAAGTGCGGAGACCTTTCTATCATCTTTTCCCCTTTGTCATCATATTTCTTTGGGCAAATGGTACTTTGAATTATTGTTATGAGATAAAAGAAATAGTCATTGTACTTGCTCACTGTAGGAAATGCTTGAAAAAGTACTAATTGCATCTACTGTTTCCATTTAAAAAATAGCCAACTTATCAGAATGATGATGAACTCTACCTGATGGTGTAACGGGTGAAGAATCTTCAGGAATTAAGAGCCCTTTTAAGGCATAATTCAGGAAAGGTTACCCTATTTGAGAATGACAATGTAGGCCACGAAGGAGACCCAAAGGTTTGCTCACACTTTTAATTAAAGGGAGAATGTCTCTTTGAGTCACGGCCCCAAATAAAAAAGAAATTTCTGATGCATTATCCTCTTATTCAAATGATGGTTATAAAGAGCATATCTCAACTGCTTCTTCATCTTAAACAAACAAGTTCCTCCCCCAAAGTTTAAGTAAATACCACTCAAAAACATTACCCATTTTGACACTGTTGGTTTTTTTAAAAAGGGTTAGGACAATGACAGGGCTTGGCTCTTCATGTGGTGCATGCAAGTTCCTGAGGAGGAAGTGCACAACTGACTGTGTTTTCGCTCCTTATTTCTGCTACGACCAGGCCGCAACCCATTTCGCCGCTGTTCACAAGGTGTTTGGCGCAAGCAATGTGTCCAAACTGCTGCTGCACCTGCCAGTGCACACCAGAAGCGATGCTGCCATCACCATTTCTTATGAAGCCCTGGCCAGGATGAGAGATCCCATCTATGGCTGTGTGGCTCACATTTTTGCGCTCCAAGAGCAGGTCTTCTTTTGATCTCTCTCACCAAGTCCGTCCTGTTTCCTCGTGGCTTTGTCCTGTTATAAGGGAGTTAGTGCCTTTATTAAACAAACTCCTCTCATGCATCCACCTCATGCCCTATGCAGAACTAGGGCTTGATTCTGTTAATAGGGACTTTCTAGACGTGATAGATACAGTAATTATACTATTCAACCTTGAATCCCCCCACCTTTTTATCCCTCATGATATGGCTCAGATAATATTAAGAAACATGACTTGTCATCAGAATTTAATGAGAAATACCTAAGAATACTAATAATCTTTGATATGGACATGCAGGTGGCTAATCTGAAGGAGGAGATAGAGGTTCTGGGGACCCAAATGGCCAACCTTGGAGTTGGGGTTCCCAGTTGGAGAAATTCACTTGTTCCTGATAACTCCTGCGATTTTGTACCGCAGTTCTCAGAGAATGATGCCATGAACATGCAATTCTGTCTGAACCATCAGCAGGACCCCCTTCTTCCTCAGGCAGAAGCTGCAACAGCCACCAACCTCCAGACCTTGGAAAGCTCAATGAACGAACAGTTCCCTCCTTTCTATGGTTGGGAGGATCAGATTCCATTTTGTGACAATCGCCCAAATCTTCTGGAAAGACTTTTTGAAGGTGTGGACCGTGAGGTCTTCAGCAGCAGTTGTTCATGGCTGAACAGTGGAAATGGTTTAGGAAAGTGATGTCCATAGAACTTCTAAGCTTTTCGAACTGTGGCATATACAGTTGTTGCATGGCCATCGGCTGGCCTCTGGGCTCCGAGGAGAGGAGCCAATTTTGGAGTGGGATGTGATAATTTTGGTGAAAATGAGAATTTTTTGCTATGTTTTGTGTAATTAATCCCATCTACACGTAGCTAGGTTGCAGTCGATGGCTACTACGAGCGAGCTAGGATAAATTAGGAATGGATCGACGAAATATTCTTAGCTTCTCGTATTCTATTTTACAGAGGAAAATGGTCCGATGTTGGACTGAGAATGACTTTATCTCGTACTATTATGGCATGCATCGCCAACAGCTTCATCGGAAAAACAGAAGGAAAATGTGAGAAAAAAAAAGAAAAGAAAGCATCACACGGCAGCTTGCAATCGATGTGCCGATGTTGACGGAAACCCAATCAACTTTTGACAGAAACTTAGTAGACTTTTTGTTCAGTGGAGTGACTCCACGTCGTCGAATCCGAAATTTTCATCGAATTTTTTAGAGAGCAGCGATTATCTCCATTAATCTTTCTTCTTTCCTTGACCGAAAATTACTTTACACCATTCGGGCACCCATGATGTCTTTGGCTCTCTAATCCTCGTCATTAGTATTAAATTGGGGTACTGTGCAAGCGCTATTAGTCACATGAAACATTTGTACATTTTCTTGGAGTTGGTTTGAGATGATCACCTGTTGATGAGACGGCCGATGTACCGTTATTGCAAGCACTTATCCGTATCTTTCCCCTTTCCTCAAACCGAAATCTAGACAACGTTATCCAGTACACTGCATGTCTTCTTCCCCGTCACCAGCACACTAGCTCTCGCCCCTCTCTCCATCGATGCAATGGCGCTTCTCAACGTCTCTCTATGTACCTCCAAAGTCCCGCCAAAGCTTCCTCTGTTTTCCTGCAAATCTCTCCCTCTCCAGATTTCGTCTCTCCCCATTTGCTCGGACTCTCCTCCACTGGTAAGAAAGTTTCGTCTTCACGACTACCTTCCATTTGCTCCCAATTTACAGTCTGGGTGATAATCAAGAATCGGCACTAAATTAGGGTGCTTTCAATGCGACAGCTTCGAAATTTTGCCTCGCCTTTGGCATTGTGCGAATCCGTAGCAAGAACAAGCGCGCTTGCCCTTTTGTCCGCTTCCCTATTCTTTGCTGATCCTGCACTCGCATTCAAGGTACCCTAGTTTCGACTCGCCCCCTTCTTTCCATGAAATCTTGGGAACCATTTTATTCTACTACTTGATTGAAATTTGAAGCATGTCATTTCTTGGCAATAAAAAGAGGTTCCCCTCGAAATTTTGGTTGAATTACACGATTGTTTGCCGCTTTGTAAGGAAAGACTTATGTCACTCCTGACGAATAGGCGTTCATTTGAATGAAGATTCAGCTGAGTCAGATTAATGACCATAAAATGGAGTGATGATAGTAGTGTTATGTTTGACCTGCACATGGACATTCTCCCTGTAATTCTTAGTTCTTTGGTCATTTTGGGCGTTCAATTTGGTTTGTGGATTGTGGGGATTCTTTATGGAAGGGAGGAGGTCCTTACGGTGCGGAAGTTACGAGAGGTCAGGATCTTACGGGGAAGGATTTCAGTGGCAAGACTCTGATCAAGCAAGACTTCAAAACGGTACCCCTAAGATCATTTTTATTAAGTGCTTTTGGTGGTCTTCGATTGTATTCTTATAAATCGACAAGGAAATTCTCTGCCTCAGTCCATACTCCGACAAGCCAATTTCAAAGGTGCAAAATTACTCGGTGCAAGCTTCTTTGATGCTGATTTGACAGGTTCTTCATCTTTCTTCTTTGCTTTACTGTTGTCTGGTATTCCACTGATAACTTACAGTGATAAGTAGTCTACTGTGAGGGGCTCCTGACAGATACATATAGTAAAGTATTAGATCAGGACACTTTGGAAACCTATTTCTTTGAAATGTGAGATATTATTGGATCCTACAAGAGTAAGAAATTTTGATGCTTGAATGGCTCACTTTGGAAAGTGGTTAAATGATTTGATTCACTTAAGTCTACTGATATCATATCGTGATTACGGAAATTCTCAGTTAATGAAGAGCTATGGTCTTTCCTGAAATTCTTTACTCTTGCCCTGTAAAAGTAAAAAAAAAAAAAAATTGAGTTTACACGAAACTTAATGTCTACTTCAATTGGTTTTGTGATGCTGTAATAAGCATTAACCTTACGAGGTGATATTATGTTTCATGAACATTTTACTATGGAGGTTGTTCTACTCTATACTTCCTTTCCTTATGACGCTTATGGCACAATATCCTGCTTCATACCTGCTGTTTAGGGGCTGACCTTTCGGATGCTGATCTCAGAGGTGCCGACTTTTCCTTGGCTAATGTAACAAAGGTGCACCTTTTGAGCAGCTTTTATGTCCATGTTTTAAATGTTTGTCCACTGTTTATTGTATCTAACTTCTGTAAAAGCCTGCTGAATAAATGCTTCACCGATGCTCAATATCCTTAACTGACCCAGTGTTTGACTGTTGAGGGAATTGATGACATGGGAGGCTAGACTACCTCCAAAATTTGTCAAATGGTTCGGCTTAACTTTTGGGAGCTCGTATTTTTCATATTCTGAAAAAAGAAAAGGGCATGAAAGTTGATAAATATAAAACGGCTGGACTACTAATCTGATGATGGGATTTCACGATGAAGATTAATGCATGTGATTTATGCATGTCACCGTGCCATGACTGGATCTGCTTCGAGACTGCTTAAACAGGTCTGCCAGTGATGTAAATGATGAGATTTGTGTAAAACGTAAGCACTGCTTCTTTTCTCCTGCAGGCAAATCTAAGCAATGCTAACTTAGAAGGTGCACTAGCAACAGGAAACACATCTTTTAAGGGATCAAACATAACAGGTGCAGGTATGTAAAATTCATGTACATCTTCTAAGCCTTTAATTGTCCACTTCTAGTGCTCACGAGGCAATCTGATTTGGGTCTAGTATGCCTGAGTACTTGACATTACCGCATTAAATATCCGGTCTTTATTTTCCATTACATACCCTTGAGTTTGATTGAGCACCTCTTGAAATCAGAGAAATAACATTTCTCGTGATATCGCAAGAAGCAGATGAACACTGAATTTGCTCTCTCTCTTCATGCAACAAGACCAGTTAAAAAGATAAATCTATTTAATATTCAGTGACTTCCAGGAACGTCCCAGTTCTCGAAACGATTTTCTCAATAAGTTAATGGTTGGATTATTAACTCCATCTGCGTGCAGACTTCACAGATGTGCCCCTGAGAGACGATCAAAGAGAGTACCTTTGCAAAGTTGCAGATGGGTAAGATCTTATTACAGAGGTTATTAATTTCGGCATCTGTGCTTGAGTACTTATATGGACTGGGTTTCTTCTTCTTCTTCTTTTTGGCTTTTAGGGTGAATCCTACAACTGGAAACACAACACGTGAGACACTGCTTTGCAATTAATCACATGACAGTTTTTTCCCGGGTACATAGCATGGCAATGAAGCAAAAAGTTTAGCTCGGCCTTATTCATTGGTGCTGAGATTTCCTTTTGATCTCCAAGTGCGTATTGTATTTCAAGCTAAGGTGATGAGCATGCATCCTTAAATCTGTAAACGATCTGTATAATGTATGGTACTCGGATACTATCTATACAATCTCTTCAATGCGATGATATGGCTTCTAATCATCTCCCTCACACGCATGACATGGACCCTTTTCGATGCATTTGATTAGGTGCTGGACGTTTAAAATCTTTCCCTCACATCCTGTTCAAGGAGCTACATTTCATATGAGAGGAGGAAGAGGGTTTATACGCTCAGTGAGCAGCGCGTCGAATCGTCTGAGACTGGTACATCGGTCAGTCATTCAACCCGAAGAAGGATGTCTTACGTGTCTTTGATCTTAGAGTTGATAATCCTTATCATTTTGGATGATAATCCTTTGTCGTCCTTCATCAGATGTCTTCAGTTGGGGTTCAAACTCATTTAAACCTGGCCAAATAAAAGGTCTAAATGCAAATTTTTGAAATGCATAGATTATCACTGTGCCCGAATGCAAAAGCAATGAATTGTCAAGATGGATTTGTCCTACAAGCTTTTCGAACAGATTACTTGAGAACTATCATTATTCATTCGCAAAACTTATTGTATCTAACGTATTTTCGCGAGTAGAAATGAGACAATTCATCATTATTTTTTTTTTGAAGAAAGCAGAGTTTGTGACAAAGAGCTGAAACATTTTCTAGCCTAGGTAATAATTTTTGCTCATTAAAGCATTAAACAAAACTCCCTCGAACTTTACGGATAATACATATTTACCCTCGACTTTTGACCTTTGCTAGGTACCCTCTTAAGTTTTTATTCTGTTACCCTCAAATTTTTATGTTAGCACGTGTAATATACATGTTTGTTAAGGTTTAAAAGTATAATTTCACATCATTTTTTCTTATGAAAATCTCTCCCGACTCTTAATTACTGTAAAAACTGAAAAATATCTAAAATTAAATTAACTTAAAGTAACTAAAGTTCTAGCAATTGACAATTTCTACATAATTTTGAAACACGATTTTTAAAGGGAAGTGATTTCCTCCACTCGTAGATAAAAATCACTATCTAAAATCTGACATAATTTTTGAAATATCTATCCCCGATCTGTCGTGTTTTTGCACTAATTAACTATTTTGTTTTAAAATATGGAAGGAGTATTATCTTTTGCTATATGACCTTTTGTTTTCAAGGCATTTTTTTTCCTATATCACTTAAGTGTTTTTTTCTCAACATATTTCATCGATTAGATCGATATTTTCATCAAGTTTTAATTGTATTTACTTTTTAGTGTTATTATCAGTACTTATTATATGTGATATCATATTTTAGCTAATTTAGATTTCACCGATTTTTTAATTATTCGCATAAAAAGAATACCGGATAAAAGAGAGGTTTTTTTTTAAATTAAGTACACATTTACGCCTCCGAAGTTATAAACTAACGAAAAATATAAGTGACAAATAACGGGTATAATAAAGAGACAAATTTCATATGACGTAGCGACAGGGATGGATATTATGGTCCCGGCCCTCCATGTCACTATGCACCGGCTCAATCAGTAATCGACATGTGGCTCCACGTGAAAACCGCGCCCCACTTTTTGCTGAGTCAAACTTTTGCCTCCTTTATCTTTCTTCCTTAATTGCAGCGTCCTTTTCCTGCCAACCTTCACCCCCCACTTCGCACGATGAAGCACTCCCCCACTCTTTTTCAAAATTTCACTCTCTCTTCATTAATTATTGCCTATCTTTTGCACGAAACACCACTCTCTCTCTCTCTCTCTCTGAAAAAACTCTCCATTGCAAGACCACTCGGGTCTCAAACGGAGCTTGCTGCGACCGAAGATGGGGGCAGAAGCGACGGCAAAGAGGGGACAGAAGACCGTCAAAGCTGATCTGTCATTAGCAAATCAGTTTGCTCTGTTTCGTGAGGCGATCATGGGCGCAGAGGCGACAGCAAAGAGGGGACATAAGACCATCAAAGCTGATCTGTCATTAGCAGATCAGTCTGTTATGTTTCGTGAGGCGATCAATTTCTCCGTTTGACCCGAGTGGTCTTGCAATGGAGAGTTTTTTCAAAGAGAGAGAGTGGTGTTTCGTGCAAAAGATAGGCAATAATTAAGGAAGAGAGAGTGAAATTTTGAAAAATAGTGGGAGAGTGCTTCATCGTGCGAAGTGGGGGGGAGAAGGATGGCAGGAAAATGACGCTGCAATTAAGGAAGAAAGATAAAGGAGGCAAAAGTTTGACTCAGCAAAAAGTGGGGCCCGGTTTTCACGTGGAGCCACGTGTCGATTATTGATTGAGCCAGCGCACGGTGACCTAGAGAGCCGGGATCGCCTAATATTTTTGCTTGCGAACGATCCCGTCACACGTGCATCACGTGCTGTTTATTAAGTGGTTCGGGACTATGCTGACGTGATGGTCCGGACCAACCTAATGTTTTCTCCTCTCCCACGTCTCTCTCGGGAAAATTTACGCTGGTCCGGGCACCATCTGGCGGTTGACAGGCCCGGCTAGCTGTCACCCGCCAGGTGGCCCCCTGAGTGATCCGGGCGCAGTTCTAATATCTTCTCCGTCTCTCTCTTTGAGGAGGATGAGACTACGACCAACCCATTCACTGCACGCACTCCACGCAGAAACCCCACATACAGAGAGAGAGAGACAGAGAGAGTTTGAGAATTGCATCAATGGCGGAGACGAAGAGCGACGACAGAGAATCGCGATGGACGCTCAGAGGCAAGACTGCTCTCGTCACTGGTGGCACTCGCGGGATCGGGTAATGCTTTCCCTGTTCTCTTTCTGTCGATTCTTGTTTTCCACTTGGTCATTTGAAGAGCTTCGAATCCAATGGCGAGCAGATAGAATTCCCCATTTTCCCGCTCTCAAAACCTTTGGGTCATTTTGAATTGAATTCACCTTAGGCACGCGATAGTGGAGGAGCTGAGTGGGTTCGGTGCCATCGTGCACACCTGCTCGAGGAACGGAGACGAGTTGAGCAAGTGCTTGAAGGAGTGGGAAAGCAAGGGTTTTGAGGTCACCGGGTCGGTCTGCGATCTGTCTTCTTGTGATCAGCGAGAGAATCTGATGAAGGAAATTTCTTCCAAGTTCGGTGGCAGGCTCAACATTATTGTAAGTTCTGATTGTTCGTGTATGTTGTCTGTAGTTGTAGCAGTAGTAGTAGTAGTGTTGACTTGAGGGTATTTACATTGCGTGCAGTTTTTGGACTAGCGGAAGTTTATGATTTCTTTTTGTTTAATGGCGATTTTGTCGCTGCCGTAATACTGGATGTGAGGTATGTTCTGATGATGTTGTGGAAAGCGATGACTATATGTGCTGGCAAACACATGGGATTGATCGATGCCAATTCTATTTCTTGAATAAACTAGGCCACATGCAAGGCAGTTCTGTTTCTTAGGGACTACAATTGAAGTTCACAGCTTTACGCATTTTGATGATGATCAGGGAAACTGAATGTTTAGAGTACTGTTGATCAGCCTGTTGATGTTTTTTCTTACACCTTTTTGTTGTGCATGCTTGTGTGTTTGGTTCATAGGTTTTATATAACTCGCAGGCTTCCATATTCTGGGGAAATTGCTCCACCTTGTCCCAGGGAATATAATAGGAGAAATGTTAGAAAAAAAAAAGAACCATAGAGAGTTAGATATGTGGTTATGCTGGTAGTGAATCATCAATCAACTGTGTCTAACACCATATATTGTAACTGAGCTGAAATAGAGATGTTCGCATGCTTCTGACATGTCCCGGTCACAACATGTCGAGGCTCGGATTTTAGGTGAGGTGTAAGAGGCAATTTACCCTCAAATTTTGCAAATATATGCTGTCGATGCCTTCCATTGTAGTTACTTAAACTAATATGCTTTGTGCTTTCCATATCTAAAAATTATTAATCAAGTGGTCGAGTGACGCTAAAGCTTGTGGCAGACCCTGCTTAGAAGGAAGTGCCTCCATGGGAAAAGTCGAGCATTAGATAACTTACATGGCTAGAGAGTAGGTAGTGACATCAATACAGAAAGTTGGGGATTCTAAGTTTTCTACAAGTAAGATGTGAATACCAAATCGAGGAAACTTGACAAACTTTCCAAGGATTCACCTTTCATACGCAAAAACAGCATATTGCAGAGTCGATATTTTGAACTTTGATCAGTCGCATAAAAGCAATTCAAAGAACCGCCCTACTGACTTTCATATTTATCAGAAATGGAAGTGTTCGGTTGGGACAATGGTTCCTTGAAAGGACCTTTTTTTTCTTTATAAGTAATGCAATGGAAAGTGTCATGGAAAGCAAATAAGTGATGCAGTGAATCATGTTATTCTCCGTTTCTCTCTATTTCATCTTTTCTCATAAATGTTACACTTTGGTATCTGTATTCTTTGTTTGTGAATAATCTAAACTCATCAAGTTTGGCTGTTCATAAGAAAACCAATGGAGGTAACACAAGCCATTCATTGCTAGAGTTTCTTCTTGATTTCTTTTCTCGCTTTGATTTTTAAGATATATGAAGTTGAAACTTTCTATTGTCTGTTAAATTCCATCGTTTTCTTTTGGTTACAGAAAATAAATGGGCATGCGTGCTCTGATATGGCTATCTTTTGTTTCGAATTCTGCTTTCCCGCTTTGACAAATCGCACTTTTTGGTGCCAGATGTCAAAACTATCACCCTTCATTTATTTACCCAAGTCAGCTATGATATCATTTGCTGCAGCCATAATTAGTTACCTTATCTTAGCTTGATGCTCATTAAATGTTCAAACGCAAACTTTGTGTACGACAGAATGAAGCTTTGCACTTGTTTGATGAGATGACAATTATTTAATTGTGCATCTTGTTAGAAGAAAGCTTGTCTATTGGACGCTGGATATGACACTATGTGATGTTTCTGATGCCAGGTGAACAATGCTGGAACAAATTTTAGGAAGCCAACGGTTGATTATACAGCTGAAGAATTTTCGAGAATTATGGCTACCAACTTTGATTCTGCCTATCATCTTTGCCAACTTGCCCATCCACTCCTGAAAGCATCGGGAGCTGGTAGCATCGTCTTCATTTCCTCCGTTGCTGGGATTGTCAGTTTAGGCACCGGATCTGTTTATGCTGCCACTAAAGGTTAAAACTTCGATTTTAATTTTTCCACCTTCTTTCGCTTCGACATTGCTATTAAAAAGATTGCAGGTCTTGAAAAACCAGATGCCCTTTATTATATTCTCGTCAGGTGCAATTAATCAAATTACAAAGAACCTGGCTTGTGAATGGGCAAAAGACAACATTAGGAGCAACTCCGTAGCTCCATGGTATACCCGGACCTCACTTGTAGAAAATGTAATTAGACCTTCATCCTGTCTTTCGTCGCCTCGCGGTTACAACCGGCAACTTACTCTTACCATCTCACATTTAATGAATTCATGTTGCAGCTGCTGAAGAACAAGGAGTTTTATGACGGGATAATAGCTCGGACCCCACTTCAGCGTGTCGGAGAACCCGAGGAGGTCGCCTCACTAGCTGCATTCCTTTGCTTGCCGGCTGCATCATACATCACGGGTCAGGTTATCTCTGTTGATGGAGGGATGACTGTGAATGGATTTTACCCAACTGCAGTGTTGAATTGATTGGTCAAACCAATTTGCTTCTTGATGGCACGGTCCCGATCAGCAACAAACCCCCCCCCCCCCCCCCCCCCTCTCTCTCTGAACGTTGATATAAAAAGGGGAAAACGTGAATTTTCTTGTTATGATATTCGTTTTCAACTTAGCTAGAGAATTGCTGAAGTTTTCGTCCATAATAATCTTCTCTCTCATTCTGGTTTTGAATCCAAGCCTCTGTGTTGGCATCGAGAACTGCAAACAGTGAATTCTCTTTGATGACACTCTGAATTGTTGAATGCGTAGCGTTGGCACAACAATTGAGTTGATTCAGTCTCACGTGCGAGGACTCTTCTGCTAGTTTTGATTGGTTGGCAAAAATGGAGCTCCTCTGTCTCCTCTTGGAACTCGTTTGCATACAGGGAATATTTTCATTTCAGCATGATAACTTAATTCGAGTTTTTTCTTTCATTAGTTGGTAGCCAACAGTTAAAGATGTTATTATGCATTTGAGAAACAGTATAAGATTTTCGCAATATAATGTAATTACGTGCATTTGTGACTTTTCATTTCGCTAATTTGTTGTTTCAAACTCCGATAATTTAGTGCTACATGTACCTTTTGCAAGGTGTTGCGTTTGTGGTAGAACTTGTCATCGCCATTATAATTCTAAGTCGTATGGCCGTTCGAGCAATCCGGACGCAAGTCTCTAGTTTTATGTGATTTCAGATCCTTTGGCGAGGGTAAGGAGAGGTGATCAATGTAATGAGGTTCGGAGGGGCTTAGAGCCTAAGACATGTGTCAAGTCTGCCCATTCCCAAAACAAAACGAAAAAAAAAAGCTTTTGGTCAGGTTAAGGTGAGGTGATCAATGAAACGAGGTTCGGACAGGCTTAGAGCCTAAGACAACGTGTCAAGTCTGTCCATTACCGGGCCCCCTCCCCCCCTTCACGATCCTCTGGTGAGGAT
Organism: Melaleuca quinquenervia; assembly: GCA_030064385.1. Lineage (NCBI taxonomy): Eukaryota > Viridiplantae > Streptophyta > Magnoliopsida > Myrtales > Myrtaceae > Melaleuca > Melaleuca quinquenervia. Next base: position 20,727,080 of record CM057724.1, read on the forward strand.
GAGGAGAGATGGTCAATGTAACAGGTTTGGATGGCCTTAAAGCCTAAGACACCAAGTCTGCCTGACGTGATGACGCATCAGCGGATGACGTGATGCTACGATACTTCCGAATATTTTCTCCTTTCCTTGAGACTTCGACCAACCCGTTCACTGCACGCACTCCCACACGGAAACCAGAGACGGGGACAGTTTGAGAATTGCATCAATGGCGGAGACGAAGAGCGACGACAGAGAATCACGATGGACACTCGGAGGCAAGACTGCTCTTGTCACTGGTGGCACTCGCGGGATTGGGTAATGCTTTCCCTGTTCTCTCTCTCTCTCTCTCTCGATTCTTGTTTTCCACTTAGTCATTTGAAGAGCTTCAAATCCAATGGCGAGCAGATAGAATTCCCCTTTTTCCCGCTCTTAAAACCTTTGGGTCATTTGGAATTGTATTCACCTTAGACACGCTATAGTGGAGGAGCTGAGTGGGTTCGGTGCCATCGTGCACACCTGTTCGAGGAACGGAGACGAGTTGAGCAAGTGCTTGAAGGAGTAGGAAAGCAAGGGTTTTGAGGTCACCGGGTCGGTCTGCGATTTGTCTTCTCGTGATCAGCAGGAGAATCTGATGAAGGAGGTGTCGTCCAAGTTCGGTGGCAGGCTCAACATTCTTGTAAGTTCTGATTGTTCGTGTATGTTGTCTGTAGTTGTAGTAGTAGTAGTAGTAGTAGTAGTAGTAGTAGTAGTAGTAGTGTTGACTTGAGGGTATTTACATCGCGTGCAGTTTTTTGACTAGTGGAAGTTTATGATCTCTTTTTGTTTAATGATGTGCTGGCAAACACATGGGATTGATCGGTGACAATTCTATTTCTTGAATAAACTAGGCCACATGAAAGGCAGTTCTGTTTCTTAGGGATTACAATTGAAGTTCACAGCTTTACGTATTTTGATGATTATCAGGGCAACTGAATGTATAGAGTACCGTTAATCCGCTTGTTGATCTCTTTTTTCACCTTTTTGTTTTGTGTGCGTGTGTGTGTGTTTTTGATTCATAGGTTTTATATAACTTGCGGGCTTCCATATTCTTGGGAAATTGCTCCACTTTGTCCCAGGGAATATAAAGGGAGAAGTGTTAGAAAAAAAATGAAAGTTAGAGAGTTAGATATGTAGCTATGCTGGTTGTGATCATCAATCAACTGTATCTAACAGCATATGCTGTAACTGAGCTGAAATAGAGATGTTCGCATGGTTCTGACACGTCCCAGCTTCAACATGTCGAGGCTCGGATTTTAGGCGAGGTGTAAGAGGCAATCTACTCGCACAATTTTGCAAATATATGCTGTCGATGCCTTCCATGTAGTCGCTCAAACTAACATGCTTTGTGCTTTCCATATCTAAAAATTATTAATCAAGTGAGTCGAGTGACGCTAAAACTTGTGGCGGAGCCTGCTTAGAAGGAAGTGCCTCCATGAGAAAAGTCGAGCATTAGATAACTTACACGGCTAGAGAGTAGGTAGTGACATCAATACAGAGAGTTGGGGATTCTAAGTTTTCTACAAGTAAGATGTGAATACCAAATCAAGGAAACTTGACAAACTTTTCAAGGATTCACATTTCATAGCACAAGCATATTAAGGAGTAGATATTTTGGACTTTGGTCAGTCGTGTAAAAGCAGTTCAAAGAGCCGCCCTACTGACTTTCATATTTATCATAAAGGGAAGTGTTCGGTTGGGACAATGGTTCCGTGAAAGGACCTTCTTCTTTTTCTTTATAAGCAATGCAATGGAAAGTGTCGTGGAAAGCAAATGAGTGATGCAGAGAATCATGTCATTCTCTGTTTCTCTCTATTTCATCTTTTCTCATAAATGTTGCTCTTTGGTATCAGTATACTTTGTTTGTGAATAATCTAAACTCATCGAGTTTGGCTGTGACAACCAATGGAGGCAACACAAATTGAGAAAACAGTCTGTTGTCTGTTAAGGTCCATCGTTTTCCCCTTTTGGTTACAGACAATAAATGGCCATACGTGCTCTGGCATGGCTATCTTTTGTTTCGAATTCTGCTTTCCCGCTTTGACAAATTGCACTTTTTGTAAACTATCACCCTTCAGTTTTTTACCCAAGTCAGCTATGATATTCTTAGCTGCAGCCATAATTGATTTCCTTATCTTAGCTTGATGATGCTCATTAAATGTACAGACGCAAACTTTGCCTGCGACAACATGAAGCTGTGCAGTTGTCTGATGAGATAGCAATTATTTAATTGTGCATCTTGTTAGAAGAAAGCTTATTTGTTGGACGCTGGAGACGACAGTATGGTGATGTTTGTTATGCCAGATGAACAATGCTGGACTAAACATTAGGAAGCCAACAGTTGACTATACAGCTGAAGAATTTTCGAGAATTATGGCTACCAACTTTGATTCTGCCTATCATCTTTGCCAACTTGCCCATCCACTCCTGAAAGCATAAGGAGCTGGTAGCATCGTCTTCATTTCCTCCATTGCTGGGATTGTCGGTTCAGGCACCGGATCTGGTTATGCTGCCACTAAAGGTCGAAACTTTGATTTTAATTTTTCCACCTTCTTTCGCTTCAACATTGCTATTGAGAAGATTGCGGGTCTTGAAAAACCGAATGCCCTTTATTATTTTCCGGGTGCAATCAATCAAATTACAAAGAACCTGGCTTGTGAATGTTATTTTCCAGGAACCCTCTCTCTCTCTCTCTCTCTCTCTCTCTCTCTCTCTCTCTCTCTCTCGTTATGATATTCGTTTTAGACTTAGCTAAAGAATTGCTGAAGTTTTCGTCCATAATAATCTCCTCTCTCGTTCTGGTTTTGAATCCAACCCTCTGTGTCGCCATCGAGAACTGCAAACCGTGAATTCTCTTTGATGACACTCTGAATTATTGAATGGGCAGCGTTGGCACAACAACTGAGTTGACTCAGTCTCACGTGCGCCGACTCTTCTGCCATTTTCGCTCGGTTTGCAAAAATGGAGCTCCTCTGTCTCCTGTTGCAACTCATTTGCATACGGGGAATATTTTCATTTCAGCATGATAACTTAATTCGAGTTTTTTCTTTCATTAGATCCTAGGACACGTGTCAAGTCCGCCCATTATCATCAGCCCCCTCTACCCAAAACAATTAAAAAAAGAAGAAGAAAGAATGACACGTGTTATATGAATGATTTACAAATTCACAAGCGAAATGCGTTCGATATATACAAGAAAATGTTACGATTGATTTTTAGGAATTCCAAATCATTTATTTTTTACGAAACAAACTTACCGGATCATGCTCGGTATGCATAAGAAGATGTTAAATTAGGCTGAGCTGATGTGTCGGCCGAACTTAGGATCGTGACTCTGTTATGACTTGATGAGCATGGAAAGCTGTGGACTGGTTTGGCCGGGGATTTGGGGGGGATAGAATTTCAAAGTTTGGCCAGCTAAGTAGGTGCTTGCCTTCTCGTGCTTGTCTTAAATTACTTTCTAGATTTTCCCGATTAAAAAACTATTTTTCCATTTCGGCTGGAAAATCCAAAGGAACTGCTTCTTGATCGGCTTGTGACGAGGCCACAACGCACTCTCTAAATGGTAATTACGTGGAGCCAAAAATAAAAAGAATCGGCATACAATTCACAGCATTTTTCGAAGAATTATCGGAATTGGGAAAAATATCTCCAGCGGACGACGCGAGCCAAACCCTAAATACGTTAGCTGGGACAACCGCCCCAACCCAAGCCGGCCACGAAGATCTTTCCTCATCGTATTTTGTTCTTATCCTTAAGGTTGTTGGGTTTTCCTTTTCTCCTCGAGAAAGGGGGAAAATAATAATATCGAGAAAAAAAAACTTTTTTAAAAATATCTGGATATATTTCCTTTTACTCTAAAATCACTTTTTAAAAAGGGAATCCACCAAAAGAGATTGTACATGTATAAGTGAAATAAAGAAAAGCATCACGCTTTTTTCTTTTTCTTATTGGGGGATAATATGGATTCAAATTTTCGATATCAAACTACGTCGGAGACAAACTAAAACGAGTAAATAGATAATTACTATAATAATAATAATAATAAAAAGGCCGACGTTCCTCCTATTTTCACATCCCGCATCTATGTGGATAGTACTATCTCTAGTAAGTAATTAACTATTCATACCGGTATGATCGTGGAAAATGTTGCACGGACTATGTACTCTGCATAGGTCGTGATTAAATTAAGCATTAGTCCACATATGGAATGCTCATGGAATAAACCATGTCTCATGCATGGGTACCCGAGTGCATGATTATCCTTTTAAACATTATATGCTAATAATAGAATACATAACTTTGGCCACACATCGAAATAAAATGAAAGAAAAAGGCTCAACATTATTTCATTCTTCGTTACGGCTTCGTACCTAGAAACAATTCATTGTAATGCTTGAGATGATCAATTAATAAAAAAATTATTTTTATTATCAATATCAATTTATATTTAAATAATTTTGACGATGGAATTTTTTTAGTTCATTCTTTATTGTAAGTGATGCAGGTAATCATTTTATAGAAATTTACGAAATAAAATTGTACCTAATCTACAATTCTTTTTCCGTAAGGAAAACGCTGGATGTACAAGATTCTTTTCCCATTGCTTTTCAGTAATTGAAAATAAAAGAAATTTCTCACATAAATCGTGATCCAGTTAATGACATCAGAACAATAATAAAGTAAGCTTTATCGAGAACGAAAGGCCATAACTTGAATTTTGACTTCTTAACCTCTATCTTTTTTTTCTTTAAGTTAATTTTAAAAAAACGAGATCCCCCCATCAAAAATAGTCAAATGCTTGCTTTTTTAAATACGTAATTAGAGAACACTCTGCGCAAAAAGACAAAGGAATTGCAGTTCCTTAAAAGCAAAACGTCGCTTCTATTTCGTGGAATAACAACAACGGTGAAGGCAGCAGATAATCACAACCTCAATCGGATATTTTGGTTATTTCAGCAAGAAACCATGCTGCGGAGGTCGTCTTTATCGTCTGCAGAAGTCCAAATCGAGAATTTCCCAAAGAGGAAAAGAATATGTTTCTTTTTTTCTTTAAGGTTGACATAAAAAAAATATCTCGACGACCCCCCGACCTAATCCTTTAGATTCATTGCACCCCTCGCGAAACATCATTCAATGTCGCCGTAGTTCCTGAACGGACAGTAACAATAATAATAAAGAATTAGAAAGAAGGAAGTGGGGAGGGGGGAAAACAAGAAAAAGTCTGTCCGCTCGGTTTTATATGTTTGCAAATTGCACGGACATGATCCTGTCTCGGTCGACGGTCTCGCAAAACCGCTTTTCCGATGGGACCCACCCGTGACGTGTCGACCGCCCCCACGGTCGACGTCCACGTGGCGGCGCCTGGCGTAATTTTGGCGGGTTGCCTCCATCGAACGAGGAGAGGAGGGCGGTTTTACAAAAATACTGCCGCCGCCGGTTTCTTCCCCTCCTCTTTCCTCGCGGAGTCGTCGAGGATTACCGATGACGATGACGTCGCCGGGGCTGACTGCCGTCCGCCGGGAGCAATTCGCGGAGTCACGTGGGGCCGGGCGAGGTGGGGACGGTTGGGTCAAATCAGCGACGCCGACGTGGCGCACGTGGCGAGTTCTGAGTGGGTGCCCGGCGTATCGCGGCGGCTCCGGTGAAATGTTAGTGCTTAGTGGACGTGGCCGATGCCCAAAATGGATGCTTGGTGCTAGTCTCTCCTAAGGTTCTTTCACAACATACGACATAAGGCCTTTTGTATTCTACTCATCCACATCGCTTTCTATTGGAAGGAATCCTTTTGACAGTACATAAATCGTTCTGTCCATTCACGTTGAACAAATGCGATGATGGCGTGGCCTCTAGAGTCTGTAACGCTGTGATTCGAAACATGCAATTTGTTAAATTTCGACTTGACACTTAAATCACTGGATTAATCCGTCGCGCGTTTTTATGGTACAAGCTTTTAGAGAATAGGAATGGACGCGCGAGTGTACATCGATACCAAAGACCAAAGTTTTTGTTCTAATTTGCCAAGGCTTCCTAAGTTTCTCCATCGTGCATGGTAGGCTTCAATAGAACTTTAGTCATATGATCAAGTTCACGTAACCATTTTTTTTTTTAATGAAAAGTCGAAATTCCTTCTGTATTTTCGCATGTGATGGTTTTGCTATTTAAATTACGCCTTTCGCATAGGCCTAATCCGACAACTGCCCAAATTGGACAACACTAGCTAGGTGGGTTCGGTTCTTTGAAGTTTTGATTTAGATGGAATTGGTGCCTAGGCCATCTGGTTCTCGGTTCTTGGGAGAGCAGGATCTGATTGGGCCACATTATTTTCGCGAACCTTTATTATTGTACTGTAAATAATCTGTTTGACAAAATGTTTCCAAGACTTTCTCTTACTAAAATATCTCATGGGTTTGTTCTCGCAAGAATTACACTTCTCATTTAAAGCCGAGATTATCCTTCTTCCTTTTCTCTTTGGTTTGGTACTATAGGTATCTCCATCATCGTTCGTATGGTTGATCTCTTTGTTGGGCATCTTAGGATGTTCTATTTTTTACAGTTTTTTTTGCCTTTGCTTTTTCCTAAAAGTTATTTTGCAAACCCCATGAAAAAATTATAGCGATGGAACTCTCTTTAATCTCTTGTTCCGTTTGATGTCCGTTCGTTATTTTTGTTTATATTTTTCCTAGTCCCATTGAACCGCTCAGGAACCGGACTAAACCGATTGGTCAAGTCTGGTCCAATCTAGTTCTAAGAAAAGTCGATCCAGTCCCTGACTTTTAAAATTGAGGACCGATCCCATTGTCTGGTGCTCGATTTCAAGAGGGATCAAACTGCTCGAATAATTAATCACCCTTACTTTGGGAGGCTCCACCCCCTCAGAATTTGTCGGGAAGTACCTCATGCTCCATTCGAAATATTAAATTTGAATCCGGAAACCTTAAAGTGTACTACGTAGAGAGGAGAAAATACCAAGAGTCGTGCAAGCTCATTTCAGAGCCGCCGCCCCGCTTTGTTTTCCTTTTCTTTTTTCTTTTAATTTGGGGGGGCGCAATATAAATACGGGAATTTGCAAAGAAGGACGGCGGAATTTAACAATTTATAAATCCCCCCGGGGGGGGGGGCTGCAAGGCAAAGTGCTTGAAACGTGTCGAGGCGCGAGGCCCGAGGACGTCAAGTTTTTTTTTGCACCATCACCTCCACGTCAGTGATCGACACGTGTCGGGTGATGCATCATGAGGAACCTCAGATATTCCGCGAAGCGTCAAAACGAATTCGACGCCTGGTCCCACACGTGTCCCGCATCTCCATCACACGTAGGAGCTTTCGCCCCTACAACTGGAACGAGAGCGACCCTCCCCACCCCTCTGCACAAAAGCCGAGCGACCCCAGTTCTTCTCACTCTCCTCGGCCCGCGCGTCTCCCCCCCGCGCGCCTAGTCTCCCGTCCCGACAAATGAAGGAGAGGCACGTGGCATTGGCAAGTCGTGGTATCTACTCAAGCTCGAGACCTGCGTGAATCCTGCGGAAGAACCTCTTTTTTTTTTTTTAGTGAGAATATTAAGGTTACTCTATTAATACCAAATATGTATAATCGATGCGTGAATTTATTTTTTCGCGCAGAGGAGCATTGTAATGATTTATTACACATAAAGTGCAAAAAAATTAGTCATTTCCCACGTTATCAATTTTGCACAAAAATTTCCATCAATTAAACGTCGACGATAATATTTAACGCTCATTTTCAAATCGCTAAGGTTACGATATCGAACAAAAGACATTTCTTAACGATCTCAATCTACATCGTTAATAATCTCTCCTCTTTTTTATCCGTTTAGGGGAGCGCAGGATGAACAATTTTTTCTTTGGATTCAAATCACGAGACCCCTCGCATGGCGCGAGGACACGAGGGTTCAATTCTTTTTGTTACGTGGAACGAAGTAGTTCGAAGGGCATCAGGAATTTTGGGAGAAATGGTAGGCAACATCCCGAATTAGTTACCCCGAAGGTGAACCCTCACCGATCCGTCCGGAGGATGGCTCTTACCCGAATCTCGTACCCTACGATCTCGCCACGTCGTCATATCCTGCCGAAACATCAGTTTTTCTCCTCCCTTTCTTTTTTCCCTTAATTAAAGAAAGGTTTGACAAGCATCATACGGTGTGAAGAGAGAGAAATCAGCGAGGAAGGACTGAAGAAAAAGGCTACGATCGAGAGAGAGAGAGAGAGAGAGAGGGAGGACCACATGCGTGTCAGTGAAGCGAGGGCGTACCTCCGGTGCGTGTCGCGCGATCATTGGGCCACGTAGAGCAGTACGAGAAAGCAGATCATACACGTTGTGACCACCGGGGTCGGGGAGATGCGGGGATGGACGGAGGAGATCGGTCCATCTCGCATTCAGTGGTTCGACGTCATGCCAACTGTAGGTGTCGGGTGCTGCCCGGGGCGGTGAGGCGGGCAGGCTGCCCGTCACCCTCCACACTGTGGCCCCCAGGTGAAAAAACAAAGGGAAATGTGAGGGCGAGGGCCCCTGGTGGGTCCCGCACACTGTCTCCCTTCCCTCCCCTCCCCTCCCCTTACAAAAGTGGTTCGTTGCCGCACCCAAGCCTCCACTGTAATGGGTCCTGCATTTCCCTGAAAATAGATCTCTCCGTATCTCTCTGTCCTCCTCGCCCTGCTTTCCTCTGTTGCTTCTCTCTTATTCATTTCCTTGGGTTGCGTTCCGTCTTTGAAGGGCTAACGATCTTAAGAGCTCGATCGTCAGTCGTGCTTGAAAGTTGAGGAGTCTCGGTGTATTCGGTCGAGCGGGAGCGGGATAACTCTTGTAATGGCTGGGATTTGCTGCGGCGTGGTCGGAGAGAGCGAGCCGTCGGCTCCCGCGGAGCCGAGCTCCTCCCGGGGCTCGAGGCTAAGGATCCTGGAGCCTCTGCCGTTCAAGTTCGTCCCCGGTGTGGCCGTGCCGCCTCCCTCGGAGAACGGCCGCAAGAGGCATAGGATCGAGGTGTTGCCCGACGAGGTGATCGAGGGCCGCGAGCCGAGGAAGGCCAGGGTCGAGGAGGAGAAAGGGAGAGGCGTGAGCGAGATCACGGTTGCGAGGACGGATGGGTCGTTGAACTCGAGGGAGAACTGGCCAGCTGAGCAGCAGGAGTGCCCGAAGTTCGGGTTGACTTCGGTTTGCGGCCGGAGGAGGGACATGGAAGATGCCGTTTCCGTCGAACCTTCCTTCTGTAGCGAAAGTCCGCAGAAACCCAATGGTTTGCATTTTTTCGGCGTCTTCGACGGCCACGGTTGCTCTCATGTAATTGCCCCCGGCACTTTCTTAATGTTACATATCCAGAACCCGGAAGACTTCGCTGCGAATCCGGCGCTAATTCCAGTGTCCGTTTGGTTTGTGCAGGTCGCTATCAAGTGCAAGAAGAGGCTGCACGAGATCGTCAGGGAGGAGATCGGGAGCTACAAGGAGTCCTCGGTGCAGTGGAAAGAGGCGATGGAGCGAAGCTTTGTCAGGATGGACGACGAGGTGCAGGAGTGGAGCGACGTGGCCAAGGCCTCCAATTGCCGGTGCGAGCTCCAGACTCCGCAGTGCGATGCCGTCGGGTCGACGGCCGTCGTTGCGATCGTCACGCCGGACAAGATCATCGTCTCCAACTGCGGCGATTCGCGCGCCGTCCTCTGCCGCAACGGCGTCGCGATCCCCCTCTCGTCCGATCACAAGGTCGGTTACTGGCGATCCAAGTCCGCAAGTATCTTCGCCGTTCACGCCGCATGCTGGTAGCGCGTGAATTTCACACGCATTATTAACCTTCCTTTTCTTTAACGTATGACAGCCGGATCGACCAGACGAGCTGGAGCGGATCCAAAACGCGGGTGGCCGGGTCATCTACTGGGACGGAGCGCGTGTCCTCGGAGTCCTTGCCATGTCGAGAGCCATCGGTGAGTATTGTCTCGCCGCTGCATCGACCTGTAGTCCGTCGCCACGTGTATGCTCTCAACATGGAACCGTGGATTGATTTTTTTTCCTTTTTGACTTTGTCAGGCGATAATTACTTGAAACCGTACGTTGTACCCGACCCGGAGGTGACGATAATGAACCGGACGGCCGAGGATGAGTGCCTGATCCTGGCGAGCGACGGGCTCTGGGACGTGGTCTCGAACGACACGGCCTGCGGCGTGGCGCGAATGTGCCTGCGGGCGCAGAGACCGCCCTCGCCGCCGCGGTCGCCCGGCTCCGACTTGGCGGCGGTGGGCGCCAATGTGGAGAGCTCCGACAAGGCGTGCTCGGACGCCTCGATATTGCTGACGAAGCTGGCGCTGGCCAGGCACAGCACAGACAACGTGAGCGTCGTGGTGGTTGATTTGAAGAGAGACGCCCAACTATAGTCGCTCAATTTTCTTCGCTTTAATTAGCCGTATTTGATATTAGTACAGCTTGTGGATCGACCGCCGGGGTGACCCAAAAGAATGGCGGTGGCTCTTAAGAAAAAAAAACGAAAAAAAGAAAGAAGAAGAAGTCGAGTTCTTCTGAATTGTAATTAAAGCTCTAAAGTAGGGGATGTAATTGTTTTTCACGTCAGGCGAATGACAAGCTTTGGCAATTTGCCCCGAGTGAAAACCTAGCTGAAATTTTAATGCGTTGATTTTTGATCACGACATCGGCGGCATTGCACATGGGTCTGCGAGCCTCGCGACGATGGTGGGACGAAGGGAATCTGAGGTTCGGGATTGTGGGGCGATGGGTCATCTCTTTATCCTCTTGGAATCGTAATGCTATTGTTCCACGTATGATTCCAGACGATGGGATTCGTTCGTGCCCGCACCGATAAGCTTTTTGGCCCACACACTCCCCTTTGGGTGGTGGGGCGAATGAGGGCGAGAATCCTACAATTTCCCACGCTCAAATCCTCTTCCGTGTTTTGACCGGTACCGCATCGGAAGCGCATTCTCGTCGTGGCTCTTTGCTGTTAGGCTAAATCGTGGCCCGATTTGGGTTAAGACGAGCTTTTTGTGGACGTCCAACGTAAGACGTCGTTGCCAGCTATGACTTTTCATAATAAAGTAAGGGTTTTCCCCGTCTTTCGTTCGCTCCTTTTTCCCTCCCTCTTCAGATGTTAGGCTCGTGATCTGCGAGAAAGGATCTCCTTCCTTCCTATTAAACCTCTGCAATTACAGGAGTGCAGAAAGGATGACGGGGAGGGACCTTGGGATGATCGATCGCGGATTTTGTGTTCCTCCTCTTGCTTTTGCAGGAAAGAGCGTCGTTCGTCACGCGCGGGAAAAAAGCTCATGGCCGATCCGGATCCGGTGCTGCGATGGACCAACATCCCACGTCGCCGGATGACCTCGCGCGTGCCAGCGTCGCATGGTGCGGGCCAAAACATAATTCGCATGCGCGGGACGATTCTCTATCGTCGGATGCGAATCCTCGCCACCTTTTCGGGCTTGGAGTGCGGGCTGGTGGGGGAGGGGCTCTGACGCATCTACCAGCGACGGACGCGTAGCCACGTCCGCGTCGGATCGAGGGTCGGATCCGGGTCCGTACCCGTCCCCGGTGCTGGCCACCAGATTTGGTTCGAGATACGATGGGGATGGCTGGGGGGAAGTGGTGGGGGCGTTGGGATTCTTGCTTTTTCTCTGCCTCTGGGCCGGGGCCCCAGCGCGCTCCCGCCACCCGTCGAGTTCCGTGTCGGGAAGGTCTTCGATGCCCTTCGAGGACAGCAGAGGGGTGTCTCTGTTTCAACTTAGCTGGCAATTCGGGCCAAACATACAACAGCGATTCGACCCGCCCCCATGTTCGTGTCGTGTATAAATTGCAATCGGCAGCGGCGAGAGAAAATATCTGCGCGCTCCGCCATCTTCGCTTGGCCGCCGTCGATTGATCCGGAAGAGTGCCGGCGCCACGTGCCCGTCGCTGGGTGGGGACACGATACGTCTGACCCTGACATATGACCCCCCAGCCTTCTCCACCCTGGCATCACGTTTTGTTGCCCGAGTCCCAGTGCTTGTCATTCAATGGATACGCTCGAGTCCATCCTCGTAGCTTTCCATGCTCCCCACCTCCCAATTGAATTCTTGCCCAGCTCATCCAACGCAAGAGCAAAAGGAAAAGCTACCAGTAATCACTGACACGTCGTAAAGAAAGAGAATCATTGAATATTAGAGAAATCCTAGTCAAGATTAGCGGTGTCAACCAACTCAAAATATTATAAACCCTTGACGCGATTCGATTCGATCCCAAATTATAGAGGGATGTAATCTAAGCATCCCGATCAACTCCGCTTAGTGGGGTCGTCTTCATATGTACGCTCTTTTTCGTGGAAAGAATATATGTACTTTTTCGGGTCTACTAGAAACACGATCCAATCCGATATCGAGAGTATAATAGTGTTCGAGAATTTAAGTAATTACTTGATCGGAAAATTCAAGTTGGGTCAAATCGGGATTCAAGTACGTCGTTCGATTTCGACGCGTCTATGATGGGGTCGATCCTAAAAGAGGATCGATTGTTCAAATATCGCCCCAACTTGAATGCGGACGAATCGATTTGATCTGATCGGACGAGGTTGGCGGAGGTCTACGTGTGTACGTGAGCGTGCACAGAGTGTAAATGCAATGTATACATCTTTTTATGTTGAGCCCTTGAATCAAGACGGTCTTTTTGGGTTCATTAAAAAAAATCATAAATATACTATAATTGTGATGATTTAACTTTAAAATTCTTTTATTTTTCAATTCAGTCTTAAATCTTTTATATTTATAATAATTTAATTCATCGTGTCAATTTTAGCCGGCTATGCCTTGCGCTAATGTGGACAATTTTTATTGATATTTTTGTTTACTATATCCTTTTGTTTCCCACAATAGTTAGCTGGGCAAGACTAGCGCCATGATCTTACCGGCCACAGACCAAGGGAGCCTCGCCCGCGGTCGGCAAGGCTGGCTCATGACCTTGGCGTCCATCGGCGAGGCCGCCTTTGCCCACAGCCCCCAGGCCTTTTCCCACGCTCCCGCCACCCCGTTTCGAGTTCCGGCTCGAGCACGGCTTGCTCGGCGAGACGCCGGCATTCCCATTCCATCGGCACATGGTCCTTTTCTTAATCGGAAGACGGAGCTTCATCTCATCCAAAAGCACGAAAGGACACGCATGAATGACAACGAGACCAAGCGAGGGCACCAGATCGGAACGAAGCATCTTTTTGACCGCCACCCAAATTTCAATCAAAAACCAGCATCCGATTCTTCTGCTACTGCCACGCCACGTCCTCCGGCGAAGTTCTCTATTATTCCGCGGTCGAAGTCAGAGATTGGACATCTCCGTCCGTGGTCGATACGATCTCCTTCCGCGAGGATACGTGAGCTTCAAGCATCGCCGGTGGCTTGTCGGTAAGTCGCCGATGCTCGCGAACCAGATTTGACAACATCGTATGGTAGCTTTTTGTTTGCGTGGATGTCTGGGATCCTTTCATTGAGTCATCCATCTTAATCTGAATGGTTAATGCTGTAATAGAAATCGTAAACTGCCCTCACCTTAACAAGAATTCTCTGAACTTTTTCTTTCTTTCATGTCGCTCACAATCCTAATTAAGCTCGCCTGTCGTTGCATACACAATGCCGGATCCTTTTTGTCGTAAAAATCTCGAACTTCCATCAATACAACTAACACGTCTTCAATGAAATTCGAAAGTGTTGCGCATGCGCGTGAATGAGTTTTTCTTTTACGACACAAAGAAAAGTCAAGGGTATGTGTGTCGTGATGAGTGTAGTTTAGGGTTTTTTTTTTTTTTGGGTACTGATTCATGAACTTTTTTTTTCCTGATTAAAAATACAAATCCTTTAGGTCATTGACTTTAGTTTGTGTCACTCGCTGACATTTTATTTAGTTTTTTGAGCATTGCCCACTTTGCCACGAACTTGCGATTCTATCATCATAATTGAGCGTGTAAGTCACGAGTTACTCATTTATTTGGTCATTTGTCCATTACCCACTTTTTGACAATTCATTATATTTTTATTAGCACGGATTATTGGCATTTTTAGGTTCAGCAATTCTTCTATTAGATTAGCAACCTTAAGTAGAGCGACTCGCAGATTTTCCCCTGGTTCAGTCAAATTCATCGTCTCTTATTTGAGCTACTCAATAAAGGTCCGCAAATGAATCAAATAAACATCAGCTATTCATATAAAATTACCTATTTTCCGAAAATCAAGTAAGCATCGATAATCTTCGAATGACCAGATTAATATTGGCGATCTATATATAAGGCTTGGTAACTTAATTAAAATTCGCAAGTGAATCAAAAGTAGCTGATAATTTAGCCGGAGAAAAATTGGTAAAGAACTGAAACGGAGAATTTACCTTCCTTTTTTCTTCCAGCGGTATTCAAGATTTGTCAACATTTTACAAAAAAAAAAAACCAAAAAGGGAAAATCTTTAATGATTTTTTTTTGCAAATGAAACACCGGAATTGTTCTATCCTATATTAAGTACTTTTTAAAAAAATTTAAAATTCCAGCTGATCGACTAATTTCAAGAAATCTTATAGGTCAGCAGACATACTTTCTTCTCACCATGCAATATCTCGTTCGTGCCATTCTTTCATCAACACTCCGCCGGCGTAAATCTGGTTTTTTTATACTAAATTTTGCGAAGAGACTTGGTAATTTAACTACTAATTGGGTTTGGTTCCAGGCTCAAGCTAACCCCGTTCGGGCCCGACTATGAGCGGGCCTACACGTTATTACTTAGGCCCAAATTCTGGCTTGTCCGACCCAGAGGGCCCATAAATCTCAGGTCCGACCCGCCCGGGCCGGAGCATGAACTTCTGTTCACACGTCGAAGAACCCACAGCATAGGACCATGGAATGATTTGCATTTGCACTATCATTTTCAGTAGACTTTAAAGATTAAAACGAAACTGAAGTACTAAATTCTCGCATTTCTATTGTTTGATACGATCGTGCTTTTGTCCTAGTTTATTAACTAGCAAACATTAATTAACGAAGTGGATCCTTCATTTAATGTACGGTTATTTAGGTTAGATAAGAGCGAGATCCGTTCATTAATACAACCGGATGCCTTGATGCGATTTGGAGCCTCTTGGATGTCGGTATCCGATAAATCCCACCAGTCGATCAGTCTTTCTTCCATTTTAAGTTTGAAATTTAGAATGCTATCAATGAAAGCTTGAATATGGTAGCAAATGTTGGAAGAGTTTAGAATTCCAAAATCATTGTCTTTATGAAGTTGTGAGAAGTCCCATATATCTAGGGTTATGACTCCATATGCATGCAAAGAACCCATTTCAAAAAGGTGATGGTAGAGTTTTTAGATTATGCATGGTGAGTTCGATTTGAGTCCAGACCACAAGTAGATCGAGAGCAGTTGAAGACCTAACATTCTCGGCTGAATCAACCGATCGAGACTTGGAGAATCAACCCTAGCTTATTTTTTAAGGTGAGTGCTGACTCGAAGAGACTTTGTTATGTTCATGGTTGGATTTGCAATACTACCCGCATGAATTTTGGATATATACTACTAACCCACTTCTCCTAATTAAGTAATTATCTATTTTGTTGTTGTTGTTGTTGTGTGATGAATTACAAACACTTTGATTAAATTGACTTAGCTAAGTGATGGAAAAAAAAAACCTAGTCAAGAGGTCGAGAAAACTATCAAAAGACATTTTTTCCATTTTACAGTTTACACATATAACTTTCAATGTCATTTGATGCGCGTTTCAAAAAACAACGATTAGAACTTAAAAAAAATCGAATCGATCTACTTCAAGAACAGTAATAAAAATATTTTCGTATAAAATGCAATGTTCCGATAAATAATGCGACTGACGGCAATTCTAACTTGAAATCCAATGAAGAAAATATCAAGTTGCAGACTGGTAGATCTAAGACGTATGCAGCGACATCTGAATGGAAGTTGTTCTTGGTGTCGAGATCTTCCTTAAAAAAGAGCGAGTCTCAAAATTCCATTCTTCTAATCAGGGCAACAGTCTCCCCAAATTCCAAAGAAGCCCGTCCTCCTTTCCTCTTCCAAGACTCCATTTTTTTCGTTTCATCTCTCCGTAGGCATTGGTCGTATGCGGAGGTCCCAGATTATCGACGATGTCGAAAGGCCCTGTCGTTGCGGGTCGGCCCGGAACAGGAAAAGGGGTACGAGGAACGACCCACCTCGTTAAGTAAACTCTCCCGCTCGCCCTTATACTCTTCTCATATGGTGGCACTGGCTGCGTTTCATTGGTGCGAGAATCTTTTCCGTGGTTTGACCTTCTCCAAGACCGAGACCAATGAGATAGACACTCGGGTCGATTTCGATCGGAACTTCTGAATGAGCGATTGATCTTCTGCGGCTGATGTGAGTTTTTCTTTCGACGGGTTTCGCTTGATTGCCTGTTTGGGCGTGTCTGGATGCCCAATTGATGGTGGTCACTGGCGCTGGGCTGCTAGATAGTGAGTTCTGAAGTGCATAACGTGTTTCTGATGTCAGCATTAGACTCGAGTTTCGTTGCAATTTTCAATGGTTTGATGGATGTCTATTGGGTGGCTGTTATCTGTCCAATTCGATACTCTTCCAGTTCCTTGCCATATATGTATCCAGGTCTACTGTTATTGTTGTCCCGACTTGACCTCAGATACTCAGTAGTTCTTCTTTTTCCTGCTTTTCCTTGCTTTATTCACTTGTTTTCCCGTGGCGGAACTTTAGATTCGCGTGAGTTTCATGATCGAATGTTGATCATCAGACTCATGTATAGCTGGTCAATCAGTTTGTGTACCTATATTGCAATTGCAGTGAACTTGTCGTGATTAGTTCATTTGACTTGGCGACCCTAAGATTCAGATTAACATTGTCTAACGAGAATATTGAACAATTTTCAGGAAATCGTGGCCTTCTTAGTGGACCTTTGCATATCTCATTGCGATATGCAATCCAAACTGGTCTTTCCAACTTGCCATTGAGTTCATCATACTTGGTGGGTTTTTTGTGTACGTCATGTTGTATCCTTGCACTCTTGCAGCTAAAAGTCGTCCTTGAGCATCATTTTCACACGGTTGAAAGCATTTTCCTTTTATTGTGACAGCAGTGAAATGGGTGTATACAGAACTTTGGATCTTGTTATCAACGACATCCTAACAGCAGTAAGACCGCAACATCAGGATTGGGTGACTCGATTTCATATCATAGATGAATTGCGAAAGGTTATTGAATCCGTGGAAAGTTTGAGAGGTAATGATTTCTGTTGCATGCCCTTCATTACCCCTCGCAAAAAATAAAAGAATAAAATAAAAAAGAGAGTACTAAAATAACTGCACTACCAAATTTGCTTCTGAAGATTTATGAGGTGTGTAGGGCAACTATTTTTACTCGAAGGCAACCCCTTTCGATGTAGCTCCCATCGCATGCCTTTGATTTAGCACCAAAATAGAGCAGTATTTCGCTTTCTTGTTCCTCAAGGGAAGTTGGTTAATGTGGGATAGTTTTATGCGGCTGGAAAGTGGATAGTCACTGAAGAACAGATAATCTACTAAAGATATGGAGCTGCTAATTAGAAACTGAAACAATGAAAAGCTGCTTTTCTTTTGAATTTGTATTCAAAACGCTTTCTTCGGCTATGTGCTTTCTATTTTTGATGAAATTTTCTGAAGAAACGAATTGCTGTTCTCTAAACTTGCCTGGGTTTATGTTAGATACTATAGATTAGGTACAGTAGCCTTGCTTTGGTTCCACTGCTGCAAGACTTTAGTCCTAAAGCAACAAATAGTTCCTGTAAAAGGCTATTGGCTTTTGTCTTTAGGAATCAGCCACTTAACAAGCCTTTGAAGGAGGCACAGCTTTATATTTTCTCCTAGTTTGTCATCTCCTTCCACGTTGGATGAGCATCCCTTAAGTAAGCAGTACAATCATCTCCCTGGAGGACCATCCAACAGCTGTGTGAAAGGCCCTGAACCATCAAAAGAAAATTAGAAGAGGAATAGTCCTAGCAATAGGTCGTCAGATAACACTTGTCAAGAGATTCTTCAGTGACATGTGGTTTATCTTGTGATTTTGACAGGTGCAACTGTGGAACCATTTGGGTCATTTGTGTCGAATCTTTTCACTAGACATGGGGACCTGGATATCTCAGTTCAGTTGCCCAATGGTTCATATATCTCGGCTGCTGGAAAGAAACTTAAACAGGCACTATTAGGAGACTTATTGAAAGCCTTGAGACAGAAAGGTGAGGGTTACTCTTTTGGTTTCCCTCTAAAATAACTGCTGTGCCCATATGAAAATCTGCAAACAGCTCCTGAAGTGAGAGAAAAAAATGTGTAGCAAATATGCTCTTTGCTTCATATAGTGCAATTTGATTTTTTGACAACTTACCATGGAAATATGATATCGGAGAATTCACTAACCTGGAAAGATTGTTCGATTGCAGAAAATCAAAAAGGAAAGAGGTAGGATGAGACTTGGCTATTACATATTGGTACATTAGAATGACATGCTCCTGGGTTGTGGTATCATTTTGTGAAACCATCGTTTAGGTTATTTCTGCTATCTGTAAACGTTAAAATGCCAGTTTTTTTGATATTCTTGAGTGATTAGTATATTGATGTGACATGCAGCAACAGACCTTTATAGGACTGTGAATTTGATATATTCAATAGCTCTTCTATAGAGTTTTTTTGTAAAGGCCAGCTGAGGAAAGGTTTTGGGTTGAACAAGGCTGCATGCTGGCTAAATTCTGTTAAATTACTCAGACATCTCGTGGAAAACCCTGATTGTTGAGCTTTGGGGAAATCTCTTTCTTGAGAAAACCTGTAATGTAGGTTGCCTCCAATGCATTAAGCTGTGGTACTTCTTCGGAGGATGCATCTCCTTCTACTTAGTCTGGTCTTATTTTTTCACCATATACACGTTGCTCACTGTAATGGCAGTGATTTTTTGCAGGTGGTTGGTGCAGGTTGCAGTTCATTGCCCATGCTAGGGTACCCATTTTGAAAATTGAGAGGAAATACCCGAGCATCTCATGCGACATTTCAATTGATAATTTACATGGCTACATTAAGTCAAAGTTCTTGTTCTGGATCAGTGAGATTGATGGACGCTTTCGAGACATGGTTTTGCTTGTATGTTCAAATCAGAAAAGAAGTGAAAAACAACACCTGCTGATATGCATCTCCTTTTAGTGTTTTATCTATTCTCTCTCTCTCTGCTTGTATAGGTCAAGGAATGGGCTAAATGTCATGATATAAACAATCCAAAGACTGGGTCTTTCAACTCTTTTGCTCTTAGTTTGCTCGTGATCTTTCATTTTCAGGTGAGCTTTTACTACAGTAATTGTGCTTTAAAAATGTAAGAGGGTACATTTTGCACATATAATTTCTAAAGATGTGTAGAATGATCGCCAAAGCACTCAGGTGGTTTTTGATATCTAATTTTATTGTGAAGTGCAAAAGCATGGCACTACACAATTTAAGAATCCCGAAAGTTAAATCTTAATGAATAGCAGTGCTTTGCAAATTTTTCCCCTAGGATGCTCTTTGACATAGCCATATGACAGATTATAATCTAGGATGCCAACACAGGACTTTTAATTGTAATAACACCTGATGGCTTGTAGACACTTTCCAACTCGAAAGCTAATAACAACGTATGTCATTTGTTACAGACTTGCGCCCCAGCAATTTTACCTCCTCTGAGAGACATCTACCCTTGTAGTGCTGTTGATGATCTCCAAGGTATTTTGGCTTCTTTTAGATTTAAAAAAAACAGTTTAATTTCTTAGATTGTTTGTGCATATTTCCACCTTGCTGTTTAGTTGTTAATTTTATTATCAGAGTTAATGTCTTTTCATTGCTCATATTAATGTGTTGGGCCATCTGTTTTCCTTGTACATCAGAATCAATCAGCATGCCTTGGAGGTGTAATTTTGGTGCTCTCCTAAAACTTGATTTGTGTAATATAAAATGAAATTGCGTCAAGAAAACAGAGATTTTATTTGCGCGCGCGTGTGCGCATGTGTTTGTGTGTGGAAAATTTACTCTTTTATTTTGCGACTTATTATGAGCTTATAATTTGAGAGGGTTAGGTAATCATGAGTCAGAAATCTCAGATAAGGGAGCGAATGCAGCGACTATACAGATGAAGAACCTATTATTGACCTTGCAACCACAGTGATTTTGGATATTGGGTTACGATACGTAGAGAGAGGCTTTTGGGATTACTGAGTTTCAGAACTTGATCATTCTACTGTTAAGGAAAAACTCTTTACACTCCAAATGCTTGGTTTAATTGTCAATTAATTGGGTTGTCAGTGTTCAATAGTGGAATTTTCATGGCTTCCTTGGATTCTATCATACCTGTGATAAAGTGACAACCTTAAACTTCTTGTGACTTGGGCTATCATCACGATGAGAAGTTGCAGAATTTTTTATGTATTTTCTTGCATCATACTACAGCTAACCTTTCGTCACATGGAAGTCATAATGGACTTCCGCATTTTGAGATCAATTTATGGCTATCACAAAGGATGGATGAACTTTACAAACTTGTCAGACAATTGCGTTTAGTAACGTTTCTGTTTGAGAGAACATTTTATGAACAAAAACTTTTTTTTGTGTTTCTACTCCATATAACAATTTTTTAGTAAAATAGAATGTTTGGTAAAAGTGTTCTTGAAATAAAAAAAGAATAGAAATGCGTTTGGTATAATTAGTAATTTTTTTTCTCGTTTTTTCTTGTTTATGGGTGCCGACCGGCGGCCGGTGGCCGCGGCGGGGGGTGGTAGGAGGTGGCAGCGGGCAGCCGGCGGGGGGTGATCGGAGGCCGCGAAGGCAAAAGAGAAAAAAAATAAAAAGTGTTTTTTAACAAAGTGTTCAAAAACAAGAAGTAAGGTTTTTTTGTTTCTTGTTGTTGGTCCAAATGTGTTTCCAGGAACAAAAAAACATCTTTTTTATTTCTGAGAACAAAAGTGCAAACAAACACATTTTTGTTATTTTGTTGTTCCTTGAAACAAAAGAACAGAAACACACCTGTTTTTGAACAGAAACAAACAAGCCCTTAATGACTTGAGCTACTATTTAATGAACATGACTTAGGTGTGAGGGCTGATGCAGAACGGCGAATAGCAGAAACCTGTGCTGCTAACATTGCCAGGTTCAAATCAAGCACATCAAGGCCAAACCGAAGTTCATTGTCGGAGCTTTTTATATCATTTCTTGCCAAGGTAACCTCTGGATATCTTTGGTACTTTGTGATTGGTCAAAGTACTGCTAGAAGACTTTATTTGGAGTGAATGATGGTGTGCAATCACTTGCGCTCACATAGTGTTTGATACATGATGAAGTCTCGAATTAACGGAGTTCAATCTCCCTGTGCAAGTGATTTTTCACCTTTTGCCGTTGATGATTTTCACCTTTTTAATTCATGTTTATTTTCTTTGGCCTTTTCTTTTAGAATCTTGTTAATGCTAATTTTTCCCTTCGAGCGACTTTTCTTACATGCATGAGTAGAAAAGCTTGTTGGTGGCGATGCTAATTTGTGGACATGCTTGAGCTTCAAAGTGTTATTCAAATGGGCATTGCAGTTTTCGGGCTTAAATCTGAAGGCGCCAGAGCTTGGGATTTGCCCATATACAGGACAGTGGGAAGAAATAAGGAATAACATGAGATGGATGCCCCAGACTTACGCTCTATTTGTAACAACCTTTCTTTTCCATAACTCATCCCTTTGTAGCATCTGCTTTCTCAATTCCCACTGCTACTTATTATGGATTTCACTTCTGATGGCATGTCAGATTGAGGATCCTTTTGAGCAGCCGGAGAATACTGCAAGGGCTGTTAGCTCCAGACAACTTAAGAGAATCTCAGAAGCTTTTGAAGTAACCCACCACAGGCTTACTTCAAATAGTCAGAACCAGCCGGCTGTTCTTGCTGCACTGGTCAGGCCACATGAAGTACAGTATTTGACACGGACACCAGTCAGAAATGGAAGTCACAATGGAGGTCACCTTAATATGACACCGTGGAATCAGAGAGCATTAAACTTGCCCTCCCAAATGCAGCATCAAAATCAGAGGAGGAAAAACAACCATCGAGGACGTGCACAGAGTTTTGCCCACGACTCTGCTATGCCCAGAGCACATGACCATCAATCAAATGATTCGATCCCCCAAACATCAGCTCAGCAACATCAGAATAAACCGCGGCAAATGTGGAGGCCTACGTCTAGCAGAGTAATTGTCGATGAGTGAAGGGTGTCGAGTTGGACGAGTGAGCTTGGGCAACTTTCCCCTTTCTTTCACTCCAGGCTTTTGGTTTGCTCTGGCTACTTTCGTTTTTCTTTCATCTGAGTGTGATGAAGTCCAAGAGCAGAACGGTGTTCCAAGACTATTAACCTCAAAGAGGCAAAGAGAGATTAAAAAGATCGATGATTGAGTAGGATGAGGATGGGGATGAGGAATTTGTGAAAACACCGAGGTTTTTGATTTTTTGGCATAGTTTAAAACACTTGTAAGGTAAATGCAACATTTTTTGGCCAGAAGATTTTGCATCTTTCCCTTGTGTTGTCACCGCTCACGTGCATGTGACTCGGTAGCCCCATGTCGTGTTGGCCGTTTTGATCTGAACATCGTGAAAAGGAAATTATACTCGTCCTGGTGCGGTTATCCGGCAACCGTTTTTGTAATAAGCTTGCCTTTAGAACATAGATATCTTGACGTAGCGTTTAGTAGTTTACAAGAGATTGTGTTGTCTTAAATACCGTCGGGGGCTATGAAGCAGCACGAACCGACCCAGGAGGTCAGCATTGCGAACGTTATTTTAATACCCGAGCACTAATAAGATGGCGGTCTTTACCTTTTCCTGGAGTTGGTCATGGCAAGCGCTATCTAAGAAATCGAGAAAAACGATGGATCTCTGGTTTAAGTTGAGCGATCAAGTTCTGGGTTGGTCAGGGATCGACAAAATGTATTCCTACGTCTGTGATCAGAAAGGACCATTATGAATTTTGCACACCGCAGTCGCTCATCGCTCGTGTGATCTGTCTTTAAGTGATGGTATGATCTGATAAGTGAGAAAGCAAAGCTCCTATTGGATTGGAACAAGTCGTCCGGTAACTTTTCTCAAGGAACTCTTTCAAAAAGAGATGCGATGAGAGAACCATATATACAGCCATTGGCTGCAAATATTCAAAAAAAACGATAATACACGAGGAAAATTGCTCTTTGCAATTGCCAAGTATCGTACAATCAAGAACGAAATAGCTATTGCATATTTTCAGCTCTATCAGTAGAAAAATAATTAATGCTTTCAACCGAAAAATTGTTAGCACTATGAGAATACAGTCTAATTACAGGAAGACTCTTTTCTTTGACTTCCTTTTTCGTCCGTATTGTACACCAGTAATCAAAGTAGCACCGACGCCTACTATGTTCCACAACCGTTGCTGTCATGGACTTGCAAGATCTCCACAAACCATGTATATATCCTGAACACCAGATAATTCTCTTCGGATGCAGTTCGATTGGTGCTCCTACATGCATCTTCGCCGTCAATATCGGTTGGCGTCCGCCCCTTTGGGGTCAACAAAGAAACATCAGATTTTATTCCAACAGCTTTCAAGCATGCAAAAGGCGCTTATCACATGTCAAAATCCTATAACTGGCATGAGGACCCTCAGCAGTGTCTCTCAAAGCAACCAGCCAACCCATGGCCTTAGCGATTTCTTGAAGCTCATCCATGACTGAGAGCGAATCACGAATATATACATGTCCACCAGGTCTTAAAATCCTATCCATCTCAAGCATTATAGTGGACATGTTGCATCTGACACGATAGAAACAAAGACATCAGAAAATACTCGGAATGAATTTGCACAGTTTTCCAAAGCATTCAGAGAGAGAATGGATGAATCCAGAAAAAACTTCCTATGAAATACATAAAAACCATAGGAGTCCCTGAGATAGAAAGACAAGCAGACCAATCCCATATACCATCTTTCAGACCAAGAGAAAAAGTGAATACCTCTTTTTTTCCACAGAGAAGAGGCCGGCTGCATGCAACAGATCATAGGTCCTGGGATATGTATCAAAGGGCTCACACCTAATACAATCATGTAACCATGGATACCAAACCATCAACCTCACTTATATAAAAACAAAAACCAAAAATCACTGTGAGTTCTAATGGTATGACAGAAATGTGGGACCTCAGGCAGGATGAACAGTCCACAAAAAAACAGAATTAACCATACACAAACTGCAACTTATTTCTGTTTAGGTATAAATGGGCTGGTAGCAGTTTAAGAGCCAAAGAGTAAGTATCTAGAATTGTTTGCTAAGATTGCAAGCCAAACACCATTGCAAGCGATTAAGTCTCAAAAAGCATCAGTGCTTGTGAAGAAAGAAAAACCCCACAGGGATGCTTAAATTGGAATATAAATACTGGCAAATACTATGAGATACATAGAACAGTGGAGGTCAAGTACCAGTCATGCATAACTCCTATAAGGCCACGGTCATATATGACAGGCAATGTGTTGGGGCCACTAACAGGAACCACATTCAGAACCCAGCAATTAAGTTGCTGAGCATTTAGTGCTGCTGCAAACCTGCCCAAATCAACACAAAAAATTGAGATACAACTACTCAAAATGAGAAAAATAGGACAAAAAAAAATGGCTACAATACCCTCCAAAGCTGGCTCTCATGTCCAATACGTTTCTCATTTTATATTTCTTCCAATGTAAAGCTCGAACATAGCTTGCTATTATATCATCCCAATATTTTGATTCTGCCTTGAATAGCTCTTTTCTGGATATGTAAGCATCAATTTGGATGCTGTGGAGCCTATCAGGTGGCGTTTGCAATCGTGCAGGCCATGCAGTAACATTTGCTCCATATCCATTCTCAGGAAGTCGTGTAATACATGCTTTCAGATCAACATACCTGACACAATCATGTAAATGTCGTAGTAGTAAAAAGCCCAGAACAAACATTTTTGACAAGCGTCTTATATCATAGAAGGGAAAAATGCATGACAAGGGAACATTGTATCAGGCTTAAAAAATCAGCATCTCCAACCTATATCCTTACCACCCACTGACCTTATAAATCCCGGGGGGGGGGGGGGGGGGAATCTAACCAGAATAGATAACAGAAAATATGAGATTCTTGTTCCAAAAACTGAACAGTCAGTGTTGGAAAGTCAGATCACTTTATTAACCTCAAAATGACAAATGTACTTGAAGCTACAACATTTTGGAGTAGTAGATACAGAAGAATTCAATATTGAAATTGCACTTTAAATTAGCAACATTGTATGTCCAGTAGTTAAATGCCACTGCTGTTTACTTTTGTACTGGTAAACGGTGAGACAAACTAAAACTTTGAAAGTCCCACATGTTTCTGGCGGTATGGCAGTCAACAAACCAAAGATCATCAAAGCGACACTCTACCAACGAGAAATATAAAAATTATCATGGCTAGCCATTGATTGATCAACTCATCACGTATGACTATATCATCTCTAGAAATATAACAGTATGTCCTTTTCTATTTTTGCACAAAACAATATGTCTTGCACTAAAGATACATAGAATCACAACAGAACAAATAAAGCCCAATACCAGACATTGTCAGGATCGTCCTCAGGTTCACAAAGTGGTGGTGTGGTCCCTGGCTCACGGCTCAGGTAACAGCTGTTGTTCAATGGCTTTTTCCATACAGAAATTTGTCCCTCCTTTTTCACAAGTTCCCAGCAAAGACGAGTAGTAAGATTAAGCATCTCTGCAAGCAAAAGTTTGAGATGATAAATCCAATGGCAGGTTCATTTTTCGTACTTACCAAACAATGATACTTTACTGACCCAGTAGATAAGCTACTAGGTTCCAATTTAGCCCAAGCAGAAGGAAACAGATGCTCAATTCAAGTAACCAGCTTTCAGCAGTTAGAGGAAAAGTCATCCAGAGAAACACAAAACACCCTACAATAATAAAATGAGAACAGAAAGTCCATGTGCCCTACCTTCCCATTGTTCCTCTAGAACAACCTCATGTTTGTAAACTGGCTGTGCAGCCCAGACAAAGTATCCTCCAGCCCGAAGCATCCTGTTGACCTCGAGCAGCAAAATACCATCTTCACAGAATGATGCAGAGAGTGAGATCAAAATCAGACATGTGAAGACTAAATAAAGTGTGAAACAATAAATGAACTTATCTTAAAAAGTTGCCATGCAGATTGGAAAAATAATGAGAAACTTTTCCAAAAGTTTGAAACAATGACCTCCCCTCCCATTTCACAAAGCAGAAAGTATGAAAAGCAAGAATATGAAGGAATAAGAGACAATTTCTTCACTTTACAGAATTTTAGGAGAAGATGCAATATAGGCATTCATAAGTACTAGGTACAGGATAATCTCAAAGCAGCTCCGCAGATTCTGCCTGAACCAGGCAATCTGTATGTGTGCTTGAGAATTAATACTTTTTCAAGCCTTTAATCATAACTCAATAACGTGAAACCAAATAAGCAAATTGAATCACATTCATCTCTCTTCCTTTGATGTCTCTAATATTAGACACGCGAACAAAGCTTATGCTGACAAGCATGGGGAAGATTTGCCTTTAAGGATCACTAAGTCAGTCAGTCTGCTCAATTAACAATTGCCAACTACAACATTTTACATCGACTATCTATTTCGGTATTGCACTACATGAGAAAAGAAGGTAAGAGGCATGAGTCACTACCATCACGAGTCCAGTTTATTCTGCATCGTGAACAGTGTATCATGTCAAAAGCTTGACTTGGATATAGCAAGCGTCGAGTTGCAAATGCTGCAACCATTGCAGGCACACCTCGCTCAAGTGCAAACTGAATTTGATTTTCATGAACATCTTTTGGAGCTATGGACAAAGTTACGGCATTTCGAGACAGCAAATAGGCACCAAAACTTGCAACACCACATCCAACATCCAGAGCAACTCGCGTGTGTCGACCAAAAGCTATATCAGGCACCATCTACAAGTAAGAGTAGAAAAATCAGCATCAGTCACACAAGAATTAAACATGTACTCTCATGGACGCCACTCAGATCTTCCTTCTGCATTAGAGTAACTGATACAAATTAACAACCTGAGAAATCTGATCTAAGTATTGGTCTGCTCCATGAATAAATTGAGTACCGCCTCCAGGAAATTTAAACTTGTCTTTCTCTCTGTAGATCCAGTTCTGACCGCCTTTGTCTTCAACCAGCCGAGTGTGCGGAACATTGTAGTACCAAACCTGCAAATGGCAAATTTCTTTACAATGAGTTTACCGTACGAAGGACAAAAACAAGTTCAACTACCAATTTAGGTAAGGATTTGGCCATTGTTTTAGGGTAATAAAACTTCCTGTCCAATTTTTGAAGTCCACAGTTAAGACAGCCGTAGATTGGCCACACAATCAAGGTGCTAAAGAGATATCTTTTTTCAATAATGGAGACTATCAGCGTTCTTCTCAAAGTCCATTTCATAAATGAATGCAAAAGGCAATGGAAAATGACACTAATCCAAATTCCCAGAACATCATAACTGCGATCGGCTTTCTTTAAACTGTGCATTGTGTTCACATGTGCGTCAATTTCTCTAAAATTCGAAGAAGAAGAGCACGGCCCAAAGTCATCAAACGACGAATTACCTCGTCCCGGCTCTTTGGCCAAGGAATTGGACGCCGGTACCCCTTCGGAGCCGGAACCAAGCAACTCAACCCCTCATCTTTCTCCGGACAATGCCGCTCGAACCTCTCGCCTCTCTCCGTCGAATTCAACCTTCTAATGGCATCCGCATTGTCCAAACAAGGTATGTACTCACTCATACTCTCCGGGCAAAGCTCGTATCGCTGAACCCTAACCCTCGACCCAATCTTCTCACCCTCCGTCCCTTCAATCTCAGTCGCGTTATTCGTCCCCTCGTCGACAAACTCCGGATCGAACTCCCCTACCTCGAAGTCGTCCGCCATCGTCCCATTCTCGTCCACGATCCCGAACCTCGTGATCTCCGGCTCCGCTGGCGGAGGAGGAGGAGGAGGTGGAGGAGGGGGCAGGGCGGCGGCGACCACCTGCGAGGGCGAGGTAGGCGGTGGCGGGAGGGCTAGAGTTTGGTTCTCGGGTATGAGGGAGGAGGCGTCGAAGGATTTGTTGAAATTCGGGGAGAGGGCAACGGAGGGAGGCCTCCGACTGGCGGCGGAGGAGGAGGAGGAGAAGAAGATGAGCTGGCCATAACCGTCGGACTCGGACCAGTGCTTGCCCAAGTAGAAGAAGACGAAGGCGATGGAGGCGAACCCCAAGACCCTGATGATCGCCGGCGTTCTGAGGAGATCGACATTGTTGAATGGCTTCATCGTCCTCCAGAGAGCGAGCTAGCGAAGGGGGGGAGAGTGTCAGTGGATCTGCGATCTCCGTCTCATCACCGTTGTGACGGTGACTTTATTCTTAACTGTAAAGCTTTCATCTTTTGCGCCTGGAACTCTAATTCTTCGATAAGATCACCGGGGGCGGCACGGTGATTTTTGGCGAAGCCGCCGTGCTTGCTGGACACGTCAGCAAGGTGGGAGGGGAAGGGCTTACGTGGAGGGATCACGGGCGGGAAGCATGCGGAGAGCGTCCCACTTGTATGGTGGTGGGGATTTGCGCTCGGCGTGGCGTGTGCGGCGAGTTTCGTACTGGAGCTTTTTTTTTTTGGTATTTTTCTTTTCGGGAATGTGTTCGAATTACGTTATTTCCGTCCTTATTATTATAAATTGACTATATGGCGAGTAAATACGCTTTAGACATCTCTTGGACACGCGAAGCTTCAAGTTTAAGAAAAACAATTGCAAATGGCATGTCTCGACGCATTGCCCGAAGGATCGCGATCGCGTGATACATTTAATATATTTTTTAGTAAACACGATCATTTGTGCTTTTTATGTTTACGAAATTTAAAAAGACAATCGATCAAATTAGATCTATTCTTTTTTCCTTTGGCATGAAATCGAAGTATCATGTTGATCGCCATAATTACATCTATTGTTGCAATTGAGAAGAATACATAAACATAACCCCGAGCTAAGAAGATCATATCTTGTAGAAGAATTACTTACTAAATTTTCACATGAACCTATTGTCATGATTTTTTTTCTTTTGGAGCGACTAAGCTGCCAGAAACAATACGATGAGATATGAATAAATTGTGTATAATGCATATACATTAACCACGATATTCAATATTTGAGTAAATTATCGTTAATTTGTACCGAAAATTGAAGGAAAAAATTCATGGAAATAAAAGTAAACAGGTTGCAGATAAAACTAACATTTATTTACTTTGACATAGAGTTATTGCTTGTTCTGATTACAGCAACGGAGAATAAGTTTTGAAGAAGACAAACGTGAAGGAAAGTTGATACGCAATGGGTACGGAAGAACCGGTTAGAGTCATAAAAAAGAGTTGTTCGAAATGGACGTGGGTAGTTTTGTCTTTAAATAAAATTGAAATAAAGGAAAAAAAAAAAGGAAAAAGGAAGAAGATAATATTAAATCAAGAGTGGGATCCGTAATAAATAATATAGTCAATTTAATGTAACACGAGGTGTCAAGATCCAATAAGGAGGGCAAATAGTGCAAGCTATACGGTTTAGTAGCTCTAGTTTTATGTCAATTTATCTCGGATTTATATCATTATTGAAATAAAATTCACATTTACATGCGAGGAGTAAAGGAGACAACGCATCGATTTGCTAATTCCAACTCAACATAATCCATTTATATTTTGACATAAAAAATAAATTTGTCCTTAAGTTGTTGCCAAAAATAAATGGAGGGACTAAATGCTAACGAAACATTATATAAGGACCAAAATCACTATCCAATAAGATTTACAACTGGTTAATTTCCTTAATTAACTCTATAGTGCAATTACCGACTTCTCATACTCTCATTTTATTTTTTTTACTAAATTTCGAGTTAATGTTTGTTCTTACTAAAATTGGAGTTAATATCCACTTTCTAGAATATAATGTTATATTTTTTATTTCCCATCCAATGAAAGTTGTTAACTTCATCATTAATTTATCACGATGTTGCACAAGAAATGAAATATAACAATGCAAATTAGTGTTACATATGTCAAAACATATACCGACAGTGTCACCACCCGTATATATCTAAAATCATTTCATATTATTTACCACGAGCTTAATCCGTGAAAAACGAGGATCTCGGATTATCAAGTATGTTGTTAATCATTCTATATGTTTAAACTTTCTTGTCCGGCTCGTCATAGCTCGATATTGCCACGTTATCTATTTCTAATATGCATAATGGCTCGATGACATTACCGTCATCAATAAAACTTAAACGAGTAACAATTATATGCTACCATAAAAAAAATGAATAATCATCCTTCATAGACCAGCGTTCTCATCAAGTTTGATGACGAAAATTAGACCAACAAAAAATTTCCACTTGGGCATATCATATACAATAATTATTTTAAATAATCGCTTGAAGTCACTAATCTAAAGATGAATTTTAATTCTGGCGTGGATTGACTTTTGGTACCGTTGACTTGGACCAAGGTACTTTGGGGGACATAGAATTCATCTCGAGATCCGAAGCGTCTTCTTGAGAAGCGAGTCTTGCAAAGTATTGGTCTTGCTTCAGAAGTGGATTTTTGACCGGGTGATGGTCCTCCTCCTGAATCCGGAAACGGATCCCGGGCTTGTATCAGGGTGCCGTTTCCCATTCCACAGTCATAAAAAAAAAAAAACACCCCCACTAATAATAGGGGGCCGGTCCAATTCTCCGCTCCCCCCAAATTAGACGATTCGGGTCCCCTCCTTCTCCTCTAGAAGTGACATTGTCTCTCAAATGAGAATTGTCATGGGAACATGGTCGGTACATAATACTTTCACGAGTGGAGGGACGTGCTATTCATATGATGACTTTCAATCAATGTAATTTAGTCATTATTATGTCATCAGATCAAGTAATAATTGAAGCAGTCAAAAATGATCAATTTAATTTGTCTTGACTCGTTTATTTTCAACATGAATTTCTCAATCCATACCCGACTTTTCTTGATATTCATTTTTAGCGTTTTTCTTTTTGTTATTGGACTATGCCTTAGGACAACGGTCGATGTGGTCGGCACGTGGGCTCAACGTTTCAATCGTCGACGCCTTCCCCATGTTCCTACACTCAGTTCGTGTTCGTGAAGAGGCTCGAGATTGGGAAAGGGTCGTTAGACGATCAAAGGGAGGATCGTTATTCTTAGGCCCATTCTTCAGACAAGCATAAGTACGATAACGGAAAAAAAAAAAAAAGAAACTTTCTCATTCACTCAGTAACGAGGGATCGTTGGGCGATGCGCCAACATTTTAAAAACTCATTTGCACTCATTCCTTTGGGTGTCTAATAACCCATTTATAATCCAATGTCAAATACACAAGTTGAAAGATGAGTTTGTGACCGATTTTGACACTTCTAGTAATTGACCGTGATGTATCCACATGTTCTATTTTTCACAAACTATGTGGTGGATCGAGATTTGTACCGTTATGCGGTCATATAGATACGATCTACTTGGCCCTTTTATCCGCATAAATAAAACTAAGTGTGATTCCAACGGAGAGAAATGCCCATTCCGCTGATCCTTTTCCTCTTGCATCTTGGTCATCGACGATGGTAGCTATTATTGCCTTTGGTTCTCGTCAATCGTTACCTATTCATCGATGAATAGCTAGCATGTATCTTCGAAGAGTTAGTTTTGTGATTGAATTTTTTCACGTGTCAATAGTCAAATGGTGAATACGTAAATTATTTTTGATAACAACAGTAGACCTGATCAAAACAAAATAAAAAATCGATTTTCTTTACAATGTGATTTCAAATGAAATCGAAAAATAAAAAAGTTACAAATTTCGAAATATTCGAAGGGCGTTCTGTATCGAATAAAATGAAGATTTCCAGCACTGAAAATTAGAAGAATAAAAAGGTTTAAAAAGGACAATTCGTTTCACTTTGATTAAATAGTATAATTTCATAAAAGAATGTATGTCATTACTGTTTAACAACAGGAATCTCTTTTGCCGTTTTGGGAAATAAAATCTGGAAAATGCATGAAAAGATTTTCTCCCGCAGAGCGCACACGCGCGCACGACGACCGTCGAAATCACAAACCCGCCCCCTCCAGATTAGCGCTCGGCCTTTCATCTCTGAGAGTGGGCCAGTTTAGTGTCCAGGGACGGTGTTCGCCGCTGGCGGCTACGACTGGGCCATCTACTTCTACGCCGGCGGCGAGAACCCGGAGGATCAGTACGGGGTGTTTGAGTGAGGCCTTGGACGCGAGTACATTGTTCGAGCTCAGGCTGGAGGACCAGAGCGGGAACGAGAAGCACTTGGTCTACACTCTTTTCGAACACCACCTTGTGAACGGCGGCCCGCTCACCGGGGAAACATGTGGTGCGCATTTGGTCGACCTCTGTTCGATTGAATTTGATTGTTTATCTTCAGAGTTGGTTCGCCCTTTATGCTTTTGAGTCGATCCTTATCGAGATGCTTTGGGATTTTGTGCTCTCGCAGGGGGCACCCGCGGTTCTTGAAGAGAGATGATGCCAGGGCGTTGCGCTACATCAGGAGGACCGCCACATCCGGCACTGCACGGTCGGAGTCGTCAAGGCCAGGGTCAAGAGGCTGAGACAGCACAAAGTGGCACTTCCCTTGTCGGACATGGCCTAGGGTCTGAAGGCCCTATTGGATTCTGAATGTCTTAGGGTTTCCTCGACCTCTCATGGACTTCGAGGTATTCTCTCCTTTAAACTAAGTCCGTTTCTACTGGACTGTTCGAGAGCCGGTACAGTTTGGTTCCAAGCATCTCCGGTCTAGTCCCTGGTTCCGGAAACTGAGAACCGATTCTGGAGTGTGACCGGATTGGGAGCTGATTGCTCCTAATTATTTGGTATTATGTTGGCAAATCACTTCCATTTTGGCTCCAATTTACCCACGGTGTATCTATACATAAATTTATTTTTCACTCGTAGGTGGCAGATGCAAATTATGCTTCCTAATTGAAGTCAGAAACCAAAGATTTATTGGATCTCGCAAGATCAGACCAAAACGAGGTGCACTTGATGCCTTACCCAAAATCATCAAGGAAAGGAAGATGCTCTCATCCCATTTTGACTGTGCCCCAAAGCAAATTAATTAGAGAATTGCCACGGTTTCTAGTTTACCATGCAAATCAAAAGTACCTAAATTACTAGTTATATCCATTTTCAGTAGAAGAAATAGATTTTACTTCTTCATTTTCCAAACAAAAAACTCTACTTTCAATCTCATTTACTCACAATGCAGATCAGTTGTCCCACATATGCCGATTATGAAACGGTGAATTTGTAAGTTATTCCTCATGCTGATGGTGGACCAAACAAAAATCCCAGAAACAAAGATTCACTTTCCTTTATAATGCGATTTCAAATGAAATTTGCATGTACAGAATCATCTTTTGTGAAATCATTGTGATTTCGTCCTGTCGCCGGGGATACAATCAGTTCTTGAAGAGAGGTGATCCCTAGGTATCCCATTACATGAAGGACGATTTCAGTCCTATTGGCGACCGTAACATAAAGAAACCGGTCGCGTAGGACGTTGATCCAGCTATTTCAAGCTTTTCTTGGACTAGCATGACGAGCTTCTTCTGCACTTAAAACTTTCTGCGGGGAACGCGGGAACTCATCTACACCGACAAGTTTCCCCATTTTGGCGAAATTGCAGGCTCAACCTCTCTTCTTGCATCCACCAATGTAGTGCTGCATCTAGTGGCTGCTGCGGACCGTTACAGTCTCAATCAACCGAGACTCCTATCAAAGTTGGGCGAGCAAATCACTGCCAAAACGGTGGCGACAATAGCCAGCACCAGTTCCATAAGTTGAAGGCAATATGCCTAAAGTTTGCTGCAAATCCGGCAAACTTGAGAGGCAAGCCTTTGTAGAAATGGAGCGTTGAAGTTCTCTACTAGACAAACCTCTATATACCCAGCTTGTCCTCACCGATCAAGTTGATGTTTTGAATCTTTTAAAATTTCTGAACGATGAAGTCAGAAGGCTTCAGGCATCTGGAGATTAGCCTCCCCTTGCTGTTGTCAGAGCTTCACTCGACTGTCTACACACACTTACAAGTGAGCCTCTATTTAGTTGAATTTGGATAAAGTTCTTTCCCAAGAAGAAGAAAAAGGAGATTGACCCAATGTCAAGATTCTGATGATCAGGTTCGAGATAGAGAGAGATGTTCAATCTCAGATCTTATTATTGTTATGATGTTGACTCACCGGGGAGAGCAAAGCTTAACTGCAAAAACTGTCGATGCTGGTTTTTAACCGTTCTTTCTCGGGGGTTAGCGAGAAAAGGGCCTTGATCCATTCACCGATGGCTGCACAGTAGTTTGGTGACACCTGTGTGAATTTCGGGGGGATCCGGATCCCCTACCTTAAAGTAGAGGGTCTTAGTTTGAGAGCCGTCCGATTTGAGATCGGACGGCTCCCATTTAATAGGGAGAGAAAGATTTTTTTATTTTTATTTTTAAAGAAGTGAGGCCGTCCGATTCAGATCGGATAGCTCAGATCCCCATGAAGGCACCTACCTCTAAGGAAGGTGATTCTTATCCGAATTTTGGACACGTAAGCGAGGGGGCGAGAGCGGGGTTACGTGGAGGGATCTGGGACGGGAAGCCTGCATGTACGTTGTACTCCGTTGACGGGAAGTACAATTTTCAAATGTATTGGCGGGTTGAGTCACGTTAGCTCCGAATTTCTTTATCATGATTAAGAGTGAATGTGTATTAAACTTGAAAAAAGGATTATGAACAACTAACAAGCAACTCTTTTTGGAGATTTCCCTGACCTCTTAATTTTCCTTGCTTATAATCAATCTAGCCTGACGTTTCCTTAAAAGTAATTTCACATTCTTTTTGGAAATAAAGATATTTATGAAATCCACTCCCCGTATAACAATTTCTCTTATATATTTACCGTATGATAGGTAATAAGAGAATTAATTTTGTAACTAAATTCTTCCACATATCAATAATTGAAAGTGTTTTTTTTAACACCGAGAGCATATCTAATAGAATTACTTGAATCCAACATTCAATCATCTTTTACAACCTGATTTCAAAAGAAATTTCACATGCATATTATAGAATTCGAATGAGTTGATATTTTATGTGTTGAGGGAATTATAGATTTCCAGCACTAATTCAATTAAATAGGATATGCAAAAAAAAAAAAAACCATAACAACCAAGAGAAGCAAAAATAAAGTAATCATTTTTAGCCTTTTTTGCCTTTTTGCCATTATGGATAATAAATCTGCAAGATGAACGAAAAGTTATCCTCCTGCGGAGCACGCGCTCAAGGCCTCACCCACACGACGACCGTCGAATTCAAACCAGCCCCTCCCTAATTCGTCCTCTGCCTCTTCATCTCCCATGAAGAACGCCCTCACCCTCTTAACCCATTTTCAAGATTCCCTCCATTTCCTCCACAAATTCTTCTTCAAAGACCGACCTTGAACCCCTCACCCGCCACCAAGGACCGATCAGGACCGCCGGCGCTTCAACCTCACGGGACCCTGCTCCCGCCCATCGCTCCACCCATGACAGCCAGACACGACGAGTGCGACTCCAGAGTGGTCTTTGACACCGTCAACGGCTCGTGCACGTTCACGATCCCCAACTTCTCGGAGGTCCAGTCTCTGGAAGTAGGCCAGTTCTTGTCCAGCGAGGTGTTCGCCGCTGGCGGCTACCACTGGGCCATCTACTTCTACCCCAGCGGCAGGAAGCCGGAGGACAGCGGCTACTCGTCGGCGTACGTCGGGCTGATGAGTGAGGCCTGGGACGTGAGGGCATTGTTCATGTTCGGGCTGGAGGACCAGAGCGGGAACGACAAACACTTGGTCTTCACCCATTTCGAATACTCCCTTGTGAACGGCCCGCACAGGATCGCGTACGGATACATGTGGTACGCATTTGATTGATCGCTGTTTGATTGCATTTGATTGTTAGTCTTGACAATTGGGTCACACTTGATGCTTTTGACTAGATCCTTATTGACATATGCTTTCTTTGATCTTGTGCTACTGCAGGGGATGCCGTCGGTTCTTGAAGAAAGATCATCCCGAGGCATCGCACTACGTCAAGAACGACTGCCTTAACGTGCACTGCATCGTTGGAGTCGTGAAGCCCCGACTCGAGGGACCGAGACACTACAGAGTTGCCATTCCGCCCTCGGACATAGGTCTGGGTTTGAAGGCTCTATTGGACTCTGGCTTGGGTACCGACATAAATTTCGTAGTTGGCGATGAAATCTTTAAAGCCCACAAAATTATTCTTGCTGCTCGATCCCCGGTATTCGGGGCCCAGTTTTTCGGTCCTCTTGGCGACCGTAACATCAAGAAACTCGTCGTGGAGGACGTGGATCCTTCTATTTTCAAGGTAACTAATCTCCTCGCTCAAACTGTCGTTGGTGGGGATACCAAGCTTTTCTTGAACTAGCAAGACGAACTTCTTGCAGGCAATGATGGAATTCATCTACACCGACAAGTTTCCTGACATCCACGAGATCGCGGGCTCGACATCTCGTTTTGCATCCACCAATGTGGTGCAGCATCTTCTGGCTGCTGCTGACCGCTACTGTCTCAATCGATTGAGACTGCTGTGCGAGTCAAAGTTGGGCGAGCGGATCACCATCAATACGGTGGCGACTATACTCGCGCTGGCTGATCAGCACCACTTCCACAAGCTGAAGGCAATGTGCCTAAATTTTGCTACGAATCCGTCAAACTTGCGAGGTGAGCCTTCACGGAGATAAGGCGGTGGAGTTCTTTCCTAAGTCAAACCACTATCTACCAAGCACGCCATCACTAATCGGATAGATGTTTCGAATCTGTTAAAATGTCACAGCGGTGATGGAGTCGGAAGGCTTCAAGCACCTAGAGGAGAACTGCCCTTCGGTGTTGTCAGAGCTTATCTTGGCTGTCAGCAGCCGGCGCACTCGATGAGTTTGCCAACCATCCGGCGAGGAAGAGCAGCAGCATGGTCGGGTAAAGGCCAGAACAGAGAAACCATATACGAAAGGAGGATGCGGTTGTGGAAGGAGGAGAGCTGAGAAAGGCAGAGAAATTTGTATTCTTTGACAATTCATAAAACTCTTTCCCCAGCCCCATGAAAGATAAAGAAGTTAAAGAAGAAAATCGTTAACTGTAAAAACTGTCGATGCTGCTGTTTTTTTTTTTTTGGGTGGGCCTTTTTGGTGGCAGAAGGGTCACGATTCGTTCACCGCTAGATGCATAGTGGTTTGGTGACACCAGTGTGAATATTAGTTTGATTTTTCAGTTTAACGAACACGCTCTCGGGAAGATTTCAAAAAAGAACTTGAATATTATATGTTTTTCCAAAACCCTATCTCGCAGCCTCTCATTAATTTTAGAACCGATGTGGATTTTATGGTTGACTTTATTGCATGGATATAAATTTGGCGATATTTCAAAATAATCAATAAATATGTGCTTACAATGATCTTAGTCTATGAAATGACAGAGAATGATTATGTGAACAATTATGCGAGTTTTATTTATTGTCACTACACGTTCTAGTGAGGGAGTAAAGAGGGTAGTTGATTACCTCAATAGCTTTTCATCAAAGGGAGAACGACATAAATGGTTCATAAACTTTTGATTCAATATGTAATATGGTCACTTAATTTTAAATTTATTTAATATGGTGTATGAATTTTAACTCAATGTGCAATGTGATTCCTAAAATTTTTAATTTTTCCAATGTGATTGGACTTTTGGTATATGTTCAAATTAATTCTTGCATTATATTAAAATGTTCAATACCATTCCTAAACTTAAGGACCATATTCAAACTTTCAATTGATGTAAGAACAATTTTCATTATTCAAGGACTAATATGAATGTATACCAAAAGTTCAAAAATCATATTGAACAGATTAAAAATCAATGAATCACATTACACGTGGAGTTAAAGTTCATAGAGTACATTAACAAATTAAAAGTTAAGAGACCGCCTTATATAGTAGATCAAAGTTTAAGAATTATTTGTATCATCATTCATTTTGTCAAATTAAAATGCTTAACGAAGGGTTAGACATCAAACAAGTTTGGTATTAAAAAAATTGCCTAGCTAGCCCTTTCATTTACTATTAAATGCGAGATCAAAGGCAATGGAAAACGGACAATCCGCATAAATTAGATGTAAAATTTTATATATTTTAACCAACCCTCAACCTCGTCGCCATCTCATACCAGCGACAATCGACAATGAGCGCCAAAGGGTCAACATCTGTTCGCTTCGGCCGTGCTCAACACCCTGGAAGAGTCTACGCTTCCCCGTCCATTGGCGGAGTCGTGAAGGCTCGTGCGAGTTCAGGGTCGATAGCCACTCCCTCGCCAAGGGCCTCAGAGATCTGCGTTGGTGGCTATGACTGCACAATTTGCAGGATAAAATGGTCTCCATCTTCATAGCGCTCGTGGGCAAGGGCTCCAACATGTGAGCCATGTTCGAGCCGAGGCTGTGGACTGGAGCGGCCGAAGCTGTGCAGCCACTTCGATGACGACGCTGGCGAGCGGCCCCTGCAACCTCAAGTACCTGGGCAGTATGTGGTAAGGATTGAATTTGACGGGTTGATTTCAAGGATTGGGCTCGCAAACGCTTTCGAATAGTGTGGGATCGGTGCTGATTAATATCCTCTTTGCATTCAACATTGTCTGAGTTTCGAGTGTATCCGAGATTGAAAAACAATGCAAAGTCCACTCCGTTAGATGTTCATGTCATCTTTGTTTGTCAAGCTGCATAGGTTTTCCTGTTCCTTTTTTTCGAGTCAAGAACGGTTTTTTGAGCTGAGTTGATGCCCATTGAATTAGTTGATGATTAGAAGAAATGTCCTTCCTCAAGGGTGATAGCTGATATCCTGCAATGCACCGTGTAGTAGTCAGTATTTGCACCTGAGGGACCTGGACAGTACAAAAACTCAGATCCCGTCATCCGACACGGGTCAGAGCCAGAAGGGCCAACCGGATTCTGAAGCTGGCTCGGATGTGGCTTTCGGAGTTGGCGGGGAAGACCTTCGAAGCTCCTAAGCTGATCCTTGCCGCTGGCTCTCCCGTCTTTAGACCCCGATTGTTTGGGCAGGTCGGTGACCGGAGGATGGGGAGAGAAGTACAGGAGGACGTTGATCCTTTGGTTTTCGAGGTAATTATGCTCCCTGCATCCGGTGTTGTTTGGGAAACCTACCGAGCGTCCTTCAAGACTAATGCGTGCTGATTTGTGCTGGCGCAACGAACCATCATGTTCGACTCCGGTTGGTAAACGTTTACTTAATCTGGTTCCGCAGGCAATGTTCGTGTTCATCTACTCCGACCAGCTTCCCAATCTGCGCGAGGTCACGGGCTCGTCCTCTTCTTCTGCATCCACTAGCGCGGTCCAACATTCGTTGGCTGCTGCCGATAGTTGAAACTGCTCTGCGAGTACAAAATGTGCGAGGAGGTCGCCACCGCTGCCGATTCAGCGGCAACTAGACTTGCCCTCGCAGAGCAGCACCAGCTCCAGCCAGTGGTGTGCTTTGAACTTTGCCGCAGGGTCAGGCAAATATGAGAGGTGGCCAGCTTCGCAGAATCTAGAAACTGAGCATGGCCTGCAAAAGTAATGCAAGCTTTTCTTCATAATTGTTCGTTTTAAGCACATTTAGAGATTCACAAACATCTCAAATCTCTTCAATTGCTTCTCTCTCAAAGTACATTATTTTTTCAAACATCCACCACAAGATGGCCTCATCCATCGAGATGCCGAAGACTTTCGCGCCCGGTAAGCAATTTAACTGATCTGCTCTCACAGTAGGCAAGCAACGGGGGCGGCATACACGAGCCAGGGCCGGTGCTGAAAGTACTTACATTACTTATTTGGGGTTTATATGTTCCTTATATACATCTAGTTTTCCTACCCTTTTTGGATCGGACATGCGGGTGTTACAAATAACCGAACCAGAATTTTCAGATCTTTCTAGATCGAATTCCTTTTGATTCGGGTAATAGGAAAAACGAAGAAGGTATACGTTTTTAGTTTGGGTATGCATTTTCATCCTCTTAGAGAATGCCCTCCAATAAAGTCTCCTTCATCATTGTCTATTGCACCTCGCATCTGTTTGGGACAAATTCGAATTTGCTGACTTGGGATGGAGAGTAACGTAGGTTGACTTTGGGAATGGCCCGGCCCCATTATTAAGGGGTAGGGCTTTTTTTTTTTTTCTAGGTCATTAGATGGGAAACAGTACCCCTTCGATACTGCAAAGAATCCGTTTCCGTTTGGGACAGGTCCCTGAGCACGCGTGTTCCAAATATGCTTAGGTATGGAAACCCAAGCCATTGGACATTCTTAGGTAACAGATTAAGTTCCGTACCTATTTATTGTGCGCATGGAGCTCCTCATTTGACAAAATCCGCACGTCATTCCAAATCTAGCTTACTCCCCTCACATCGCTCGTCTATGGGTTTATATGCTTGTGGTGAACCTTTTTAATGGGCTATAGTAGATTGTGTATGAGGTTTGCCACTCGGGTCTCTTAATAGTTCGCATTACACAATAATTTGGCATGATATAAGTAATTACTTGGCAGATTGCTACTTGATACAGTATAAACATTGAATTCTAAAATATTAGCATAGAGAACATTCTCTTGAATGAAAACTTAAAAAAAAAAGAAAAAGAGCCAAATGGAGCTTGCTCTAAATTTTTCAGACAATCACCTCACCAATGAAATGATGAAATCACATTCACACCAAAGAGTTATTAGAAAATACGGCCTTCGTATTATTAGAAAATACTCTTGAAAATAATAGCATTTTCAAAAACTCGATTAGGCTCATAAATTTATGGAGAAGAATACCGATACAGCTCTACCATATATTCTTATAGTTATGATGCTCAAGCTCGACTACACAAGAACCATCTTCGAGTCAAGTCCAAACGGCACGACTCGATTTTACCCTCAATTTTGCCATCGCTTCCTGGGGGGAGATTTAATTAAAAATAGTTATGATCTAAATTTCTTCGATTTTTTGGGGGCCAAAGGCCATGTATATACTATTTACCAAAAAAAAAAGGCCATGTATATACTTTTTGAATTTGGAGAAATATTTCGACCAAGAAAAAAAGAATTTGGAGAAATACTGATTTTATTCCCTACATTTCCGGAAAAAGCGCCTTCCATTTCTATTCCCTGCCGTGGTCAAGGGAAAAAAATCATAAATACACAGGCCCGAAGAAGAAAAGAAGAGAAAAAAAGGAGGAAAGCTGATTTACGCTGGCGTGCGGAATTCAGACGGAAATCTGGAAATCGAGAAACGATCACTTCGCTGTCCCAAAGGGGAAGATGATGCAAGAGAATGCCGGGGAAAATGTAGGCGGAAGTTGAATGCTTCTCCTGCCAAACCTCAAGATCCTCCGCCCTCCGCCTCCCGTCTCCGATCGTTAACCCTAGCCCTGAAATTGAACCCCCGAGATTCCCTCGCGAGCGATGGATGCTCCTCCGATCGTGCCCGGCAACGACGACGAGTGCGGCTCGACGTCGATCAGCCGGACGGTGAACGGCTCCCACACGTTCACGATCAGCGGCTACTCGCTGGCAAAGGGGATGGGGGCCGGGAAGTTCATAGCCAGCGACGTCTTCAGCGTTGGGGGCTACGACTGGGCCATCTACTTCTACCCCGACGGGAAGAACCCGGAGGACAGCATGATGTACGTCTCT
Organism: Melaleuca quinquenervia; assembly: GCA_030064385.1. Taxonomy (NCBI): domain Eukaryota; kingdom Viridiplantae; phylum Streptophyta; class Magnoliopsida; order Myrtales; family Myrtaceae; genus Melaleuca; species Melaleuca quinquenervia. The sequence goes on from CM057724.1 coordinate 20,768,917, forward strand.
GTCTTCATCGCCTTGGCCAGCGAGGGCACCGACGTCAGGGCGCTGTTCGAGCTGACGCTGGTCGACCAGAGCGGCAAGGGGAAGCACAAGGTCCATAGCCACTTCGACCGCGCGCTCCAGAGCGGGCCTTACACGCTCAAGTACCGCGGCAGCATGTGGTGAGCGTAGGCATTCGATTGGATTGTTTATTTTGAGAGCGGGCGCGCCCATTGCTTTTCAGTAGGCTGCAATTGCTGCTTTTGAGGTCCGGTTTACGATTCGTCGGGTGTTGAATGTTGAGATTTAGGTCTTAGTCGGTTATTTGGGTGGTGAATCGGGTCCAAATCACGACTTCTTTCCATATTCATGTGATATTTCGTGGCGTTCGGTTTCCAGAGGATCATCGAATTAATTGCGTATATCAACTCCAGAGAGGTTTATGGCTTGTGTATCGTCCAGCGGGTTATCTTTTTATGATTCTCCCCAATGTTTTTATCGAACTGTGAATGGTGTTTTGAGTTCACCGGCACCGATACCTTTGAAATGTCTAGTCGGTTTCTCATGTCTGTGATTTGCACTATTTCAGGGGTTACAAGCGTTTTTTGAGAAGAGTTGCTTTAGAGACTTCTGATTACATCAAGGACGATTGCCTTGTGATGCACTGTACTGTCGGAGTTGTGAGAACCCATACTGAGGGCCCCAAACAGTACCGAATTCCTATTCCGCCGTCCGACATGGGCCAGCGTCTGAAGGCCCTGTTGGATTCTGAAGTTGGCTATGACATTACATTTGTTGTTGGTGACGAAACCTTTAAAGCTCATAAATTGATCCTCGCAGCGCGATCTCCGGTCTTTCGAGCCCAATTTTTTGGTCTTATCGGTGATTGCAATATAGAGAAAGTTGTTGTAGAGGATGTTGATCCCTCAATTTTTAAGGTAAGATATTAAGTTTTTCTTGATCCACAGTGCGAGCTTCTTATGTACTAAAAACTTTACGACGTTGATTTTTGGGAAACTGGCATTGCATGATTCTCAACGTTCCCCACTCCTGCTGTATGCCATATCTGACTGCAGTTGGCAATGTTTTTTGATTTGCTTCTGCAGGCAATGCTCCTGTTCATTTACACAGACGAAATGCCTGATTTACGTGAAATAACGGGCTCATCCTCTTCTGTTACATTGACTAACGTAGTGCAGCATCTGTTAGCTGCTGCGGACCGCTATGATCTGGAACGATTGAAATTATTATGTGAGTCGAAATTATGTGAGGATATTGCTGCTGATACAGTGGCTACAACACTTGCCCTAGCTGAGCAGCACCAGTTCGGACAGCTGAAGGCAATGTGTCTAAAATTTGCTGCGCATCCCACAAACTTGTCGGGTGCGTCTTAAAGAAAATCATGGCACTTTCCTTCTGGTTGATTGCACTTTTGCTTTGACCCTCTATCTTTCTACAACAAAAAGAAAAGTATTAATAATTAACTGCTTGTGCTTTAGTTGGGCAGCAAAAGTATTTCAATATTTGTTCCTTGCAAATATTTGATTTGACACATCTAGAGGTCTTTGAACATGCTAAATCTGTTCGGTTGTTTCTCTATGAAGGCTTTCTCTGAGCGTTGTGGTTCGTTTTTCTTTCTGTGATTTGAAGTACCCTTCCTCATCTATGGCAACCCTTCTTCCCCGTCCTCCCTCCCTCCTTCCCTCCTTTGTTGTGCGAAACACTTGTTGATCTTATTGGTTTTTGGCTATTTTTTACATTTCATGTTCATCTTATCTGTTTTTGGTTTTTTCTTTTCTACATTTGATGCATGTCTCGTTGTCGTGGCTGCCTACTGGTTAACCCTTGATTATTGCCCTATGCCCGCCTATTCTTTACCAGTGATAATCTGGAAATCAGCTACTCTTCTGAGTGTGCCCTTGATCTGATGTGGGAGAATCTTCTTGAATTTTGCAGTGGTAATGCAGTCAGAAGGCTTCAGGCACTTGGAGGAGAGCTGCCCTTCCTTGTTGTCTGAACTGCTCAAGGCTTTTGTAACAGTGGATGATTCCTCTGATCGATTCTCAAGTAAGAAGAGGAGCAGTGGCACCATCTATGGAATAGATGTCGGGCCAGTTGTAAACGGAGCTGAACATGGGGATATAGATGGAAGGCGTGTGAGGAGGCGGAATTTAGGATGAGTTAGCTGCCTGAGTATGTAATTAGTTCAATCCTCTTGGTCTTTTTAGGATTTCTGTTAGCCTTTTGACTGTTGGTATCTTATTCTGGCACTGATGCACAGTTAATCTATTGAGGTGACAAAGGAAGTTTGTTTTTGTTACTTCATCATTCCTTACCAAGTGCAAATCAACCATGAGATCCGTGGCAAAAATATAAGTTAATCTGGTCTTTAATGGCAACCTGTTAATTTTAGGTTTTCAGGGGGTTTGATTGGATTTTTATTTTTTTATTTTTGAAATTTGGTACCATCTTGCAGATGGTGGTTATCTTTGGTGGCCTCCTTTTAATGCTTGACATCATTTAGCCGTTAGATCGGCTCAGGATTTCCTACAGATTGCAGAGGATGAAATGGATGAGGTTCAATCCCACCCTTGTACTGAGTGTGAGCTCTGAATCTTGGATGTGCTTGTATTGTTGCCTTAATGGCCTGCATTCTACAAAAAAGGGAGTTTCGAAGACCATACTCGAGGACAAGCTGCATTGGTTCCTGCTAATGGAGTTGATTACTATTATCATATGTATGGTTTATTGTGGGAAATACATGTATGCTCAACATACCTTCTATTGAATTTTAATGGCTCTATTATGCTTTTTTCCCTCTCGATCAGCAAGTGAAGAGTGTCATATATCTTGTGGTCTTGGCGAAGGGGATCATTATTTGCCTTCTATCCTAAGCGGTCCCTGCAGAGGATGGAAACCGACAATTTTGCAGCCTTCTGGATTCTTTATTCGAGTCTCTGTCTTTGCCACAAACTAACTTAATCCCGTGGGCTTATGTTGATGTAGAATGGTGCATGATGGTAATTATCGTAAAACCCCGCATTTTCATATACACTCGGTGCAGTATCTTCATCAGTGATCGTATCCAGGATTCCAAGCAGTGCTATTATGTCGATTTTGCAAGACACTTATGTATCTCTCTGTTAGGTAGATAATTGGCCCATTTGTTTGGAAAAGTAAATTACAACCTGGGAGCACTTGCAGGAGGACTGTAAACTGATTGGAGCTAAGGGGCTGAACACTGGACATAATGAGATCAATCTCAGAAAGTCCTCGAGATAAAGTCACGAAGCTGCTTGATTATCTTGCGAGGAGAAGTGTCTTCGAACATGGCCTTAAGAGGAAGGCCTCGGATCTTGGCGATGATCGGGCCAAAGGAAAGCGCCCATGGCGAAGTCTCTCTTGTAGGTCAAGTCTCCAGTTATGGGCAGGCCATACTCAGCAAGAAGGCAATCGAGCTTCCACTCAGGCATGGCCATGTAGTCCTGCCTGGTGTATTTGGGGTAATGGAGTGGCATCTGAAAGCAGCTCGCTCCGCTCTTCTTCTGCCTCCGAATCCGATCCATCCCGTCCTCCTTAATTTTCAAATTTGAAGTTCGGTGTTTTTAAGTTTTTAGTCGTCAATGGTTGCTTATATACTAAATTGATGACTCGGTGCCCGATGGACTTGCGTATGTCATGACAGGTTCCATTTGCGTGCCGAGGGTTCACAAGGATTGGTTGATCTACCTTCTCATTTGACACGTTCATCGTCGCATCTCCATTTTCCTTTTCTTGTGGACATTAAGAGCGTACATGATTCGGTCCGGTTCGATCAAGATGTATTTTCCCGAGCCAAGCCGATTGTCGCGCAACTAGCGAGCCGAAGTCAGAGAGCGTAATCCACGTGACTTCTCAAGACTAATTCCTCTTTAACTAATTACATGTCCATAGGCAACAGTGCCGCTAATAGCGTGGTGACATTCAAATCGTGTATAGACATACGGATTGAACCTGAATAACTCAAGATGCCTGTTCACGCATATCACCATATCATGGCCCGAATGTTCCCCGTTGGACATTCTGAAATGTTTGGCAGGAAGAATCAAAAAGCAACCGTCTGAAGTCAAAGATTAGCCGAGAACGCGTGATCTGGGCCTACCACCACTACCTGGAGACGCAACCATCTGCTGGCCATTCTAGATGTCTGGCTGATCCAATGGACATATTCATTAGATATGTCGAAGAGCACACAACCTGGGTATTATTCTAACAAGACTTCTGCGCTCTCAAAAGTCTTCTAGACTCCCGACCTTTGATTCCAACCTTATCCGTGGTCGAAATGCATCACTCTCAAGCGATGTATTTCGTATTATACGACCTCTGTCGATTGAATTCCACGTCCGCGGTACAGTACTAATCCGGCTTGATTTCATTAACTTGTCACTAAATACCAGTTTGGCCAATTAAAAATGGATTATGAGCGAAGCAAAGTGCCAGAAGCTGAAGAACCGCGAATTCGACAGAAACGCCTCAGCTAACTCACAAGTCAACCTCTCCCTCTTTGGCCTTTTCTCTTTTGTCCGGGCCAACAGTCGAGACATACAGGTCAGACACCAAACTCATGATCATGGTTGACATACGAACCTTCTCACATGAGATCATGTCTCGTTCACAAACTTTGACAATCAACACCCTTCCCCCCACCAAAATTCTTATACTAATCCTTCAAGCTGCATCGACCCTTCATCACAATCGTTGAAAACCTTCGTTCACACCACAGTGATGATCCCCCTCCCTCCCGCAATGGCCGCCACCTCAGCTGCCGCCCTCCTCCTCCTGGTGGTGGCGCTGCCGCTGCTGTCCCCGTCCTATGCCGCCACCCGGTGCCCGGACTGTGGCTCCACCCCCGTCCCCTACCCGCTGAGCACGTCCCCCACGTGCGGCGACCAGTCGTACAAGGTCCAGTGCGACGCGGGCGGCACCCTCCTCTTCGACACCGTCAACAGCTCGTACCCGATCACCTCCGTCAACCCGGAGAACCAGCGGCTGGTGATCCAGCCCGCAAGCCTGCTCGTCAACACCTGCGTCACGTCCGATCTCGGCCAACAGGGCGTCCAGCTCAACTCCTCCTTGCCCTTCAACGTCACCAGCAGCAACACCATCCTCTACCTCAACTGCACCACCACGCTGCTCAACTCGCCACTGAACTGCTCGTCGGCGAGCCTCTGCCACACCTACGTGAACGGCACGAGCGACGCGGCGGCGTGCGCGGCCGCGCCTATCTGCTGCACGTTCCGGGCGGGCGGGTCCACGACGTCATACTCGATCCGGGTGAGGGACGGGGGTTGCCGTGCCTACACGAGCTTCGTCAACCTGGACGCGAGCGAGCCCGTGAGCCTCTGGCCCAAGCCAGGGATGGAGATCCAGTGGGTGCTGCCGCCGGAGCCCATCTGCGGGACCCAGTCTGATTGCGACGGGAACTCCACGTGCCGGGCCGACCCGGCGGGGAGCGGGGTCAGCCGGTGCTTCTGCCACGCCGGGCTTACGTGGGACCCCAATCAAGGAGTTTGTGTAGATAGTAAGTTTGAAGTGTTTTCGGCACTTCTAATTCTTCCATATAAATTTGATTTTTTAGGTTTAAGAGTAACCGTGGATCGTTTAAATAATTTCTTTGCTTTTTATTTATGATAAGGTTGCTTTTCGGAAACCCTACTAGGTAACCAATTAGTTCCTATGGACTGCCTTTCTTGATAATAACATATCATTTGATTGCTCTAATGTTTTTGTTGATTACGCCCAAATAACTCATTATAGAGTAACAATAGTCTTATGATTCTTGGTTGACACTATAAGAAAGTGGATAAGAAGTGATTTTCTTGTTCTTTTGGTGCAGATGTCACATGTCAAGATCCAGGTGGTTGTGGAACGGACAGGACTCCTCTTATAGCAGGTACCTGCATTGTAATTTCGTTTAACGAAGAGCACAAGTTTGAAGTTTGGAATCGTTTTTACTTTACAGATCTTAAGCTGATTCCAACATTTGAAAGCGTGGCTCTGATTCTCCTGAATTTAGCCTGGGAAATCACGAGCTCCATCAAACCAAGATAGCCCGATTTAACAAGATTGTTCAGGAACATAATGTTTAAACCTTTTATGTTTAATTTGCTGATCATCAGATTCGTATCTAGCTGAATTCCTCGCTCATGATGACTCTTGGACCTTATAAAGATGACCACTACAGTTTGAGCTGGCGAACGCATCTTGTGCTGCTGTCCTTAGAGATCGAATGTAGCAGTCTTCTACTGTCTGATGACTTCGAATTTGGTGCAGGTTTAACGTCAGGGATAGCTGCGGCCCTTCTTGCAACCATTGCTGCTCTGTTATTATACAGGCGTCATCGGCGCATTAAAGAGGCTCAAGAACGCCTGGCCAAAGAGCGGGAGGATATCCTCAATGCCAATGGTGGCAGAGCAGCCAAATTATTCACAGGAAAAGAGATGAAGAAGGCGACGGACAACTTTTCCAAGGACCGGCTTCTTGGTGCTGGCGGTTATGGCGAAGTCTATCAAGGCATCCTAGATGATGGCACTGTAGTCGCCATCAAGTGTGCGAAACTCGGGAATACCAAAGGAACTGATCAGGTCCTGAACGAGGTTCGAATCCTGTGCCAGGTCAATCACCGGAGTCTCGTTCGTTTACTCGGGTGCTGCGTCGAGCTTGAGCAGCCGCTCTTGGTTTACGAGTACATCGAGAATGGCACTCTACTTGATCATCTCCAGGGTGAGCGACGGTGTAGACTGTCATGGACTAGCCGTCTCCATATTGCCCATGACACGGCCGACGGCCTCGCTTACCTTCATTTCTCCGCTGTTCCTCCAATATATCACCGAGATGTCAAGTCCAGCAACATATTGCTGGATGAGAAGTTGACAGCCAAAGTCTCGGATTTCGGGTTATCTCGGTTGGCTCACACGGACATGAGCCACATATCGACATGTGCTCAGGGAACGCTCGGATATCTTGACCCCGAATACTACCGTAACTACCAATTGACTGATAAGAGTGACGTCTATAGCTTTGGAGTAGTCCTGTTGGAGCTCTTGACTTCTCAAAAGGCGATCGACTTCAATCGAGCAGCCGATGATGTGAATCTGGCAGTCTATGTGCAGAGGATGGTGGACGAGGAGAGGATAATGGATGTCGTGGATCCGATGCTGAAGGAAAAGGCGAGCACTCTTGAGATGGAAACCATGAAGGCACTTGGGTTTCTTGCCGTGGGATGCTTGGAGGAACGTAGGCAGAATCGTCCTTCCATGAAAGAAGTAGCTAAAGAAATCGAGTATATCCTAAGTATTGCAACGGCCAAAGAAGTAGAGAGTTAATTATGCAGAATTAGGTACATAGACGGACGGTTGTGTGTAGTTTATTTCTGTCGATCATGTGTGGTTGTTTTACTTGTCTCTTAGCACAGAGATGGAGCCTTTCACAATTCTGAAGTCATGTCTCTCCGTGCATAATGCAGCACATCTTGATGCAGAACCTCTAGACAAACGTATTTACTTCAGAAGGCAGTCTTTCTACCATAGGTTCGCTGCTCGTTCTGTCTTTAGAACTAGTTATACCTTTTTCGACAGAATGCACTGATGGTTGATGAATCACTGTTCCATGGTCAATTTATACTTGCGTCAACTGATTAATACGCTCCATCTTCTTTGACTCAGATAAAAACAAGCTTATTGAAGGATTCTCAAAAGAATATTTTTGCAGTGAATAAGCTTTAACTACTTGCATTTGGGTTATACCTCACTATCTGGAAACGCAAAGAGCCTATCTTTGTAAGTTCTTTTTTTGGCTGCTTGACTTGATTGTGACTAATGCCTCGGAAATGGACCAAGACAAATTCAATCAGTGTTGCATATTATCCTGACAAGCTAAATCATCCATCCATGCTAGTACAAATTCGAGCCTGGGGCAACTTTCCACTTTCCTGCTTTTCTTTTTTCTGATTGTTTAGTTTGGAATTATGGATCATGCAACTCATCTTCCAATTAGCTTTTATGATCAGTCATCCCGACAATGACCAAATGCTCAACTGAGTTGTAAGTGTAAAAGATCTCAAGAACCTCCTCCTAGATTATATGAAAAGATCTAACAAGCAGCAAGAAAAACGTTGCAGCCAGATCTTTGCTTCATATGTTAAGCGAGATCTATTTCCCCCCATAATCTGGTGAGAGCTCACAGGGAGAGAAAACATGGTAATCTAACAGTAAAAAACAAGTCGAAGCTTTACTTGTTCTTACAATATTAATCCAGTCATAGATTCTTGCTAGAACTGACTCCCCTTATGTTAACTGATCCCGGGAAGCAGAACAAAAGTCAATATTTTGATGGTGCTGACTTGCATGTTGAAACCTCTCTTGCGGACCATTATTTCCTGAAAAATGCTAAAGCTATGGTGGGACTGGAAAGATTTGGTCGAGTATGGCATTTTCTCTTTCGGAGAGGAAAATTTACAATTGGTGACTAGCTCCTCATACAAAGCATATATTGAAGGTAATATTTACAAGAACCTTGCAGGTAAAATTAACCTAGTTATACAGCAACGCTGACTTCCAGAATGGACCGTCCTACTTAAAAGACCAGAAAACACCAAATACGGGTAATATGGCTAGATTGGATATTCCTAATGCTAAGAGATGGATAGTTCTTACCAATGACTCTTTGGACCTACGATCTGTCACTAGTAGAGGTTTTTTCCTTTGGTTTAGCTCTAAATTGCAGACACACTTCTAAAGGTTTTGTTTTGCTACTATCCTTGGTACATAAAGCCCATAGAGAATGGGAGTGTGGACTTCAAGATGCAGTGTCATGAAGGAGACCAGCCAAATTGTGATATAGGCCATGCAGCTTCTTAAGTTGCAGGATCATGTTCTTCGTCCTTATGTCTTCTCGATCAAATATCTTATTAAAAAGTAACACATTATATGCTTGGGATCTTCTAAAGAAATTCGAGGTCAGTCGTCCCCTCAAGATCTTGACATATGAAACTGGCGAAAGAGTAATTTTTCCTTTTTCCAGTTCGGTGTGTGCCATGAAGGGCAGGGTACTTCAAAGAATGTCTCGATGAGATGTAACAACTAGACCAAGTATATATAGGAGCTGAATCTCAAATGATGCTCTTCATCATTTATATGCACTTACTGGATATCACAATGGTAATTGTTATGTCAAAATCCTAAGCAAGTTATAGTTTTCCAATGAAACAGTTCATTTCAAGCTGCAAACTTCGTCCAGGCAGCACTTCCGAGCCAAGTAAAGTGACGTACAGGACAGATCTTCGGGTTCAGGTTTCCATTGGTTTCTTTTCCCCATTCTTTGCTATTGCCCTATTGGGGGGCATACCAGGATCCAATAGAGAGCATCGGCAATCTCACTGTAACTGACCATCACATGACTAGCAGTTGATCACCTCCAGAATTCCAAACCGGTGTATAGATGGGATCCTTCTGTAGGAAGGGAAGCGGATCTCTCAACCTGATTGTCTTTCACCGCTTGAAAGATTTGGTCTCCCAAAAATTGACGATGGTTTGGTATTTTTCCTCACTTTGGTTGGCTTCGCAATTCCATCCAACCACGGTGATGCCTACTTGGGATTGTTCAACGAGACCATGGTGGATGATGGCACAAACCACCAAATTGTATTTGTCAAGTTTGACAAGCTTCTAGATAGAGAAGTCAAGCCTTTGTACCCGAACATTGGCATTGACAACTCACTTTCCTCGCTGGCATGTGGCAGTTATGATCTAGAGCTATATAACGAAAAGCAATCACTCTTGGTGACCTACAATCCACTTCCAAGAGCCCCAGCATGTTTTGGTCCTTTGAGTACAACACAGCCTTGCTCGATTGTAATACCGACATTTCGCTTTCCTTGCCTCATTGATCTCATCAAGTACTTCCCTGAATCAGTCAAAATTGGGTTTTCAGCTTCTTATCACATCCATCAGCAAACATACAGCATCAAATCGTGGGAATTTACCTCAAACTTGGATGTTGTACGTTGGCAATCAGCTAATGCAACCCTCTTTCAATCAAACTGCAAGATTTGTGGGTTGCCCATACTTTGTGACAGATCTTGCAGCATGTCTCTTGCCGTCAATGGTTGCAAACGGGTTTGCTCATGCAGAAGAGGAAACCGTGCAATTCTTGAGCACGAGCAGCCACTGCCATTGACTTTGATAGAGAGGTAAGAAGCGTTTCCAATTAAGTTATCTTGTCAAGTATCATTTGCAGCTACTAATGGCCTTGCAAATGATGGGAGTGTCGGCCAAGGAGCATCTCCCCAAGTCACAAAGGAAAGCTGTGCAGCATAGATCGTCCAGTAGCTGTCAAGGGAATCTTTGCGAAATCCAGACATTCAATAAGGTGTTCATTGATGAAGTGAAAGATTATCAGCCACCATGATACAATGGAACCTGGTGGGTGCAATTTCTTGGATGGGATCAGTGAAACGCGAGTTTTTGCTTGTATAGGAGGAGCAAATGCAGGGTAGACTTGAAAACCATCTCTCTGGGGCTCAAAAAAGTCTTCCAGGGGATGTGGGGTACAACATAGCTTTAGGCTTGGCTTCGGTGCTTAATTACTTTTATCAAACTTAGGGCAACGTCTACTTCACAGAGACAATATCAGCTCATATGCTATTGGACACAAATTTCAGGACAAAGCTCGGGGTTTCCAGAATGGCTACCACATAGAGAGGACTCAAAGGACACATGGTCATCTCGCACTGGAATATGTGAACGATGGGAGGGCTACTAGAGACATGTTCAGCTTCGTGGTTGTGATGATGGAGATCACTCGTTGGAGGACTTGCCAGGAATTGCATAAGTGGGTTCGGGGGCTTCGCCTGTCAGATGGCATCCTTGATGTGGCTGATGAGCTGTTGGGGTCTCATTTTGATCAGAAGCAAACGGTATGCTTGACGATGGTAGGTCCTTGTTTTGATTAGAAGCAAATGTAATGCTTGATGATGGTGGGGTGGTGCCTGTGGTGTGCGCATCCGGATCCTCTGGGGAGACCTAAAGGAGAAGTGACGAGGTTTCTTCGGCTAGAAGTCACAGTACCAGAGCTTCCATGAAACGCATGTGAAGAACCTAGTTCGCATCATCACCATCTGCAGCAGAATCTGTGCTGGAGCCCCTCAGTCCATTTTCCGGCAAGATCTTGCCTACTAGAACCATGCAGCTACAAGGTTCTTTCTGGGACATAAACCGGCGTATATAATTTTGGGCCGTGATCCAAATTGGCGACATGAAAAGGATTGCCGTGTAACTTAGCATCGAATAATCAAATATTCCTATCATTTGACGTTTTCTATGGGGGCTCTCTCTGTCTCTCTCTATACTGTAGATCAAGTTCATCATCCTGTAGAACTGTTTCTTCTTCTGTGGTTTGGCAAGCATCCAACGGCAAGAAGCCAGAGCCCCTTCATGGGATTTCGATGACGCTTACACACATGAAATACCGACTGAGCACAGAAGGATCGTAAAACTTCCTGATTTTCAGAGAGATCGTTGAGGATTCCATGGCAGTACTGAAATTAGTGCATCCCCACCATCTTGATGAGGAAAAAGCATTTAAACATGGCGACATACACCATGGCCGTACAAAATTCAGAGCAGTAAAACATCAGTGACGGGAGGGGCAAATCCCTCTTACGCGGCAGGGTCCATACAGTCCATTGATAATTGGGCTCAGCCTCAACCAATCCAACCATACACAGTCCTCAGCTCAGCTGAGGATCTAAATCCACAATAAGCAAAATGAATCTAAGAAGCAAGATTAGATTAACCAGGCATACCATGATTTAACCTCTACCGACTACACTAGCAAAGCTGGAGCAGAGACAAGACCATTACATCGTGTCCAAAGCTATATACCTCGCTGAAACAAAGACATTCACTTACTTTTTTCCAGGAAACAATGATACAGGAGTTCCTACAAATTTGGGAGATATCCTAACTTTGAATGAGATTGAAATTGATCATTACCTAAGCTACAGGGCTAATTTAATACAAAATTCAGTTATCACTACCCAAAAAATTATCTGCAATGAGCACCACAAGAGAGAAGAGAATGGAAACATTAACATCAACATAAGCATAAATTCATCAATACACTCAACAAAGAAAAAATCCAGACCCAAGGGCAGTACTAGCAGGCCAACTAAAAGGCTGCACTTGGGTTAAAAACACCATGCCTATTTTCTTTTAGTTTGCTCTGGGTGTTGCCCATTCAACACGAAGGATAAGGTTATCATAGCCATATCCATTAAGCTTATTGATGGCCCTCTCAGCATCCTCTTTGTTTACAAAGTTGACAAAACCAAAACCTCTACTCAAACCTGTCTTCTGATCAATGGCAACATACACACGACTAACTGGGCCAAATGTGCGGAACAGTTCAAGCAGATCGGGCTCCCGAGTGTCCTCTGACAAATTGGTTACACGGACGGAGTTCTCTTCGTTCCTACGCCTCATCTCCGTCCCCGTTCTCTCTGCCCCAGCTCTCATGCTAGGTGGCACATAAGCTCCCTTAGTGGATGTTGGCTCTGCTGCTGCTGGCTTATCGACAAAAGTCTCAACTGGTTGAGCAAGGTCCTTGTATGGACATCTCGATGTCCAGTGATCTCCCTTCTTACCACAAGTCCTGCAAACCATGAGAACAGCACCTCCTTTCCCAAGCTGAGCCAAGTTATCCCCAGCTATCTTTGTTTCTTCAGCTTTAGTACCTGTCACCGAGATCTCATTCTATTAGATCGAAAAAACTGACCAACCTTGGACCTACAAAGATTCCTTCAAGAAACGATTTCACTTGAGATTGCCAATTCACTCCCACTTAAAGCTTTATCACAATGACAGATTTCATCAGCAGGAAAAATGTGAAGTATACATGTCTTTGCCATGATACAACTGCAATTTCCTCATAGTTTCCACAATGCTTTCTCCATCAGCTGATCAAGATCAGCTGGTCAGGGAGATCTAATTCAACCCCCAACAGAATATCAACTAATCAAAACATAATCAAACAAATCGAAGAAGACAAATGTCTTTGGAAGAAAATTAGGGAGTTTATGGCATCATATAAATACTGAGAATCAACTATAGTTGCAAATTGAATTACCAACTCCATAGAACGATCCCATAATTTCGCAACATGGTAATATATATCAAGATACGCACACAAAATGACAGTCATCGAGGGAGAAAACTCGAAAATGAATAAAGTAAAATCTTAAGACAATACCAGGAGCCCTAGGCCTCTCGAGCAGTATCTCCTCTGTGGACACCATCGTCAACCGGGCACCGACGTCCTCGTGGACGGCGTCTCCGAATTTCGCCCAATTCCGGCGCTCCAGCGCGCTCTTGCTGAGCCGAGCCTTGGCGAGCTTCCTGACCCGGGTGGTGGTGGTGATCTTCACCTTGTTTCCGTCCTCGTTGAACTTGTACTCGATCACCTTCTTAATCCCGTTATCGTCGGGGCCGATCACCTGGCGAGGCGGCAGCAGGAAGTCCAGATCCTCGCCGTCGTCCTCGTCGAGCTCCCCCCACCGCAGCTTGCTCGGCTTCGCCGGCGCCGCCGATCCGTTTCTATCGAACGCCATCTCTTCAGCTGAAGAGAATCGAGCGAGGTCGGAGGTGACGGTGAGGTTCTAGGGTTTTGTGTGGCGAGGACGAACGAAAAGTGAATAGGGAAGAGATTAGGAACAAGGAGGAAAAAAATTTATATATCATCGTTTGGGCGGGCCTAGATGACGTGTCTGGGTCCGTGGAGTCTGGTGCATCCGGGCTTACTGTAGAAGAATACTTTTTGACGGCCGGGCCGGGCCTGCGACCCTATTGTGGCCTCAGACCGGCTTACAGGGCCCAATAAAAACTTTTTGTTCTATCAAATGGAATGACATTGACACAAATAAAATAAACAAAGAGAGGATTTGCACTAAGACTCTTTTTTATTTTTGTAATAAAAAACATTTAATTGACATGTTTCATTCATCATATGGCCTCAAAGTCATGTACATGTTCACTTTAGAAAATGTCTAACCATGAAAAAACACTCATAATCCTAATCTTGATCTTTAAAAATAAAGTTGTTATTTAACGGTACATGTGTCTTTATGATATAAAGCTTTATCTTAAACTGACAAATCAAGGATACGAGTTCAAAAAGCTGGCTACTTGGAGATTAATAGCTTACGATGCAAGTCCCGTGAAACAATAAAAAATTCAACACATTGGCATATATGGGTGATCCTAATTTAGAACAATATGTACCCGATTAGTGGGAGGTTGGGTTTGGTTCAATTATGAAAATGAATTTTAGAGAAATTTTCGAAAATTAGTAGAATTTGCTTTCAGTTTTCAAGCTAGTTTTCAGCATTCTCAATACTAGTTTTTTACCTTAAAAGTCTTTCAAAGTGACTGACAAACACATTATATTTTCCCCAAGAGTTTTTGGAGGTCCAAAGCTGAACTAAGTGCACTCCTAAACGGGTGGCCGTCGTACTCATAAACTAAAAATCTATGGACGCTTTCCGATCACCATGTGTACAAAACCCCACCTTGTTTATATCCTTTAACAATAATAGTCATATAAACAAGCCACGTGGGGGGTAATAAATGTGTAGGAGTCAAGCTTCAAAGGTGACTCGTCCGCGTTCGGCAGATCGGGGGTTAATTGATGAACGAGTCTTCAACGCATTGGTCAATGCAATCATCGCTACAAAGACATAGGACCTCGATCGTCCTCTTTCTGATTTGAATGGAAAACCAGACTGGAAACGAAGGATGGCACATGAGGAGATACATCAGGACATGAGGTTGGTAAAGAATGGACATGGAGAGAGGAGGAGAAAAAGAGGGAAGAGCTGGTTCTACCTCTGCCCGTCTTCTGATGCTGGTCATATGATAATTACATGGTCATAGACGAATGCCGCAGAAACTTTGGTTTTTCGCCCAATTAATATGTGGTGTTAACAAGTTTTCTAACTGACGAGTCATCGCATCGCAGAATCGACAATGGTATTTGTCCAAGCGACACTTCTTTTTCTTTTTCTTTTTTTGGTAACCGAGGTGTCCGGAACAGTTTGCGCAAATTTCGACTATTCCTCGGAGGAAATTAATATAACAACCTACTGCCGTAGCCCCCCACTTAAATCACAAACGTTTTCTTGGGAAATCAAATTTAATATCTCAACAAAATCTGACGTAGTGCGGAAAAAATTTTGAGATAAAATTTTGAGATTATGTCAACAAAATCTGACACTTATTTCTATTTCTTTAAAAGATAAAATTTCGAGATATTATGATATCATATATCTGACGTAGTGCGGAAAAAAACTAATTTCTACAAAAACTAATAAACCCTTGTTTTAAATAGCGAATAAAGCATGCATCGATGATGAATCATTTATTTTTCATGATAAATTCTTGTGCTTAATATCCAATGTGAGGAAGAAAGATAGTGAATCGGCGCACTCAAATTCGATGAAACTAACCAATCTTATCTCAAAACTTGACGGAGTTCCATTCACTTGTGTCTCCCGATTTGGCATTTGACCTATAACAGTATTTTCAAATTGGTTTATGTCCATATCAGAAGGCACTTAACTTAGGAAGTGGGTGATTACTCTACGTAGCGATTTGGCAAATTGAGCCCTTTTGATCTTTAACCCCACCGACAGCACCGGAAACAAGGCTTGTATGACCCGGGTCACCTTTATTATACCTTAATCAATTACCCCTAATCGAGGCATTAAGGGTCCATGTCGGTCCACGTCCCCTCAGATCTTATGGCTCGTATTTTCACAAAGTTTTTAATGAATTGTGCACCTCAAGATATGCCAACCAAAGAGAGACGTCACCTCCCAAGCTTCTCTCGGCAGATAACGTACGTTCTTCTTCCCTTTTCCCGATCTGGGTCATCACGACCTTCCTTCACAATCCACAAAACTTGCATCAATCGGCATCAACGAGGTCAAGAGAATTCGAGTCGGCGGGCCGAGAGGGTTCGAGATCGTCTCTACATGCATGTCTTTCGACGTAGAACTATTGTCGACACTTATAGATTCGGGAGCGGCAACCCAAAAGAAAACAAGAAAAAGGAAATCAGGCCATAACCCTTGGGTAATATACGTCGGCGCTACAAGAATATTCTGACCTTCAGCCGCCCATTACCTTAAAAGGAGGATCTTAACCAAACATAGCCATTGGCTTGCTGTGATGTCAAAGGGGATAACCGAAGAAAGTCAACGCCATTCCTTGCGTTAGGTTATGCGCATGAAGGTATCTACGAGGACAAGAACTCCTCCAGATCCATGTTCACACCTCTCCAGCATCTAACTTCCGAGCAAAGACCACCTTAACGTGGTCCTGCGTTTCGACCTTGGATGCCTAATTCCTTCCATCCACCCAATTTATTAATTGCCAACAAATAAAGAAATCGATCGATGAAGGGAAGGTAGCCGTGGGAAAGGCACGTGTTGGGATGCGGATGGCCAGAAAAACAAGGAAAGGGAAAGGGAGATCAGAGTCAAATTCGATATTAATTGAAGGTGGCATGTTCCAGACCCAGATCTGATTCTCTCCGGTCAATGGTATGGATCCGCGCTCTCGTGCTCTCTCTCCTGTTCCGGAGAACGGAGCAACCCGTCGACTCATTATTTCTATTTCGGGACGGCCAAGACTTTACTTTGAAAATCAAAAGAAAGTCGCAAATTGATAAGTCTTGACTTTCAATGTAGCTCGAGGGAGTCACGGCATCTCGGGGCCAAGCTTGTGCGTGCAAGTCGTGACCCAACTCGCACGATGTCCTAAACGCAAAATGCTTCGCGGGTCATCTAGTTCGCATGTATCATTGCACGTTCAACACATGAAGAGTATAGCGACTAACCTAAGCATAATCAATAGGCATCGTTGGCTCTCTAGAGTCGCGGTCTCGATGCTTCGTGATGAGGAGGGACGGTCTTGATCTAGAACTGCTACGGTCAAGTTTCAGCCTAATGAATTATCGAAGTCAACGTTTTTCTCACCCTAGGGTCTCTCTTGAATTTTGTGGCCAAAAATAGGAGGAACTAAAAGTTGGGTTGCTCGAGAAAGGAATACATGGAGGAATATGCTCCTCCACTTTTCCCCAATCTCATTGATTAGCTAGCTTGCTTGGAGTTGCGCTAAAGATGAGGCCATGGACCTTCTTAGGCACAGCCAAAGTAGCTCCACTATTTAACCCCGTGGGGGAGCATTTCCTTAAAGCTTCCTACTTCCGTACTACCTTAGCTTGGTGCCAAGTTACATCCAACCCCATCACATAATGCAATTTTCATAATGCCTTTTTTTTTCCTCGCTTAGGTTTTATTTATTATGAATTGGGCATGACCGGTAGCCTCTGGGGTAATTTATAGTTATCTCGATCCGCTCTTCTATTTATTTTTAAGTCAGTTCCTTCTCTTCACCTAACCCGATGCTACTTATTAAGAGAAAAAATATACATATGAATATATACATAGGCACGAAATGGAGTTGAGTAACAAAGCGATCGCATGTCATCTTTAATTATTTTTAATGTTCTTAATTCTTTTATATCTCAATCTCTACTCATTTAATTCTTTTACGTCGAGATATATTGCGACTATAATATATATATATATATATATATATGTGTGAAAACAACTCGATTTGTTGTGCTATTGTTTATGTATAGTAGATGCTCCTACTTTGCAATCGCATCTTATGTTGAACATGAAATCTCAAAATAAATGAATTCAACAATGGAACTTATCTAAAATGGAGCGTATTTACAATATTTATTTCCTTTAAAGTCCAATCATTTTAAAACGTACCTTACACGATTCGAGAACATCCATTTAATGGTGAAAAAAATGACAATAATCATCACAAAGCAGCGAACTAATATTGAATAATAAGAGATTTTCTTGAGTCGCTATCAAAAAAGGATTTCTTGAAAATCGTAACTAAAGATATGACATTTGATAATGAAATCTATGCGTACGGTAGTTGAATCCGTAAACGACCCAAGCAGTTTCGAATCTCTCTTATATCGATTTCTGATGATCTGTCAATCTCATTGATAGGAAACACAAGTATTTGAAAATACCAAGATCACATCCGTGCTGTGATTGGATTTTGATATATGTATTTTTTAAATAGTTAAACAAATAAGTTTAGACTCGAAAATTGAAAAATCAATAATAAAAAGAATAAGTGCTCTCGGATTGAATCGTTCCTGTATGAGCGATTCTCTAATAAATGACATTGGCATACTTTTAATGCATTAGTCATACCTTTTTTTTTCCCCTTTTATAAAGTCCACACATTTTCCAGGGAGGAATATTATGTCGGACAGCTGTTTTAGTTTTGCCCCTCTTCTGACCCCACAATAAAGAAAAATTACAATTTTATCCCTCCCTCACCCCTGAAAGCGGCCAAGAAACTGAAACCACCACGAAACCACCCCCGGACTGTCCGAATTTCCTTCGACCACACAAAAAGCCAAAATCCTGCGCGGTTTCCGAAATTCCTTTTTTTTTTCTTTTTTTCTTTTAGTTTCGGCCTCCGCGAGGTTGCGAAGAGCTCTTGAGTGTTCGTTAATGGAGTCCACACCTATAAATACCCACAGATCTCTCGGTCTCCCTTAGCCATCGCGCTTTCGCTCTTCGCAGCTCATCGCTTTCGCCCCTGATCCTCCGGCGGTGGGCGGGGGGTTTTGTCTCGACCGGAACTCGGCCGAGGGTCGACTCGCTTCCCGCTCGTCGGATTCGTTCCCGGCTCGGGTCCGTGGCCTTCCCGTCGTCCGGATCCGGTTGCAGTTTTCCAGGTATTGATGGAATTTGACGGATTTGGGAGGTCGCTCCTTCGCTTCCGCGGGAATTGAGCGCTTTTGGTATATGGAATGGAAATTTGATTTTGGGTTTGGGTTGGATTGGCTTTGAGATTTTCTCGTCTTGCTTCTTCTTTAATTGTTGTTTTCTGTGGGAGGGAACGTCTTCAATTTGAAGCTTTGTCCCCACATATATAATGGCTTGCCTCGAAAATGCTCTCTCCGTTGTTTCCCTTGGCTTCTGATTGACATTTTCCTGCCCTTCTTTCTTTCTCTTTCCGCATCTCTCGTTTTCAGCGCTTAAGGAGTGTCGGTGGCGGAAGTAACTTGTAGATAATCTCTGTGTATCTTCCTTCATTCATTTGAGACGGGCTTTTTAAGCACATTTTAGCTTTGATAGCTGCAAAAAACGAAAATCTTTTTCTTTTTTGGTTAGATCTGCTCTTGTTTGCTGCTAGTTCTTGTAAACCGTAATCTGATCCAGCTACAGGAGTGTGCGAGTGTTCCATTTCGTCGATACGTAGCCACATCCGTTTCACATACATGGCTGTACACTGAATGAAAAATTTCCCTTTCTTTTCCCCTGTCGAGTACCTATGGTCCTTGTTTGTTTCGGTGATTTGAATTATGCATGCGGTCTCGTGAGTTTTTGCTTAACATGAGCTTTGTCGATAATGTCTGAAGGTATTGATTGTGAGATATCGTGGAATCAAACTCTCTAACGTGTTGTTGGTTTGTTATCCGTTGGAGGAATATTTGTAATTCTGAGTTTCAGTTTGTAACCACGAATTTCCATAAACATTTGATTCTAGATAAAAATCAATCGTTTCTCTCATTTATAATTCCAGGCTGTGTTGCCACTGGAATTTGTTTCCTACTGCTAGCGCTTTTTTCCCGCACTTTAGACGGGGTGATGTAAGCTGTGGTGCTTGTGTGAATCTTTTGTCATTTCTTGAATCTGTATGCTACGGTGTTTTATCTGTGACTTGATAGACTGTTTTTTCTTTTCTTTGCATCTGGCATCATTTTCGAGCTTCAGAAACACTTGTTGAGAACCTGCTTGTTGACATTACCTCATAATTTTACTGATGTCGAAAAGTAGTTTGTTAGAGCCATTTCTCCCTTCATGTCAGTATTCGAGATGGCAGACTACGGTTTTCTACCTCTAGTCTCCTCTGATATGCAGATTTGGTAACCTACAGGAACCTAAGGACAACATCATAATGAAGGCTTTAATTCTTGTTGGTGGGTTTGGGACTCGGTTGAGGCCTCTCACACTTAGTGTCCCCAAGCCACTTGTTGACTTTGCTAACAAACCCATGATCCTGCATCAGGTATTATTTCAGACCCTTTTGTTTGCGATTTTATTCCGATGCTGTCTATTCATGTTTGCTCTTATACCCTTAAAGACAATATTATCATGGTTGTGAATTTACTTCTGAGATGTATTCAGTCTGTGTGTAATAAGAGACTGTAATCCTAGCGTAAATTCACTATTGGCAGCAGACCAGTTTTAGTTATATCTACTGTGTTTTTGAATGATCTGCTAGATTATTGACCTGCTTTTTCTCTACTGGGTAAGATATAGCATCTTATTGATGCCTGGCCATTTAAAAGAGATGGCTGATTGTAGTTATTTCAGTTAGTTCAAACTGTTGTAGAATATATATGTATTTTTTTGGGATTTTAGAAGTCGAATACCTTGATTTGTCAGATGATGATACTCATTTCTTGATGAAAAGAATCTACGTCCTTAATTGTTTTCGTCCTTTTTGGCTGCTTTCTGTCATGCACTTAAGCTTATTCCTCTCTGGAATGTACAGATAGAGGCACTTAGGGCCATTGGAGTGAGTGAAGTGGTTTTGGCTATCAATTACCAACCGGAGGTGAATGTTTTGACATTATGTTTGTCTATGGTACTTGTTATGTAAGTAGTGTATATCTAGTTTGATGTTTTGGTGTGCTCTTTAATTTTTAGATTATGCTGAACTTCTTGAAAGACTTTGAGACCAAGCTTGATATCAAGATCACATGCTCACAAGAGACTGAGCCACTTGGAACTGCTGGCCCTCTTGCTTTGGCAAGGGACAAGTTGCTGGATGATTCTGGTGAGCCTTTTTTTGTTCTCAACAGTGATGTAATAAGCGAGTACCCGCTCAAGGAAATGATTGAATTTCACAAAACCCATGGAGGAGAGGCCTCTATAATGGTCACAAAGGTGAATGTCCTACTCAGTCATTCCTTGTTCATTTATACACCTTCCTTTGAGCGAAGGAATTTAAAGCCAGAGCTTTTGTGTGCACACTGAAAAGAACCCAAAATTCCGTCCTGAATCATGCAGGTGGATGAGCCATCAAAGTATGGTGTGGTGGTCATGGAAGAGTCAACTGGTAGAGTTGAGAAATTTGTGGAAAAGCCAAAACTGTTCGTTGGCAACAAAATTAATGCCGGAATATACTTGCTGAACCCCTCGGTCCTTGATCGGATCCAACTGAGGCCTACTTCCATCGAGAAGGAGGTTTTCCCCAAGATTGCGGCTGAGAAGCAGCTCTACGCAATGGTCTTACCTGGATTCTGGATGGACATTGGACAGCCAAGGGATTACATCACAGGGCTGAGACTGTACCTTGACTCGATCAGAAAGAAGTCATCAGAGAAATTGGCGACTGGACCCCAAATTGTCGGCAATGTCTTGGTACACGAGACCGCCAAGATTGGTGAGGGATGTTTGATCGGCCCGGATGTGGCAATTGGTCCAGGTTGTGTGGTTGAGTCGGGAGTTAGACTATCTCGCTGCACAGTCATGCGTGGAGTCCGCATCAAGAAGCATGCGTGCATTTCCAGCAGCATCATAGGATGGCACTCGACAGTCGGGCAGTGGGCCCGGGTGGAAAACATGACTATACTGGGGGAAGATGTCCATGTTGGGGATGAAATCTACAGCAATGGAGGCGTCGTCCTACCACACAAGGAGATCAAATCTAGTATCTTGAAACCGGAGATCGTCATGTGACAGTAAGATTTGCGGCAAGTTATTAGAGCATGCTTAGGGTTTGTAATCTATCCGAGGTCAGAAAGGGAAAATGAAAAGGAAAACAAAAGAGGAAGGTGTTTTGTTCTTTTCTTTGTCTGTTCATGATTTTTCCCGTTTCCCTTTCTCTTGGACAGTGTACAAGCCAGTCACTTGCTTCGACTTGGGAGTGGAGTAAAGTTATTTGTTTTGGGGGCTCAGTGTCTTGTGAAGTGAAGGGCATAATTTAAGATTGGTGTGAGCTTTGTAATCTCTAGAACATGTATAGAAATAAAGTTCAATCATGGGTTGGGTCGGTCTGGCCTTTTGCTGGATCCACCATTTCTGCGACCGCCTGTTTCTACTTTCTTGTAATTCATTGTTGTGA
The DNA here is from genome assembly GCA_030064385.1 of Melaleuca quinquenervia. Taxonomy (NCBI): domain Eukaryota; kingdom Viridiplantae; phylum Streptophyta; class Magnoliopsida; order Myrtales; family Myrtaceae; genus Melaleuca; species Melaleuca quinquenervia. Next base: position 20,791,167 of record CM057724.1, read on the forward strand.
GTGCTCTGTAAAGCAACTCTTCATTGGCCACACAGGCCATGCGATGGCTGCATGAATTGTGGCACGTGCAGGGCCCCCAAATTCTGATGACCGAAGTCACATAATGCGAGTCATGAGTTGCTCCATGCTGGATCTTTGATTGTTTTGTGCTCTCTTCGGGCGGACAGTTCAGAAATCAGAATTGGCTGCTACTTCGCTTGCTTCTGAAGGCTGCTTCTGACGATGCCTGTATTGCACGATTCATGTGAAACGATCCACAGATCTCTACCGATTTGAATGGGTCGGATGTTGCTTGTAGTCTTCTTTGCAAGATCTTGATGTGCCTTTAATGCACTGTGGACATTTTCCCTTCTTCTTTTCTTGTTTGAGAGGAGAGCGGGCCGGGCATGCTGTATGTGCTTGATTAGCTTACAGGGTCGGTAAGGTGGTGCAGGCCTTGTACATCATTCCGAAGAAGTTTCAATTGGCTGTCAAAGCTGCGGGCGATGAGTATTGTCCATGGAATTGGCTAGCCTTGTTCTGTCACGCCTCACCCTTACGCGTCTCGGATGGAATCGTAGGAGAAGCATCTGACTCCCATGAGACTTTGGTCTTGCATTTTGCCCAATAGTCAAAATCTTGTTAGTCGTCTAATTCAAGGGTACTGAGATTCACAAAGTCATTCCGAAACGAGAAAAAAAATATATACGACACACGAAGAAAGAGCATTTTCTTATAGATGTGAGATCGGTGTTGCCGAGTTTATTACCCAATGAGGGCTCATCGATTAGCATCAATAAATCGATCATTGACTTCGATACCCTCGCTCTAATCCCAACTAATCATCTTGTCGGCAAAGATTGATTACGACTTATGCCTAACTGCTGGCGTTGATTCTTCCACTAATTATATTCAAGTCGGGGAATGGAGCGTCGCTTGTGTGAAGGATCTCAAGATGATGAGGGGACGAAGGTCCACCTGATTCACGCATGTTCTTCTCGAGTAAAGAAATGGTTTTTCCCTTTCTTCGACAAAACGGCACGCCCCATTGCCAAAGTAACAGAGAGAGAGAGAGAGAGAGAGAGAGAAGGGAGATGCCAGCCTGGCCCACCCTTTCGTGATGTGAAATGGCAACTGTAATCATCGCAAAAATACAAAAGGATACAGGAAAGGACAATCAATCGGAGCTGGAAATCATTGAGGACTTCGGGCCCTATAATTGAGTGCGCTCCTCGCGTCAGCTTAAAGCCCATCAGACCTTTACACGTGCCACATCAGTCTTATGTCGCGATCAACCATTTCTTCTTTTTTCTTTCTTGTTTATTCTATGAAATGAGAATCGATTAATTTTCCTCTTAAAGCACCAAAGCCTAAGATCAGCACGACCATCTCAAAACAACAACTGCCACCCGAAATAACTAAACGGACCGCTCCAGAGCCACCTCTATGATCCGAGAGAAACGTCCGATGCATCTCGAGTCCGCTTGTCGATCTTGCATTCTTCCATTGGAAGGGGGAAAAAAAAGACGAGAGGAGGACGTTGAAGGTGATCATCGACGTCGGCGATGGGAAATTCGTTTTCGAAGCCTCGAACCCTACATCCATTTAGAAATGCCTTTGATTATATTAGACGATCCGCGATTGAACGGAGAATCCGCCTACTACATAAATTTTCATTTTTTTTCTGTTTGCCAGCGCACTTGCGTGTGTGTAAGCTGGCCAGCGAAGATTTGGCCGGCCGGCGAGCTCCGTGCCTTATTTGAGACTCGGTTGTCTACTTCATGGGCTTATTTGAGACCACATTAACTCTTGGGACACTCTTTGGAGAAACTGGCCCGGATTTGCTTCTTCTCCGAAAGAGCCCAAAGACTGTTTTAATGGGCCAACAGATCGATAATCGGAGGCCCAAGTCACTCTGAGTGGGCCTCTATGGGCACACTTGACAGCCCAGTACCCTAGCGAAGTACAACAGGCCGTATCGGCCCCGGATTGGTCGTTGACTTCTTGACTCTTCTTCACCGACTTCTTCTTCTTAAACCCTAAATTCTCGTTCGCTTCTGTTCCTCCCTCTCCCCTTAAACCCTAGAAACAAACCCCGTGAACCCTCTCTCTCTCTCTCTCTCTCTCTCTCTTCTGCTGGAACTACTCAGAAATGGCGTTCTCTTCTATTATTCGCCGATCGGTCTCCTCTTTCGCTCCTCTCGCTGTCCGTGCTTTCCGGAGTCAGCGGAATTGCCACTCCGCCGTCTTCGCCGCTCTTAACCAGACAAGGATCGTTTCCAGCGAGCCTCGCCTCAGTTCGTTTCTGCCTCCTCGTAGCTACTCCACGAAGAGGCCGAGTTCCGATGAGAATCTCCTCCGCGTCCTCGACTCGGAGATCCAGTGCGCCGAGGAAACTGACGACCACGACCGGGTGAGCTTACGACGGTTTTTTATGCTGTTGCTTGATTACGCCTCTTGTGTGGTGTTCTCTCTAGGAAATGTGCGGTGAGCAGAATTTTGTCGGCGTGTTTGAGGTGATCCTGAGAGGAATGTTGAGGGAGATAATATCATTTCGCTGTGGTAGGCTGCCGAGTCTCGTTTGGGCGGGCTAAATTAATATATAGTGATGAAGACATAAATAATTGCTCTGCATGAGCTGCCGAGTCTTGTTACTGTCGCGATGTGCCTTTATTATTGAACGAATTTTGGAGGTGCAAATGTAGCTGAGGTTTTTCCTTCCAGATATGTGTGCCTGTTACTTTGGGATCATGAGAAAAAAAGAGGATCATGGAGAAATATGTGTGATCTGGTCAAAGACTAGCTGAGAACCGGGCAAGAAAAAATGATGAAATTCTTTTAGGCAAATAACTAAGCCTTCTTTGTTTGCAGAAGGATAGACATAGCTTAGGGAAGAGACATGTTCCTAAACCCAAGTGGCTTATAATTTGTCATTAAGGATCATTCCATTACATATGCTTTCCTTCATAGTAAACGGTGTAGGATGTGCTAGCCTGATAGGGGATAAAAACTAGCTATGCTAATTTTGAATTTTTTCTTTTTGAGAAACGCTCCATCCACATGGAGAGACCAACCGATGCTATCTTTCGGGCTTCCAAGCAAAATACAATTTACATATGATCAAGATAATATGAAATGGGGGGTTATCGGTCAGGAGATTCACATTTTCTTTTGAACGTATGATGTGTTTATAGGTTGAAGAGGCACCGGGTGGGTTCCCCTTTGAAATTGAAGACAAGCCTGGATTTCAAACCGTTACTCTGTCAAGGGAGTATCAGGGTGAAGAGATAAAGGTTGAAGTCAGCATGCCTGATCTTGTGACTGGAGAAGATGGTGATGATGAGCAGAACGATGACGATGAGAAGGCTAATCAGTCGAGCATTCCTCTGGTCGTAAGCGTTGCCAAGGGTAATGGGCAGTTTGTTGAATTCTGCTGCACTGCTTACCCCGATGAAATTGTAATTGACAGCTTGGCCGTTAAGAATCCAGAAAGCTCTGAGGACCAAATTGCTTATGAAGGGCCTGATTTTCAGTAAGCTGTCTTTGTTTTCAGCTTTCTTTTTCCTTTCTCTTTAAGATACAGTTGGCCATTGGCCTTATTACTGTCATACACGTTCCATCATTCTAACTATTTACATTGCTTTCCCTATTTTCCAGGGATTTGGATGAGAACCTGCAGAAAGCATTCCACAAGTATTTAGAGATTAGAGGAATCAAGCCCAGCACGACCAATTTCTTGCATGAATACATGATCAACAAAGACAGCAGAGAGTACTTAATGTGGTTGAAGAACCTCAAAAAGTTTGTTGAGGCATAATTTTGTTGGAGGAGGTGGCGGTCAGTCGGTAGGGTTTTTCAGTCTTCAGTTTTGGTTCGAGATCCTTGCAACAAGCTTATTCCGTCTGATTGTAGACTATCAATTGCCTGAAGGGAACATCTTTGAGCGACAGAGCTGAAATTATTGATAAAACGACGACTATATTGTCGAATGTACCTGTTTCTCTGAACGCCACGGTTGTTCATGTGGACATGTTGTTGATCATGCCTAGCTGCCAATTACAGTAACACAAGTGCCCAGGTCCAATTCTGGGAAATTCCAATTAGTCTTCTAGTGTTAAATAACATAAATTTCAATTTGAAACCGTTGGAGACCGGCCTAAGAAATTTAAAGTAGGACTTTGTTAAGAAGTAATCTTGAGCACTTCTAAGCAACTCGACCGTTCTCGTTCTGACATCCAATGAATTTTTACAATCCGAGTATCTTCACACTCTGTACGTTTAATACTACTTAGCAAAAATTTGCTAAGCAAATTAGTTCAAAATTTGGTCCCCCGTATGCTGTTCTAGTTTTATCTGTGGCGATGCCCGTTATAAATCTGTTTTAAGAAGTCGATTTCCTACTCATCTAATACCATGAAAACTTCTTTTATCTCGCTTCATATGCCAATGCGATTGTGACGGAAATGACTTGATTCTGCGAATTTACATCGACGAATTCAGTGTTTATTACGTCTATAAACGACAGTCCCCTGACCATACCATGCGTGGAAATTGCCTGCCATGCCGAAAACCTAAGTTTGCAAATCCAAAGATGGTGAGGACACAGGAGACAAAATCCACTAGAGAGTGCAGAAAACGGAAGTGAGTGCTATAGTTGGAACATCACAATCTTATTTCCTTGGTTTTTCAATCCATACATATGCCTTGGGCTAGCGGGCAACTTCTGACTAGAAAAACTTGGGCAGCAAAGCAAAAAAACCTGCTGCGATTAGAAGAATGGGAGATGACTGACCAGAAATCTCGAGGAAAAAAAAAATATATCCATAAGAAGACTCTAGAATACTCGCAGTAACATATAGAAACTATAATAGAGCAATTGCCATATGGAAACTAAAATAGAGCAATTGCCAAGACCACAATCCACAGAGGCCAACCATTCTTCTTTTTACTATAAGATTGGTAAACAAGTGCACTCTGAACGGCACTCTTCAACGGTAGTGCCATCTGTAGATCAGCTGAACTTGCCCGCCCCCTTATAAGGGGGTGAATAAATTATAAGTAGCAGCAGCAACAGTTACCCCCCACTGAACCAACTCATGGCTTGATGGGGAGGTCTCTATGGGTGTAAGTCACCCCTTTATCACCATCCACCACTTGTCCACTCCCTCTGAGAATCCTGCAATTAAAAAGAGGAGGTAATTCAACCACTTGTGCAAAACCAGAATACCCGTAACAAAAGCCAAATCATCGGCCAATTATATTAGGCATTGCTGCATGGTTTAACTTGCTATATTCCGTCCATGAACGTACTTGTCGTCTTAAGCATGTGTAGATTCAATTTCAATGGATACACACTTAATTGGGGAATGTGTTAAATAATTTAGTTCCTCATCTTGTTTCAGAGAGCGAGAAGTGAATAAACTAGTTCAGAATCCTACCATCTTGTGGTTAACAATCCTTCAACTCCAACTGGACCCCGAGCATGGATTCTACTTGTACTTATCCCAACCTATAGAGGCCATTTGAGTGTGCTCTTTAGAAGAAAATATTCAAGATCCAATTAATTACAATACAAAATTGCTAAAAAATAAGACCGGTACCTCTGCACCAAGTCCAAATCGTGCTCCGTCACAGAATCTCGTACTGGCATTGTGAAAAACAGCAGCACTGTAGCATATGTGCAGGACATATCAGCAATGGAAGAACATGTTTTCCAAATCAAAATAGAGTATGAAAATACAGAATAAGTCATACCTGTCAACTTGACGTAGGAATGTTTCCACAGCTTCGTTGTCTTCTGCAATGATACAATCAGTGTGTGCACTGGCAAAAGGAGGGTAACAGTCAGTTTCTTGGCCAGCTACCACTATATTTTCCTTGCTTCTGGTAGGCTTCACACCAAAAGTATAAAAATTTAGAGAGAGCTACCTTCCATGTTGATGAATATGATCAATGGCTTGATGAACATCATCTACAGTTTCAATGGTGCATGCCATTGAATTGTACTCGTGATGAAAGGACTGTGCCTGTGGGATATTCAGCATGGAGCTCACTTTTGGTCCACCATATAAAGTAACACCTGCAAAAGATTAAGCAATGGAATCAGAGATCTCAACATGCATACTGCAATGAGGGAATGCACACTATATATGCTTCAGTGGTGGCTAACAGCTGTCTGTACTAGGACAGCATCGGTCACCAAACTTGCTAGAATGGTGTTAGCATACTGCACCCACTTTCATTTTCCAGCTGCACAATGATAAGAAAATGATGACCGCAAATTTCTTTTGCATTTGGAGACGATAAAACAAAATGCAAAAACATTAAGCCTGAAGTTAGCTGTCTTGAAATCTGAAACCTTTCAGCGACTCCTGGAAGACCAGGACTGAAAAAGGCGAATTCACCCTATAAAACGAGGACAAGAAAACAAATTCAATATTCCGTGCCTAACATTTTTTAAGTTTACCAATTCTTAAGCGTTTAGTTACACGACCTTTCCACTTGAGTCAGAAGTGGAATTTATTAATAAAAAGGCATCAACCTAGTTCCTATTCAGGACTTCCACACAAGTAAACTTTATCTTCAGATGGTAGAAGACAGTACCTTTGTTCCGAAGCCCAAATATGATCGCATCAAGTCCACCAGCTGACACCAAATCTTTATGGAGGAGGAGTGTTTCCTACAAGCAGAGAAAGCGTTAAGATGTAAACCAAAGTCCAACTGTCCAAAGCAAGAAAAGATTTATACAAATGCAGTACATCTACAGTCACATGGAAAAAGAAAAAACACCCAATAGTACCTGTAAATTATCCTTCTCAATTGTAGTATTTTTTCAATATGTATAGTAACTTGGGGCTATATCTTTCCAAGCAGATATAATAAGGATCACGGAATCAGGGAGTAACCCAAACTATTGTTAAAAGCTAGTGAGCCCTTCCAGGATTTTAAAAGAAGATAAATAAACTAATATATGCTACTTACCATTGCGTTGCAGGCAGCTGGATAATCTACCTTTGCATCAACAATGATGCGGTTTGCCATTTCCATGTTTGCAGACTTGTCAACGTAAATGTGACATATTCCATCTAGCAAGCAAACAGTATGATCAAATGAAATCGGTCAACAATCATATTCTTCTCACAAAAGATTAGCATGGGAGTTATTTCTCACCGGCATGACCAAGAACGGGTATTTTAGTTGATTCCTTGATTTGGGAAACCAGCTTGTTACTTCCCCTTGGTATTACGAGATCAATAACATCATCAAGCTGATACAGAGTAATTCCTCAGAGACTTAGACTTCCCCAACTCATCATGATAATAGAATCAAGCGATTAGGTAGATGTTCCTTATTCATATTAACTCACCTTAAGCAAATCTGGTATCTCCTCTCTCGAAGTTACAAGCCCAATTAGTCTCCCACCAATGCTGTCTGGAATGGCATCGGTGATGACCTTATAATTTGTGAGAATATGAGAAATGTGATGCCGCAATTTCACTGCTGACCAGACTATCAAAAAGAGTTGTAGTCAATAAGCTTATAAGAATTAAACCTTATGCAGAATGGCATTTGATCGCTTGGCCTCTTTACCCCCCTTCAAAAGTAGCCCATTACCACTTCGAACAGCTAGTGAAGCTATCTGTCACAATATCAGGAAAAAAAATGAGAATCGTTCATGCACTTTTTAGATAAGTTATAGCTCAGTTACATAATAAAAAACATTAAGTATAAGCTCTGACTGCATCCCTACTTTGTGATATTAAGAAAAGAGATCAGACTCATAAAATTTGCAAAGAGAAACACACACAGCTAACCCAACCTAAGAAGTAAAAGCTACAATTGCGCTTGTGCATAAGCTGTATACCTATGTCCACTCTCAACATGCATATCCAAGCTTCTCTGGATTTTCAACCCATTTAATAACAAATCTTTATGCAATTGCCACTCATTTTAGAAGCATAGATAGTCGCGAATCCATATGCCACAAGGAAACTTAAGTACTTGAGGTCTAGCAAGCTTTTATGCTGCACAAGAGTATCACTGTACAGTACCTAGTAAAGTCGGACCATTTCCCATGAGATAATTTAAATTGTTCCAACACCCCAAAATTCAAATAACATATCCAAGAAATAGATCCATAAGACAATGTGCCTAATCTTGCAGCCCAGATTAGACCCATACTTGGGCCCTCCCAAGAGATAAAGATCCTCATAAATTGCTGAAAAGCACCCCATGAAAAAGTGAAAGAAGTAATTACCTGAACTAGAGCATCAGGTCGAGACTCAAAAACAATCAGCAGGACACCCAAAGGAGATGATGTTTTCTCGAGGACAAGCCCATCAGCCAGCTGGATGCAAAACCAATATAAAAGAATGAGAGAAAAATTACTAACATTACACATGAAGAAGACCTATTTTCCTAATAAGTCAACAACCATTAGTCCCATTCTCACTCCCTAATCATTACATCAATGATTTTCTCGGGGATAGAGTTCTTGTTTCACGTAAAACAAACTGCAAAAAGAGGTCGATGCATGCACTAGTATGTTCATGCTTAAGACCCCTTCTTTTACCTCTGTTCTCTTCAAGACATGCCCAATTGGATCTTCCATTTTTGCAAGTACACGGATAGAATTGGCAAGGTTCGTTATCTGCATTCAGAAAAATATATTTAAATGATGTGTTGAGACAACTACTTACAAGGTGTGATGACTAATTAAATACTCAGATCTCCAACCTTTCCAGGCTTCAGAGCCAACCGAGCAATCAAAGATTTTTCATATCCTGCCATTTCTGCAGCAGCAACATCAGCTTCATTCTCCTTCATTATCTGTTCCTGATTTGCTTCAAGCGCATCAGCTATGTCAAGCAGGATTTTTCTCCTATCCTCAGATGATATGGCCTATAGAACAAATAAAGGATTAGCATAGAGTAGAACAATATGATCCTGGCAAGGAAAAGCCCATTCTAAAAGTTTAAACTCCATAGTGAAAGGCACAGAAGCTTATCTTTCAGAAGGATCGGGGCTCAAAAAGAAGGTCTGTGTGTGTGTGTGTGTGTGTGTCTGTGTTTTTTTTTTTTCGTTTTTTTTTTGGGAGGGGGGTGGGGGTTAGTTGGGGTTGGGTTTGAGATTATCGGAAGACTAATAATTTAGTAAGCATATGAGTTAGAAATGTCAGAACCTTGGCGAAATATAAAACTTGTTATATGGATGGGAATAAAAATAAAGAGGATTCGAAGTTAGAAATATTTAAAGAAGATCCATTGGTTTGAAATGAAAAAATAATAAAGATATTTATTCATTATTAAATAGAATAAGAATTTTTTATGTTGAAAAAATTAGAATAAAAATAAATAGGAGTGATCCGGAGTAAGGATCCTTCCAGGAAGTGATTGGTCTGCCCAGAAAAGAAAAGAGGGTTAAACTCCAGTTATTCCACTTTCATTCATTGATTCACTCCTTCTGATGAGATGAAAGTATCACTATCTCACGACAAGCTAGGAAATTAGCAAATGACCCATTTTGAAATCTGAGAGGGGGATCAAGATCAAGAAGTTATCGAAATTTTTCCTTTAAAAGTTTGTCTGATTCAGGGAACAAGCCCCCTCGGAACTGTCCATGAAGAAAAAAAGAATTCAAGACCCAACATCTTCCCCTGCAAACTCCAACTAGAAGAATGAGCCCCTCATTTGAACAGAAAGTGGAGAGAAAAAAGCACTAAGTAAACAACAGTATAGACAGATCTTGTGGTGCTTCTATTCTGCCAATTCGTTACAAGCTTCCAGATGGCTAGGAGACACATCTAAGACATGACATCATCAGAAAACCACTAGCTGCTAGATGGGAAATCTAGAAAGTGCCAAATTCTATCAAAAATGCAGAGAAAAAGAACTCCAAAATCTAACAAGCTCTATCACCTTAAAAGAAGGTATTAAGCAAAAACAATCGCACAAAATGTAAACTAAAATGCCAAGGATTCCACCTGAAGGTTCCGTGAACTTTCCCTGGCTGCGACAGCCATGTCCCTTGCAGTGAAATCTTTGCTTTGTGCCCACAAATGTGCATCCCGATGAAAGAGAGTACCGATATCCTCTCCTTGAAGAACCTTAAGGATATTTCCATGATCATACCCACTGGAAAAAACAAAAGTAGATCATTATACAATTCGGAAAGTACTAATTGACATATTTACACGACTAGGCAAGTACTAATTAACAAAGCCATTACAGGCCTAATATCTATTAAATTGATTACATTCCGAGCACAGCATCTAGCTTAACCACAATAAAGGGGTTTACCCAAAAAAAAAGAAATTGTATAAGGGGGTTTGCACTGAGAGACTGTTCAAAAGCTTGTGACCTTGATTTCTCCTACTGCAGTGGTGATTACGAAAGACCTTGTGTTCAGAGCACTACACAGCACCATGCAGATCATTATGCATCTTACCAATAGTGTCCAATGCTATAAAGAGATATTTTATCCCAAAGAACTAAGACAAGCATGCAGACAAAACCAGGTTGACATTACCTGGTAATGATCACAGGAATACCAGCATACGCTGCGTTGACAGCGGCATTAACTTTCGCAGTCATACCACCTCTCCCTACACGAGATTTATCTCCAAAGGTGATTTCACACTGATGCCTTTCCTTGATGTATGTGCGGATTAATCTGGACTTCGGATCACTAGGTGGGCCGCTAAAAAGACCCTCAACATCACTTAGTAATATAAGAAGATCGGCTTTGAGCTCCAAAGCAAGCAGTGCTGCCAAGCTGTCATTATCCCAGAATATGCCAGATGAATCCTGCAAAAAGAACAAATGTCAATGGACATTTACAAGGAATTTGTGCACTGTAATTCCAACAATCATAGACACTGGAAGAACTCTCATCATTTGTTCAACAAGGCCAGGAAGTTAACAAAAGAAAAAAGCCATTCACCTACAAACACAACATTTACGAAAGCAAAGGACGATACCTCATATGGAGCTTTCCTCGTACTGACTGCATCATTTTCATTAAGTATAGGAACAACCGTCAAAGACAACAGCGATTGCACAGTCTCATTCAGTTGCTTCCTGAATTCCTTACTCCTAAAGTCATGATCTGTCACAAGAAGCTGAGCTGATGTAACATCCAACTGCATAAGAAAAGAATTAAGCATCTTCATCCATAACCCTTAAAAGGAAATATTGCAAAATTAATTAGGCATGTGCCAAAACAGAGCATAAGAAAACTTTATAAGTCGAACATAGAGAATTATTCAATCACCTGGCCGAATAAGGTATCATACAAGGCCATAAGACTACTCTGTCCGACAGCTGCACAAGCCTTCCCATCAAGTTCAACCTGTGGCTTCTGGAGATCAGCGAAGCTGTATAGCACAAAGTGAACACCCACCATAAGAACCTTTAACGGCTATAGGAGACTGGAAGTCTGATGTAATGAATTCGAGTATGCAATTTGAACAAAGTACAGGACAAAGTACAGGACAGATTGAACAAAATTCATCCATCAGTTCCCAGATGTATAAGTGGGAAAAATAAATTGAGTTCTCCACAAAGGAATTTAGTTTAAAATATAGCCAAAAGGCCAATCGGGGATCAACATGGTATGGGTTACAATACACAAACCTGCTATTTACCAGCTTACGGTATCTAAGCCTCTGCCGACCAAGGCCAACGGCACCAGACGTGACCAGAATAACCTCGTATCCTTGTAAGTTCAGTTCTTTTATCTGCTTAGGAACGGCCGATTACTACATGGCACTTAAATCTTTCTCAACCCGGCAAAAAACTAAAAATAAAAATACTGCACAAACCATGTATGACGTTAACGGCGTACCTGCTCGCATAGGGCGCCTAGTCTTCCGAGTGCCAACCGCCCATCACCTCGAGTAACGATCGCAGTGCCAACCTACCATAGTCAGAACAAAACGAGAGGAAAGAGATGAGAAGCACCGTCAGCAGCTCAGCCATGAAGAATGAACGATCTGCACACTCTTTAGTTAACGAAAAGAATAAAAAAAAACATTAATTTCCGATATATTGCCATCTACTTTCGCTATTGACGAGCTGAGCTCGTAAGAAAGAAACTCAGAATGAAACAACAAAATCCTCTCCGCCCCTGAACCCGCAACACCAAACCAGTCAAGCCAAGCATAACGAGCGATTAATCACCCTCCCTCCAAATTCAACTTCCAGCCACACGACCGAGAAGAAACCAAGACGATCCACGGGATTCAGCGTCGGCCACACAAGCATGCAATCACCATCTCCTCAGAAGCAACCGGGACCCGAACCAGCCGATTCGGCTCCTCGACTGAAAAAAACACCCCAGGCTCGGAAATCGAGACTAGGAAAGCGATTCTCAAAAGGGAGGAGCAGACGCACGCAGGCACTCGTTCCGAGCACAAGCAGCTGCGTACAAACCTTGACGACAATGCGCTTGACGTCCCGGACGAAAGCTCGAGGGGAATCCATGTCGTGGCTGGCGGCGTCGGAGTCGGCTCGTCGCGTCGTCTCACTCGTGCGAGTCGGCATCTGCCGAGAACAACGAAATCGGAAGGGTTTTTATCGAGCCTCTGGAGGATGACAACTCCGATCCGTCTCTCTCCCTCTCCTCTCTCTCTCTCTCTCTCTCTCTCTCTCGTGCTCCCCTGGCGGGGGGAAAAGGCCAAAATCCCGTGTCCCACCCTGATCTGGGGTTCCCGTGGACCCGCAATGGCAGGACGCCACGTAAAGGTACCAAAATCTACCCCCCGATCTCAAGATTTGAGCCCCCGCGTAAAAGTAGCATTAATTAAAATAACCGGTGACGCGAAATATCGACCCCGGGACGAATTCGATCGGGTCCGCCTCTTTGGACCCAAGATCGAGCCCCGCACGATGAAATCTGACGCTCGATCCCGACTTGTTAGATTATATTAGGACTCTTGTCGTCGCTAGACACATGCGAAATCGGTCCGGTCCGGTCATACCACGTGGCCAGTGTTAATGTGCGATTCCAAGCGAAAATGTCCAAAGTTAAGAATAATGTTTTTTTAACTTTGGAGATTGCACCTGTCGGCCAAACTTCACTGTCTAAGGTTGAAAGCATTGATTTGACATCGAACGCACTAAAAGAACGTTGCGTGGCGAGCCGCCTCATTTCTCCGCCGGATCTCCAGAATCACACGCGAAGGGGGTAAGTATAATAAAGTCCAATTACTCAATGATTGCTACTAGGAATGACCGGATACCCGTTGCTTTACTTCCCATTGGTCCCCAATCTCATTTTGTCGTTACTGGTCACCTAGAATATGCCGTTTTGAAGTCGAACGACTCCGATGAAGTAGCATCGATGGGGACAAAAACACTAAGCCCATCAATCTTAAAATACCGCCAAATATGCTGTTAACGGAGGACGGTCGCCATAATCGGGACCGGACTCGGTAGAGTCCAAATCGATAACGATGAGGGGAATTTTTAAGGGTCGGGCCGCACCGTCCACGAACCCGTGAGACTTGATTTGCGTCCCCGGCCGATCACCAGGTTAACCCACCACGTGAGCCACAACGTGACGACGTCGACGTCGTCGTCGTCTGGCAAAATCCAAAACCAGGCCAAAACAGTACGCGTACAACGTGTCCATTTCTTGCTCGCGCATGCCTCCCCACCACGACCACCACCACCACCACCACCACGTATTCTGCTCGGAGGCGAAGCTCCATCGCAAAAGCTGATCTCGCACATGGCTTCGGATCGGCGCTCCACGTTTGTACCATCGCACGTCCGGGCAAGATCCGTATTTACAATCATGACTTCCACATGCGATGCTCCGGAAGTCAAAGAGGAATTATCGACCGGCTACGTCTCCTTATCCTTTTGCCAACATCATCACCCCAATAGCTGATGAGAAACAATAATACGATGCAACACAAAGCGCTATCTCCGTAGGAAGTATTAAAGGTTCGTCCTCAACAGTTCATGCTCTCGGGAATCGATGCAGCAAGATCATCAATACAATACAACGCCACTCGCTATATGACCTGGAAACTCAAAGAGACTTGCCACCGCTTAAGATCCAGTCGGCTAGACAGAGGATCAAATGTCACAAGAGACGAAAGTCGAAGTAGACCGGATTTGAGACTTGATAATTATCTTTCTGGGTCTTCATGGGAAGAACCAGACCTTGAAGAAAATTGCCAGAGCCATTTGCAGAAAAAACGCAGCTACCACTACAATTGTGAGACTGTTCCCTTCCGTGTATGACCTGAGGTTCGAAGCCACAAAGCAAGACGACGCCCCACCAACGAGGAGTATGATGATCCAACGGAGAGCCTCAAACGGAATCAACAAAAGAAACTGGAAGCAAAAAATATTGCTTGTGTTAGATAACTTAAGCAGATGACAAGTTGAGTATTCAAATCTATATACTAGCCCAGACAACCGTCAAGGGTTTACATTTGTTCAGGTTATGCAGAGTAAATAATATCTAGCACGATTCTGTAAAAACCATCAAGAGCGCACCAAAGGCACAGAAACCGTCATATGGTCGGAACATTCACTATGTCTCAAGAGCACCCAGAGCAGGAAGCTCCCACGATGTCTGGGATCCAAGGAAAGGTCGGATCACTTTGGGTCCAACGTATTCAGCATTAACTTGCAATTTTTGCAAGAGCTGTTTCCACGACCCATGACCTCCATGTCACATGGCGACAACTTTACCATCGCACCAGGGCTCCCCTTCCTCATTATAAACAGCTGAATAAAAGCAATGGCTTGGATATCCAAATCAAAGCAATGGAATAGGGATGTGTGAAATGGGAAGAATAACAGCCAACATTCTATCTCTCACTGGAGGAGAACATGCTCTTCTTTAAATAAGCTTTGGAAAATTCATCTAGAATATCAAATGAGTTCCGAAAGGGCTCTACTTATCTATAGCAGTTATTTAAGTCATAACTCTAGCAAATTGCAGCCAAAATATTGCAAAAAAAAAACATTTTTAAAAAAATCAAGAGGTCAGAGAAAGCTGCTGGGAGAGGTTCGTGGATGCTTCATTTAACAGCGTATAAATAGACACTTACAGAGCTCAGAATAAAGATGAAGAGCGAGTATCCCCACATGCACCAAAACCTTATGAGGCTTGCATTCGATTCCAGATACTTGAGCAAGAAGTAGAATCCTAGCGGAACCAGAACTGCATAGCCATAAATTGACCAAACCGCAATATTCACATAACCAACATCAAAGCTCCATGAGGTACTTGTGTCAGAATTCTTTTCCATAAGGTAGGTAGCACAGTTTCCAAGGGCAGCAATCACAAATATCAATGTAGTGGAGATCCAGATAGGCCCATATCTGACCAATATAAGAATTTACCAACCTCATGTTAGGTACTCATCTAAATGATTCCCAGCATAATCATATATGATGATATAAGTGACAGTGAGAAATAGACAGAATTTTCATAATTCAACAAATTAATGATCCATGTGGAAGCGTTCCTGTATCTCAATTTTTCTAGTTCTTTTGTTTCTCAGAACTGAAAAAGAACAAATATCCACTTGTATTCCTTGGAATAGAAAAGTGGCCAGAGAGTAAATTTGGAATAGAAATAAAATTTTGTTCCCAGGAACAAAAAGGATAAACAAGTTATTTTCTTTTCTTTTTTTCCTCTTTCTTCTTCCTCATCTAGCCAGTCGCTGAGCCTCGGATATGGCCAGCAAACCGCCAGAGACTTGGCCTCGCCAGCCTGAATCTCCGGCCAATCACTGGCCAAGGAAGGAGAAAGGAGCAAAACAAGAAAGAAAATTCAAAAGAATTAGAAAAATCTCAGAAAATTAGAGTCATACCAAACGCATTTTTGTTCTTATTCTATTCTAGGAATAGTAGTCACCAAACGCCTCTTTAGCTCAAAAATTAATCTAGGGAAAATTATTCCCAAGAACAGATATATTACCAAACACATCCTAAGATACTATACAACGGCTAATTTTCTACAATGCGTGGCACATTAGGGAACTGGATCTCCTTTTCTTTTCTTCTCATTTATTCAATGCAAATTGTAGATTGAAGAATTATCAATCTGTTTCAACAGAAAATTTGCACTCTCCCCACCAACAAAAGGACCAAAGGCAGGAAAAAGGAGTCATTGAAAAAATACAGACAAGATAAATAAAATTGGGAAGGACTCACAGATCTGGATTTGCATCAATCTTGCTGAAAAAATCCCCACCGGTTGGGAACAAAGAACCCAGCAATCTGTTTAAAACTACATCTGTATCAACGTTGAAGTATTGTGTATAGGATGAGATGCTAAAGACTCCTCTCCAGTTGCTTGCAGGTTGTTGTTCAAAAGTCTCTGAAAGAAAAGTTGATAAGACATTGCTAATGTTGACAAAAAGAAAACTCATTACTTACATCAGATAGAGATCATAGCAGCAAAGTCAACACATACGTGTTCAAGCAAGCTCGACAAACATTCTGGCAGTAAACAGAGGATGCCATTTTGATGAATCCCAGACAAGAAAGGCCAATTGCAAGATAAAGCCTCCGCTCTATTAAATTAGGAAGGATACTAACTCAATCCCATACACTTTCTTTCTCATCAAGAAGACAAGACTACGCTAACATGAGTCACTGAAAAGTAGCTCCCAGAAACCAGGGTCATGTTGCCTGAACCATGGACCTTAATCATGATGTAGAAAGCTGTGACATCAACCTTTTCTTCTTTTATCTTGTGTGAACCTAAGCTGTATCTTATGTACAAAAGAATATTATAAACAGCGGAGAAGCTAAAGAGACAAGAACAGAAGAACCTGGTTACGAATCAAACTATCATATTCGCACAGCAGATAGGGAGAATTTATATTTACTCATTTGAAAAGAATAACCATTATGCTCCAGAGCAACTGATTTATGCCATTCTAGATGAGTGATGCTAAGAGAAATCTGACATCATCGACTTTATTTTCCATCGCCGACCACTAACGGGTCAATTTAAAATAAGAAAATAAAAATAGAGTTCACAATTGGCATCCTTCAAGTCAGACTGTAGAAAAGACTGACATAATATTGATAGAATGGTCACATAATCGATTTAACTTTCGCAAACAGTTCGGAGGAATGGTATGACTAGCTCATCCCATATCCACATCTAAAGTTAATACTGTGAACCTTGGCATACCACTTGGACCTGGAAGAGATTCATAGCCACGCCCTCTGTCTCCTAAATTATTTGGAGGAAAAGTCTGCATCTTCGCTTCTGGTGCCGCAAAAATATCACAACAGAACAACAAATTATATCGCCATGAGAATGTCACGAGTAGAATGGATGACATTGGCTTGGCCGAAAGGATTTGAGTATTAATATGTTATACCTTCATAGGATTTGGGATTTGTTCCATCATCAATAACAGCCTGCGTATTGTTGGTTAATCGAAAAGCAAAGAAGAGGGTTAAGATCAAAGGGTAAAGATAAAATCCAAAGAAGGAAGAAGAAACAGATTAAGCAACAGCGCATAAAGAATGAAGTTTGTTTTCACAAGATAAGGGGCGGAAGGTGAGAAAATGTTACGCAAACGAAGCTGAAAGAGCTCATCCCTACAAATGAGAAGCCAACATGTAGAGCTGCCGGTATGAGCACTACAAATTTGTCAGAATGAGCAAATGGACTCATGACAGGTTCATTTATTGTCAAAACATCCCGAATTGGAACTATCCTTCTTTACTGCCAAAATGCAAATGGGACCAGAGAAAGATACAGACCAATTAATTTACCCTACCAGAGCCAAAGTCCTCATATGGATCAGATAGACTAACTAAAACGAGTTGTTCTTGATGGGAAACTTTATCAAGCGATTCATAATACTGCCATCAAAGATCGTTGTATTTATAGACCAGGGTAAACAGCTGCAAGGGCACCAGACCTTCTAAAGCAGATTGTGAAGCATAAGAGACAGCAGCTCACCACAGATCCCCATTAAGTCCAATTCATTAAAGATTCAAAATATGGACTGTTCACAGACAGAAAAGCAAAAGATGTTCCTCTCCTCAATACACTATTTCGCCACCACAGGAACTTACATTGCAAGCGAGTGCGAGGGCTCTAACTAGCTTAGCGCTACATGAAGAAAGAAGTGAGTAAGAACCCACTCTTCCGCTGTAGAACAAAGCCGAACAGAAGTGCAATGCATTACGTCCGTCTTCATTGGCTATACAATCCAATTAAACACACGCGAAAGATAATCACCAACAATTAGCAAATAAGATCACGCACATGAGGACTCCATTCACTACTCAATCTCACGAAGAGCCGGTCGACGCAGAAAATGCCGATCAGGACGCCAAAACACGCAGAGCCGACCCCACGAAGCAGGTCCAATGTCATCGATAAAGAAATCGAGGAGAGGGACAAGAGAGGAAAAAGGAAACCGTACGGGGACAGAGCCCAGGAGGTGGCTGGTGGGGAGGCTGGTGTAGGAATCTTCCATGCGAGCTGCGAGAAGATAGACGAAGAAGAGCGTCCTCTGAGCTACCAGCTCGTTTGATCAGGTGACGAAGAGAGTCATCATGCGATGAATGGTGGAGAGACTTTGGGAATTTTCTGATCGTTTCTGGAAGAACGAGCCCTAGAACTCAGTTCCGAAGCAACGATGACTCCGAGAGCGAGAGAGAGAGAGAGAGAGAGAGAGAGAGCTAGTGACTGGACCGGCGGGAGAAGAGGGAACGAGTCAACGGTCTGGACCGGTTTAAACTGTTCGACCGAACCGAGGATCGAGCCGGCCTGAAGCCGAACCGGATATGGGAGTTATAAGAGCAAATTTCAAATAAGGACCTAAAATACGTATTTTTTATCAAAAAAGGACCCAAACGAATATTATATCAAATAAGGACGTAAAGTGACTAATTTAGTCTCAAAAAGGATCCAAGTTCGCAGTTGACCGAGTCTTATTTTCGACTGAGGGCACTTTCATCTAAATACAATCTTTTTTATTTTTAACTTTTCTTTCTTATTCTCTTTCCTTTCTTCTTTTTGTCTCGCCTTCCTCATGCTCCTTCCTCGCTTTGAGGACCATTGATAGGAGGGGAGCGGATCGAAGGAGACCAGCTCATGGTGGTGGTGGCTGGGATCTTGAAGGAGACTTGTATGTCTATTTAATTCAGCCAAAGAACTTGTACTTGTTCGCGCCACCAATATGTATTGAATAAACTATCATAATATCTCTACATCTCGTTCTTCGTGATCTCAATAAGTTAGCTCAGAGTTTAAAATGAAGGGTCATAATTTGATTTCTAGTTTAAGAACGATGATCATCTACTACAACGGTGACAACTCTATAAATCAACTAGTTTGCTAACTCAACATGGTCGTTGGGACTTCATGGGCTTGACCCTAAAATGAATGTTGAATCCTTCAGCCAAGTACCGTTAGTATGGGTCTACATGTGCTTTTAGTTCAACTTTCCCAAGGGCTTTGAGCCTCCAAAACTCTTTAAGAAAAATATAAGCTATTTGACAATCATTTTCAAATGGTCTTGATGTGGAAAATTAACATTAAGAGAGCTAAAAATTGAAGTCAAGTTCAACCGGTTTTGAGAATTTTCCCAAAAGATACTCGTATCATGTCACACCCTCTTTCTTTGTTCTCCCTAACTCCATCTTTAATCAATCATTCGATTAATTCGAGGAGTTTCAACAACCTTTTAACAATTCCACATGCACCACAGCAATTAGAGTCCGTATCAAAGAGGCAACGGACGATTTAGGAGCTCAGTTTGAATATTCAAGAACGTCCTTATCTCTTCTCAGCAATATGAAGAGGTTGAAACTGAGTCTTGTAGAGATCAATTGCATGGCCCTCATCCTCAAGCTCTGTGTTCAGCAAGCAAGGAAAGCTTTCACCTTGTTGGAATCTCAGTGCGCTAGACGATGACAGAACCGGCCGAGTCCCTGAATATATATGCACAGCAACCCCCAGTATTTACAGATTCAATTCCTCCTTCCAGACAAGCAAGTTTAAAGCCCATGTCGACTTTGCAATCAATGTAAGAACCTGAGCTCGGAATATACATCCATGCACACCTTCAAGGCTCGATGTCGAAGGGAAAACACGATCCATCACCAGTCTTGATTGTATAGTTGGGCCTAGTCCGGCCCGGACAGGCCCGAAGAACCCGGGCTTCCGTAACATTTTGGGCCTTATACGTTCTCACTCATCGTGCTAGCTTGGAATTCCGCAGCGGAAATGGCTTTGCCAACAAATGTTCTTTTCAAAAACAATTGCTCAGTCTGCTTTGTCAAAAAAATAAATAATGTATAATAAAATTTATCCAAAGAATGATCGTTTAACCGATGTAAAATATATTCATTACCTACGACAGCTTATGTCGATATCTTTGTGGACGATAGAAATGTTGATGTTCTCGCGAATGATGGGAATATTTTCCATTCATTCATTTTTACAAACAATAAAATCGATAATTTCCAAGAAAATAAATTTTAAATTATTTATTTTTCACGAGATGAACAAAGCCAACGTATCTTAACTCGATAGACAAATCCTTTTATTGGTTTAAGAGGTCAAATGATGTCCACACCAATTTTTAGATACCTTAATCAGTTCCTCTCCTCGAAAAAAAGGATGGTAAATTTATCGAGGTTAACTTGTCGGGATGTTAAAATTCATGAATCGCTCGTTCGACCGTTCGAATCACACTAGCTGCGTGCGCATTGTAATGCCTCTAAATAATCGGATCTCTATAATCCTCGGGTCTCGATCGGTATTAAAAAGAAAATAAAGAGCTAATAGATCGATGTTTTTTTTTTTTTAAGAGCAGGGAGAAAAAAAAGTTGTCTTCTTTTTTTCGGCTTCCACGTGGGAAAGAGGCAAAATCTACTGGCGCTGGCCAGCTTTGGGATGCTTTTTGGTCGAGGGGAGCGAGTTGTAACAAAGGAATAAATCTCGTCGTTACACAGATCAGCCGTCTGATCACTTTTTTTTCTTTTTCATTTCGCTACCGCCTAGATTTCGCCTTTTCTAGATTCCCTAGATCTATTTCCCCCAACAAATAAAGTTTCTCACACAACAACAACAACAATAATAATAATAAGAGAAAAAACCACTAAAAATCCTAAACCTTGTGTACTGTATTTTATCTATTCTGATACATTTAAACTAAAAAAATTCTGTAACACAAAAAATCCCTAACTTATTTTACTATGACATATTTTCTTGTGACATTAAAAACTTTGAACTTATATCTACGTGCTATATTTACCCTAAAATTTTTTCTTCTTCTTTTCTTTAATTTTTTTTTTGAAAATTCATGTTTCTCGGCAAGCTGAGGTGGACGAGGATTGCCGGAGCTCCTAAAGGGTCGCAAAGCCATAGTCGGCCAAATTAGATGCCAAAAATAAAAGAAAAGAAGAAGAAATATTTTTTTTGGATAACTGTGTCACGACGATACAAGTTCAAAACCTACCCATGAGTAGCCCAATTGGTTAGGGCGAACTTGAACTTCTTTGAGGTTTCGATTCCCCGAGGAAGCACTTGTGATTTAAGTGGGGGGTCATGGCGATAAACTGCCGTGCTAGTCTCCCCCGAGGAATAGTCGAGGTGCGCGCAATCTCGGTTACCAAAAAAAATGATACAAGTTCAAAGTTTTTAATGTCACAAAAAAAGTTTATGGTAAACGTATCATAAGAAGAAAATTTTGGGATTTTTCGTGTCACAAAGCAAAGTTTAGGGTAAACGTGTCACAAATGCACAAGTTTGGGGGTTTTTGGTGTCACAAAAAAAAAGGCTCATGGTAAATATATCACAAAGGGTATACTTTAGGGTTTTTAATGGTATTTACCCTAATCATTATAATAATGATGATAACAATAGCATTTTCCGATAAGCTCGTGTTATATATTATGCGATGAGCAGAGGATAATCTTACTTAACAAATGCAAAACGAGAAATCTCGTTACATTTTTGGTGGGATGCGAAGCACGCCGCGAGTTTGACAACCTATTAGACGGAATTCGTGCGCGCAATCGACCGTACATTCATAGATGCCCTTATGTATATACGTGCGTGCGTGTGTTGATGCCGAATCGTTTACTTTGGATCTGACGACTGTGACGGATGACGATTACAGCGTTGCTTGGACGCCAAAAATGAAATATCAAATAGATGAGATGAAAAGGCTTTTCAAGAAGGAGATGACGTCGTCGTTTCCAGAAGGGAACTGCGAGCATCGAGCGTGGGGGTGGGGCCCATCTGCTGACGTGGGAAAGGTGGGGGAGCAGCCAATTCGGCGAATAACTTAGTGAGGGGAGCAAGGTGGGGGAACCTTTATCTTTATTCGCAATTCGCAATCTGAGGAAGCATATAATTATTGAAAACGTCAGAGTTGGAAAAAAAAAAGGTTGATCTTTCCCAGGATTAACCACATCTATTCCCCCAAAAAGGGAGAGAGAGAGAGAGAGAACAAGATTAGAGGTAGATGTCGTTTTCGTTGACAATTCATGATCGAAGCTGCCTCCCCTGCTTATGATGGGCAAAATTGCTTTAAAAAAGTTTTAAATTTACTATAATCGCGTCGATTCGGTCGTGATTTTTTTTTCTGGTCGATTAAGTATTGAACCTTCTATATTTGTGTCGATTTAGTCCACACGACTAGTTGTGGGTGATCGATGTTGTTGATGCCCATGTAAATAATTCTTAATAATATTTTAATTATGTATCCCTTTTCTTTTTTTTTTCTCTTTCTTTCTTACGTTTTCTTTCTTTCTTCTTATTCCTCTGGTCGATGGCCAATTCAAAGGCATGGCCCAGCGAGGTAGGGGTGATCGGTTCCCCGGCCGGTCCGATTCCCCCCCGGAACCGGGAACCGGACCGGCTAGATCGGTTCCCGATTTTTAGGACCGGGAACCAGACCAACAAAATTTAGGACCGGACCGGTTCTCGGGCGGTCCAATGAGACGGGAATCCATGGGAAGAATAAAAGGTATCATCACTATCTAGTAGAAGAAGAAGAACTTCCAAGTTTTTAATTAAAGAATAGCAAAAGAAGAAGAAGTTGTGCTTTTTCTGGGCACATCCTGCAGCCTGCTTCTAGCGAACAAGACCAGCAAATTGCTGGTTGACCTACAGTATACCTTAGACCACGCACTAAAAAAGTGAGGAAAGGAAAGAGACGGAGAGGAAAGAGGCAGAGGAAAGAAAATGAATAAGATTAGGGGTCTCTAAGTAACTGGAGATGGGCGAGTTTTGATGGTCCGGTCCTAGTGGTCCGGTCCGGTCCGGTTCCACCCCGGAACCGGGAACCGGTTCCATTTTTTGGAACTGTAGACCGGACCGAGAGTTTGAAGAACCGGACCAACCTGGCCGGTCCGGTCCGGTCCCGGGTTGGGCGGTCCTCCATGCTCACCCCTACAGCGAGGTCAACCTCATTAGCGTCGCGCGAGCCTTGATCTTGCCGGATCAAGTAAGTGGGAGCCTCAACAAGGGGCGAGTGAGTCTTGTTGCCCCTTGTCTCTTGCTAGTCGCCAAGGCTTGTGGATTGGCTAGAGAAAAGAAGAAGAATAAGGAAAAAGAAAAAAATTGAGAGAAAGAGAAAGAAAAAAAATATAAATTTGAAAATTTTATTAAAAAAATTATGTACATCAGTATTGGCCAATCAAAATTGGCCATGGATCAGATTGATACGATTGAAAAATATTTCAAACTCAATTGACAAAAAAAAAATAGTTGAAAATTTAATTGGCACGATTGTAATAATTTTATGATTTTACCCTTTATGAATAACGTCAATTCTAGAGTTTTCATATCCATTATTAGTAGAGCGATAGGATAATTCAAAATAACGTCTCAAATGAGATGCTCTCATTTGACCGTTTGACGTGGAAAATTGATTGCGCAAAAATTGACTTGGGTTGGCACTTCGATTAGCGTCGATAAAAAAGCTACAAGGTTAAGTAAGCAACTCTCGACTAATAGTCATACATGCGACGTGATTCGGAAACTTTTGATAAAGAAGAAACCATAACATTTACCGTTTACTCAGCATTGATGGAAGAATGCAGACGAGCATCTCAGCAAGCATTCCAGGAGAATCTATGGCAAGCTAAAATGAAGTGTCTGGGATCGGTCGAATGTCATCCATCTGCCATTGTTTATTCTTCATGCAAGAGATTAAAGAACTTCGCCAGCCTTAAAGCTCCTCCAGTGACGGGGCAGAAAGAGTTCCTCTTTCCGATTTCGGGAACTCTGGAAAGTAGAAGAACGCAGAGGACCCATCAGCACCCCTGCAAGAAAAGCGAAGGCAGAGCAGGCGAAGATATTCCTCTCCACCTCCAATCCACGCATTTCCACATCATTCATTCTCTCTGCGTCGATCGGACAATTCCCTTCCGATTCCCTGTCGTCCACCGCTGCTTTGCAATCCTCCCGCCCTCCCTCAAGATTCTTGCCGGCCGACATCTTTCTGCTGCTTTCTTGATCGCTTTCTTCAAGCCAAGAATCTCATCTCAACCCCGCCACGCTCCTCTGAGAAAGGAAAAGGTCAAAGAGGTTCGCCCCGACCCATCTCATCCGTCTCTCTAGCTTACAATTCCTTTGTCTCCCCCGGAAAAAAGATTCTCTCTCTTTCCCTTTTCTCCACGACCCTCTTTCTCTAACGATGCTCAATCCCCATTCTCCCTTTACCTTCCGTTCTTTTGTTTTCCTCCCCCCTCTCACTCTGTTCCCTTTTCCCAACTCCCCTTTTCGCTTCTGCTCTCTGTTCATATTCCGGGGACTTTCTGTACATATTTTGCGGTTCCCAACATGGCTCCTTCTTCTTCGAGCGTCGACCATCTTTCTCAGCCTTGTATTTACGGTAAGCAACATGGCCCTGTTTTTGGTGCTTCATGGTCCAATGATTGTGGCCGCTTACTTGTTCGATGAAATGTTCAAATTGATCGGTCAGCTCATGTGGGTGTTATCTTCTCATTCCTTACATGGACTTTGAAGGTTGGACTGCGTTTCTTTTCCCCACCTCCATCTTATATGGGTTCTCTGTAGCCACTTGCTATCTAGTTGACATGAGTCAAAATATTCTATTTACATTGGTGTATCGCCATGTCTTTTATTCATAGATGGGAATTTATTGGACGGGTTTGTATGTTAAGCAGGGGACTTTGTGTCTTCGCACGCAGAGAGAAAATCACGTTTTATGAAATGGCTGGGGAAACTCTTTAAGAGTGGATCTGGGCGAGGAGGGGCTAGTCGTTATCCACAACATCTAGGCGACACAAACATGGTTTGCCGCGCACCTCCTAGATCAGTGGTAAACTCCCTGTTATTCTCATCATCATTGCGACTGTCTATTGGGGAAAATATTCATCTGTGCATTTCTCACCATTACCACTGATTGGCTTCCTCGAATGCTGTGAAGTTTATCTTTTTTCGCTTTTGAATTTGGTTACCCCTTTCTTATTGTTGATGACGTCATCAGGATGATCGCTCTGGAGGTGACGAGGAAAAAGAGGACTCCGACAGAGCAATTGCACTTTCTTTGGGTGAAAATTTGAAGCGGCAAAATGGTAGGTTTGACTTTCATATTTTGGTCTGAGGCTATTGAGTAACTCTCTCTCTCTCTCTCTCTCTCTCTCTCTCAACCATACTGTGAAATTGCCAGGGTGTAGATGGCGGACAGACAGTGACGATAACATTGCTAGGGAGCTTCATGATAGTCTGAATGGACCTTCACACCC
The DNA here is from genome assembly GCA_030064385.1 of Melaleuca quinquenervia. NCBI lineage: Eukaryota > Viridiplantae > Streptophyta > Magnoliopsida > Myrtales > Myrtaceae > Melaleuca > Melaleuca quinquenervia. The sequence goes on from CM057724.1 coordinate 20,816,879, forward strand.
TCCTCACCCGTCTGCACAATGTTATCCAAGAAGAGGATATAGGTAATTTGCAGTGAAAAGTGCGATTTTGATAGATTAAGGTCACCAAACATTCCAACATTGCTGTGTAAAGTATTGAAGGTTCTTCCTTGCCCATATAACAGAATTGTAAAATTTTGCAAAATCGACTGAAGAGCTGACCAAGTCAGATCTGACTCTGAATATTCATTATCCTGAACTAGAAGAAAATTTTCGGCGCACTTGCTGTCTGGAGGTTTTTACTTCATTGATTTTGTTTGAAAACAAATGTTGGATTTGCCAAATAGCACGTGAAAGCTGATTTTGGTAAACCAGAACATTATGTCATTATCAACTTTAACGAAGTTGTTGCTATGGACAGAGAGCCTCGAGCTTGTTCTTTTACGAAGAGTAAGAATAATTTTCGCTGATATCGTACACCATTGTCCTATGGACTTGAAATGTTGTGGGACCAATTCATAAATTGGCTATGGTAACTATTTGGGCTTTATGGGAACTTACTTCCATCCAGAGTATGTGGTGGCTGCAACCGTGAAATAGGCTATGGTAACTATTTGGGCTTTATGGGAACTTACTTCCATCCAGAATGCTTTTGCTGTCGTGCTTGCCGTTACCCCATTACAGAATTTGAGGTAAGTGGTTCCTCTTTAGATATCTTTTCTTACTTCTTTTTGTTTAAGATTTTACCTTCAAGCTATTTACAGTCTCCAATACATGTGAATATTCAATATTTCTTCTGTCAGTCTGGGTGGGTCGACTTTGACATGAATATGTCTCATTCAGGAACTTCTATCTGGTAGCTCTTACTAGTCCTTTTTTCTGTTGATTGAAGTTTTCATTGTCAGAAAATTATCCTTATCACCAGTCCTGCTTCAAGGAGTTAACGCATCCAAGATGTGAAGTTTGCCATCAATTTGTAAGAACAATCTACCACATCTTACCTGACCAATATTATTTGCTGTTTCTACATTCTGTAAAGACAATGTTACTAAGCTTATGACACTTATTGCTTTTCAAGTATTATCTCACTGCAATAGTTGTCCTTTTACGCACATAGCTGACTTCCCTTGTGTGGTCATGTTGGTAGCTGAAAATCACTGAAGTAGCTCAAGTTGAACTGCTCTATGATATTGAGAGATTGCTTCCAACTTTTGAAATAGACATAGCGAAAATGTAACAAGTGATTTCATTAAAATATGTGTTGCTCATTGAGCCTTCTGTTGTAGGCCTGCAACTTGTTAAAAATTCATACTATTGAAGTGAGAGAAGCTGAGTCCAAGTTGTTCTTGTTTATTATGTTTATGCAATCTCAAGAGAGTAAGCATTAAGGAACTTTAAGTCTTTTGCATTTTGATGCTATCCTAAGTTTCTATTTCAATTCACAGATCCCAACAAATGGAGCTGGTTTGATTGAGTATAGATGCCATCCTTTCTGGTCCCAGAAGTACTGTCCGTCGCACGAGCATGACAATACAGCCCGATGTTGTAGTTGTGAGCGTTTGGAGGTACTGGTCTAGGCTAGCAGAAGCAGATGAAATGCCATGCCTTGTTCCCACAATATTAGGGACTGTAAATTTTATATGTGTTGAAGCAACTGTACTCATTTTTTGTTTTTGTTTTTCTTTCTTTTGATTTTTCTTTTAACTACTGACAGTCATGGAACACAACATACGTGTCTTTGGGAGATGGACGGAGTTTATGCCTAGAGTGCATGGAATCTGCCATTATGGATACTGGTGACTGTCAACCACTTTATCATGCGATCAGAGACTACTATGAAGGAATGAACATGAAATTGGATCAGCAGATTCCGATGCTTCTGGTTGAAAGACAAGCACTTAATGAAGCTATTGTTGGAGAAAAAAATGTAACACATGAGTATGGCATTTGGGTTTTCTTTCTAAGTAGTTGCACCATTCCTGATGCTAGTTTTTCTGCAGGGTCACCATCACATGCCAGAGACAAGAGGTTTATGTCTTTCTGAGGAGCAAACTGTGTCCAGTGTATGATGCTGGACATTTACTGATTCTGCTTTCAGGAAATCCAGAGTAATTTCTTGAGCAAGATTTACTTGTCCAATTTCAGTCATTTTATTGCTTTTGTGTTCAGGTTCACAGAAGGCCCAGAATTGGAGGCCACAGGCTTGTTGGAATGAGAACTCAACCCCAGAAGTTGACGAGGAAATGTGAAGTTACAGCCATTCTTGTTCTTTATGGCCTACCAAGGTAAGCGTGACTAAAAAGCTTTCGTTTTTGTTTTGCAAAGTGGTGATTGTATTTATCAAGTACACAATAGCTCTTCGTATACATGTTTTGAAAATTAGGAGTTTTGAAAAACTTCTGAAGGATAAGTTGAGAAACAACCACATATTTGGCAAGTCTTCCTAAGCAGATGGTCCGAACTTCTCCAATGCACAGTTGTTAGGAAGTCCCATCGAGCCATGACAGAGAGACTCTCCCAACATAGAGCTTCCGATAAATGGTCTATGCTAATGAAGCTCCTTGTGTAGATTAAAGGACGCATTTTTTTCAAGGAAAGGAACTTTTCGTTGGAGACATAATAACAGGATTCTGAAGGCTTTTCTTGTTGTACTAAAAGCCATCTCGCATTTAGCTAGAATATAAGAAAATTTGATACGTATCCAGAAATGTACTTATCTTATGCTTTATACTACAATTGTAGGATGCAGAAAGGAAACATCTTCCTCATAAAAGAAAGTTAAGGATGCTAAAGATGGGAAACTTAATGCAAGTATTCATCACCTTGATTATGTCTCCTGTTTTAGAAATCTAACTGCTTGTCGCTGATTATAGGTTGCTCACTGGTGCTATTCTTGCTCATGAGTTAATGCATGGATGGTTACGCCTTAAAGGTGAACACTACTGTCCGGCAGGATCATCATCCGTTAGTTGCACTTCCAAATGGGGCTCGTGTTGAAGTTTTAAACTTACATTTGCAGGTTACCGTAATCTTAATCCTGAGGTAGAAGAAGGTATATGTCAAGTTTTATCATTCATGTGGCTCGAATCAGAAGTCATGCCTGGATCCAGAAACGCGCCATCTACATCAGTAGCTTCGTCATCTTCTACATCTTCCAAGAAAGGTGGGAAGTCTGAGGTCGAAAAGAAACTCGGCGAATTCTTCATGCATCAAATTGCCAATGACGCCTCCCCGGCATATGGAGAAGGTTTCAGGACTGCCAATGCAGCAGTCAATAGGTATGGTCTGCGACGTACTCTGGACCACATTAAATTCACCGGTCTTTTTCCTTCGTGAAAGCACTCACCGCCGACGGCGCAACCTCTCCAACTGTTTACGTGAAATGGAAATGCTTTCAGCTTCTGAAATTGAGTGGACTGGACCATGGCAAATTGTAAACGCCCCCATGAATTTTTGCGGGGGTTCTCGAAGATGCATGCTTAGAATGCTAATGATATGCATTATCTGGTTTCATATTAAGTTTTGGCTTTTGACATGAGAAATGGTGACGGAAGAAGAACGGCTCTTTGGGGCGTAAAACTCAAATGAGGAGCACATTTCATTGATTTTTCTCATCTTGTCAGTGATTGTTTTGTCGTGCATCGTATTGGTCTAAACCAAAAATGATGTCTTATGTCAACCCAAATGAGTGCGACTGACCAGAAGAGGGACGTGGATCTGCACAGCTATCCAAGATGAAAGTTTCACATCATTCGTTGATAGTACTCGCTCAGGACTTGCCCTTCTTCCTTGTGTCAGTGGAATAATATTTGGACCAAATCTCCGCCATTGAATTATAACAAAGGCCAAAATACACAAGAATGCACGATCTCCGCCCTTTTGAGAGAGAGAAAGAGAAGAGAGATGAGATATGAACTAAGAAATGACTTTCCAATGAGGTGAGCACATTTGTGACTTACTTGATGCCGGCAATTAAAGACGTGAAACATGTTGAACCTATACTATACAAGGATAAATAGCTCCAAAAAGCAGCCCCCGATGCTTTGAACTTACATCAGGAAACTCATTAATCCAAATCACCCTAAGCCAATCCAGAGGGAGTGGGAGCATGGTGCCACCTCCTCCTTCCCCCTCGATCAATGCCATCCAGGAATTTGCAGCGACACTATAAATCAGAAGCAATGTCTGCGAGAAGCATTTTCAGTGTTTCATAGGTCATGAAGCATATGCCTACGCCGGGAACCACCTTGTAGTATTCAGGAAGGATTCCCCTGTATAAACCACGAAATCCCTCATGCCGGACTATGTGCTTCAATGTACCAAATATTCCAGTCTCATATATCCGAGCTCGGCCTCCTGCTCCTTCCAACTGCTTCCGCCTCCTCACAAGATCCAATGGGAACGTCGCTGCAGATTATAACAGCACAAAAATTTGTTGAGATCGGATCTATTTTAAGCTCAAAGGGCTCTATGAAATCGAGTTAGTAATCTAGCCAATGAGCATGCAAACTAAAATGACATTGGAACGACTTTCCATATTTCAAAGTTAATGTCCAGCTAAAATGGTCTGGCAGATAAATCACGACTCACATGTTCCAATGACATGGTTCCGACACAGTTCAGCCTATATTATTAGCTTTCAAAATAAGCTATAATCTCAACAATTTTTATCTTTCTACAAACAGAGTAAAGCAAACCCCAAAAAAAATTCACAGCACAACGGATTAGGTGGTGAAACTTACTTATCGGGTGGATGCCTAACCAGTATATGAACAGAAAGACGAAGCACAAATTTACATATGTGCAATCCGCACCTTGCAGTGCATATCTTCTCCATCAAATTACAATCACTAGTCTTTTCCCATCTTATTTCTTATGATCCATTACAGGATCTCAGCAGGACTTCACCAAGGACAAATAGCACTTCCAAAGACAGCTTAGTTTACCAAATTAAAGGAAAGGAAATTTCTATCATTCCCAATAAGTCATATCATAACCCACAGAGATACATAGTGATGCTAGAAGGATTCCATAACCCATTAATCAACTGTTTCAGCAAGCCTAAGTGAGAAGCATACCTCACTGAGGAGACCTCTCACTTGAAGGACTGCATAACAACCAAAATCATGGAACCAACTGCATCTTGGGAGATGATTAACCCGGGAAATGTTGGAAAGATGGAGGTTAATCACAGGTTTTCATACAGAATACAGTTAGATAAAGACAGGATATAATTTCTTGTTTTCTTACTAAAATCCACAAATGCCAGATAAAAAACAACACCACTCTGGCTCTCTGGTTCTATGGGTCAGTCAGGTTAGAAACTTAGTGCAGAGCTTGGACCACAACCTGTGTCTCTGCATCAAAAGCATGACAAAAAGCTACACGAATTAACTACTGAGTTTTATGTTAAAACTATGTAATCTGAAGATGCGCAAACTGTGATGAATATAAGTTTTATGAATAGTCACTGAATTTGTTGTAGAAGGGAGTCGCTGGAAGAAGTCATTTAGCCCATAACCAAATGAAACACAGCAATTCCTGGAACTCAGAACCGTGAGATTTATTATTACAAGAATCATTTTGTGAGGATAGCATTCAGGAAAAATAAAAAGGAAGTGGAGCACACACTTCAAGAAGCAGCTCTTGTTTACAATATATAAGTATGCAATATTCTAGTTATGGATTACTCACCAGTAGAAGATGCAATACCAGAAAGACTACCACAAGCCAGGCTAACAGCAACAGTGGAATCATCGGGCCTAATAGAATTGTTAGAAAGCTCATTTAGCATGTGAAAAAAAAAAAATTCATGCAACTACTGGTGTCGTGAGAGGAAATCAAACAACACAAAAGAAATAAACTGGGAAGGTGCTCAGGCTCACCTATGTGACTTCCATGAAGATCTCAAGGTCTCGTACACAGAAAAACTTATAGCTATGCTGGGGCACACACTCTGGAACAATGATAAACAATTAGTCAAGAATTAAGTTATACAACCTAAGCACTAAGCAGAATAAAAACTAAGCACGCACCAAAAGAGTTGCTCCAAGACCCTTATAAAGTCCCAATAAGCCCTCTTCTCTGCCTATCGTTTGTAAAGCATGCCAGATACCTCTGTAGTAGATAACATTTGTCTGAAAATTTTTCATCGAAACAATAAGTAATCAGTATGAGCACATGATCATTATACTTCGCATGGTAGAAACTGGGGACAACCATACAATTCATGTAGTACAAGTTCACAGCCATCAAAGCAGATAAAGAATCATAACATGGTAAAAGTTTCAAAGAAGATGCAACAGAGAAAGCAGAAGTTCCTAAAGAACACAAGCTTTTAAGCTCAAAGACAACTACAGAACCAAGTGTGGCCCAATCAAGTTGCACATATTGAAACACTATTAAAGCACCCGACATCACTAGCAACTGATGATTGACACAAATTTTGAGTTTTTTGACTAATGCAGAAGGTAAATAGGGTTTGGTTGTAGATAAGAGACCTTGATTAACTTGAGAAGTGGAAGCTACAAGTTACCACTAAGGAATGAAAGGATGAAGGACATGTAATTCTACAAAAAAAAAAAACTGCAACCGTTATCCCTCAGAACATGGTTAAGAATGAACCAGCCTTCAGAACAATTTAATGACAATACCACAAAGTTAGAAAAGGAAATAAGAAAAAAGAAACTGATATGTTAAGTGCATTTTGAATTGAGTAGCACAACCATAAAAAAGGAATGTCATTGGCATAACCAAATCCGCAAAATGAAGCCTCCATCAACCTCTAGACACAAGCACACATAAAGAGGAAAGCATTCAGCCATTCGCCTTTACACCAAATATCTACTGAAATACCTGAGCCGCAAGACGTGTTCTGACAAGATCTAAGGGATATGTAGCTGTTGCAGCTGTCATTCCTGCTAGACCACCGCCAACAAAATGTATGCCAAGCTCTGTACTCATATTCCCCCTATAGCTTTCAACTCCTGGGATCATATGAAGCAACTGAAAGATAGTTCAACGAATCAAAAAGCTGCATAAGACAACCCCTAAATGATAAAATCAGATGATACCATACAGCTCGAAAGCTGGTCAAGTTAAGCACCTTCTTGTACTGCTCGTAAGTATAAAAGTTAACAGAAGAATAAGGAAGGCGATGAGCAATTGTGACTAGATTGCCTTTCCAGAAAGCTCTAACTCCTTCTTCACGCACAATCCTTGAAGCCTCATGCCATATACTGGCCTTCTTTAGAGTTGCTAAATCAGAATGCATACCTTGCACCTAAAAATGCCCATAAATCTATCAGCAGAGAGGCCGATAAATAGCATGTTACTCAATATCCTAGATGCTTACAACTACATTTGCACTGATTTGAACTTTAATCACAGAACACTTGAAAGCACAAGCTCCTTGAACTACATAAATAGAAGATGTTAGAGAATGTCCACAGGGAAATTATCAATATACGATATATGTATTGTAAATATGTAAAAAGTCATAGATTGTATGCATTAAATTTTATTGCAATGTCTAAGCCATATATTATACATATTGCACTGCCTTGATTTTCTTCATAGGTTATAATAAAAAACTTGATGCCTCTTCTAGGAACTCTGAATAGTTCTACAATTCTCGCCAACCATCAGCCGCGTCCAGCATAATAAATGCAAGTCAAATTAGCTTGATCTATCCTTCCTGTTGGATAGTGCATTTTACTGAAGAAAATTCAGCCACTTAAATTGCCATACTATGTAGACCGAATAAATCTGACCTATAGCAAAAGAACCTTAGCAATAAAATCCTGCATCAAATATACAACCTCTGATCCACCTAAAGGTCAAATCCAAGTACTAGAATCAGCATCAACAGTCTCCTACTCACACATCGTTTTGGGCTAGACAAATCTAAAATGGTAGCATAAATTTTCAATAATAGAACTCATGGATTCCCTGGCTGAGTCAATGTCATGCCCTTCTCAATTACCACATGAACTGTGTTTTCCTCATTCAGAGTTAAAACTTGTTAAAAAATAAAAGAGGCTAAGATAAGTTTCTTGAAGATCCGTGGGGAATAACTAGCTGCTCCTCCTTCCGCACATATGCACGGAAAATGCAATCAATGTCACAAAACATTTCCATCCTCCGCGCCTTTTCTCTCCTCCTGGAAGGAAGAAGATAACTGAAAGTACAATAAAGGGTGCATCCGCACCAGCACATCAAAACTTGCACTCACAACGAGCCCACAACTACAGCCAAATACACGAGCCCAAGCCAAAAACAGGAAGCCCTACCGCATTGCCGTGTTCTTAAACCAGAAGAAAGACCGGAAATTACTCCAAACGGGGGAAAGACCAACCTGAAAGAGTATGGTGAGTCGCGCTAAGGGAGCCGTGCAGGTCTTACTGACGGCCCCAGCGACGCCACCGGCGAGCAGCTGCGACACCGTCCCGATCTGCGACTGCTGCTGCTGGTGGCTCTTCTGCGAGCATTTGTGCGCGGCTCCGTCCACCGCCGCGAGGCTTCCGGCTCCCGAGCTAATCCCTCTCTGTCCTCCTTCCACCACCACGCCGACTCTCGCCTCCGTCTGCATCACTCCCTCTCTCCGCGTCCGAATCGATTTCAATCCGCTCGCGTCCCTCGACCGATCCCTCCACGGAATAGCCAAAGGATTCAAAAAGACTTCACGCAGAAGCAAACCACAAGCGACGCGCTAATCGAAATCGAAGCCTCTTCAGCATCGCAAGGCCCCAACCTCGCCGATATTTAACGCGAACTCCGACGAACGAATATTCCTTCGCCTTTTTCTCACGCACTCCCTTGGAAATTTCACCTCCTCCAGAGCTCGGTCTCCAGGTCTGCGTACTTTGAAGGCGGCAAGCGAGGTGGAGAACGCCGACGTATCGGCAGGAGGATGATGTAATATTATTATTCCCCGATTTTAATTTATTCAATATATTTTTCAGCGCAATCTAACGAACGTGTATTCAATATGACTAATTTAATTTATGGATTATTTCATATCTCGCATAACATTGAAGGACTATTATAGTTTTGAATAAATTTTATAAATTATATTATATAATTTTAATATTTAGAAGTTATATTATATTAAATCAAAATTCAACGTTTATGCACAGGCGTGGAGAGGTCGTTAAAAGAAAGGTGTGAAATTGATAGGGCTTGCGTCACTTGTGGTCAAAGTAAAGTTATCGGACCGACATCCGGGGCCCCGACTCGCTCTCGTGCACCCGCGTTCAGACATGCACGCCCCCTGCGACTCATCGTGGCTGTTGATCATGTGGACTTCGGAGGGCGAGACTCTTTTGGTCGGCGATATGGTTGGTGGTGATTGAGACTCTTTTGCGTGGGGGCAGGAAGGGCTGGAGCGGTTCCGTCACCGAATATCTGATGGTGCTTCATTTGGAATATCCCCCCGGCGTCGTCATGAGCTGTGATCTTGCCACGTGTGACGGATCATCGGCGGACGATCCTCGGGGTGGGGGGCGCTTGATTGACCGCCAACCCACCGTGATTCGGACCAGCCCAAGGACATGTGGGCCTGGAGCTACGAAGACTCGTATAATCAGCGGTCAACAATAACGGTCTCCTGCTAAAAAAATTAGTCCGTACGGTTTACATGTACATGAATTTTCTTTTTTCTTTTTTAATTATCCGAGCTATAAAGATGTAAATATTTGTGCCAATTATTTCTAGAAAGTTAGTTGGTGGGGGAACCTATCATAAGTAATAGAATATAAGAGAGAAAAAGAAATATCATTTTCAAAGCCTTCTCGAAAGGGAAAAATAACATTTTCAAAATTTATGATCCGATTACTCAAGAGACACTCTGAGTTAGAGTAGCCATTGATAAGCAAGTTCAAACTATATTGCTACTAATTTTATCCCGAATTATCATTCATTTATTGTCGAAATAAATTCTACTTTTTGCCTCTATACCTTCATGCATTTTGAAACCAAGCATACTTGCTTTTAATTTACCTAACCAAGTCCTTTGGCTTTCATAAAATTTCCAATCAAGCTCCTTGGACACCGAATTCGATCAAATTCAACCGGTGTGACCATCGTTCAACCTCAATATATGATGCGGGTAAAGCATGCGGAGGCCCATGTGTGTGCATGTACGAAAAATTTTAGTTACAAATTGGCAAAAGCTAAGAGTACGTTGAGAACGTAATTTAGTAAATGTGGACACCGAAGCAAATGTCCATACTGGAATTATTTATTTATTTATTAAAGTCACAACATATTGTTGTCTGGCCTCGTCAGCCGAGTCTAATCGGTTTTTTTTTAAATGATCGGAGAGGAACTCGAAAAAAAAAATACGTGAAAGAAGAAGGATTGGTCAGATGAATTGACAGTACATATCATTTCTCGGTCAATTGAATTTTGCACGTGCGCAACTTGAGAGGGAGAAGGAAATCGGGTTAAAAAACAAGCCCAAGCCCACAAGTTCTTTGGCCAGAACGGACTTTTCCCCATCTCTTTCTAGCACAACGAGATGCAAAAGATGTTAGGCAACGGTCGCGCATCCGATATTATCAACCCGCATAATCTGTGATTATATCACGTCCATTATTTGTTTTGTGTGTCGGGCATAGAGAAAATGATGATAATCGAGACGGATGATTTACATATATGACAATATAAGATCAATTGATATCATACATCACATCAGCTGATGACGTGATGTCTGACGTTGTTAATTTAAATATTTCTTGAGTCAAGAAAAATTCTCATCTCCTGATTGTTTCGGTTAGATAATTGGCCGAGTCGGTATTATTCTAGAGAAGAATTATACAGTGCTACAAATAAATCTCCAAGATTTGGCGAACGTCAACCGGTCGAATTCAAATTTGAGCTCAACGTTTTTTTACAAAAATAAACTGACCGCATGTTAAATCGCGGGTTCTATCTTAAAATCCATTACGACCATAAATGAGTGAAGTCTTTGTAAATATTACACGATCTTGAGGCCGAAGTAAAGTCGAAACCGGACTATTTAGCTTGTTCTTAAGCTTGTGAAGGTCCGAGCAACTTTTGAACTCTTATTCGTGGCGGTTGGGATATGGATTAAGATAGGATTAAAAATTATCCGAATTTCGTGGACGTGAATATATTTGGTCTCACCAAGTATTTGGTTTGCCTAGGATTTGATCGGAAATAAAATAAAAAGAACGATCAAATAAAAAAAAAACTCAATAGAAGAATCCTAATTCTAGAGATTGGCATCACCACGATAGGCCTTGATTGATAATGCGATCACCACCACGGTGGTTATCTTTCCGACGACCACCGCTGTGTGGTGGTGTAGCGCGACAAAGATAAAAGGGAATCGAGAGCGACGAAATAGTGAAGAAGTTTAGGCACCATGGGTGATACTGCTAGGGATTGCAACTAATTAATTCAGGCACTGTCTTGGACTTCAATTCATTGTTACGTCCTTACTTTTCAATTCATTGTTCGACAATCAATCATAACAATGAATTGAAAGCAACCATTTAACGAATTGAGTGTTATTTCCTCTCTAACCCTCGAGATGTTCTAAAGTTTATTTCACCGATTTATTGATTGTTTCTCATGTCTCTCTCAAATGAGAATTAGGTAACCAAGATTTACTGGTAAACTGATTTTTAACTATTACACAACGAGAAACATATTGAAGTCCGAAACCATAGTTTATTCGAAAAGACATCAACCCCGCTATTCTACCAAATCGATAATTGCTTTTGACTGTTCTTCCCGTCACAATCACCCACTCAAAAGAGCATATGTACTTTCGACGAAGTGTTAATTTATGGTTAAATTTCATACTTCATAACCGTTTTCTGGTCAATTCCATTGACCACGACAACATGGTACGGCCTCTCGCCGTAATTAGTACTCCCAACACGTCTTTTCTGTTATTGATAAAGAAGCATCCCTCTCGATTCTTGATTTTACACCTTCCTTTCTCGATGTTCTTGCCCTAATCTTGGCTCCAACCAAGATTCTTTCAATATTTCAGGGCGGTTGTCGCGAGTTTAGTCAAGAAGTATATCTTGGCTATTCATCTAAGCGTCGGGCTAGGGTTTAGACAAAGAATTTGCCCCTCCTTCACGGCATGATTAGTGCCTCCAAGCCTCTTTCTCAGAAAAGAAGAAGAAGAAGAAGAAGATGAGATGCTCGTCTTTTGATTTTTCATTCTTGACTCCACTCCTTTCCTGTTCCTCGTGACATAATCTCGCCTTTTTGATAAAGTCAAACCTTCTGAATTCCATACTACCAATTAATGATTGAATTGTTTTTTTGGTCAAATAGGAAAATATTAAAGCAAGGTTACCGAATATTGTTTCTAATTACCGCATAATGAAAAGCATGTATAGAAGTTCAAATTCCCCCGTTAATTATCACGACAGATTTAATCTTGTTGTTTTACCAAGTTGATATTCGATACCGACTATGCATCATCAACATTTTAAGTCTCATTTTACACGAACACATGTAGAAGCTCGGAAGCTCTTGAAGAGAGAGCGTTATCAGTCCATAATAGTGATAGAATTCCTAGGAAATGCCTATTAAAAAAATGTTTGTAAAAAGGATTCGTACTTCATCATCATGTCGTACGTCGTTTCTTTTCTAACTTGAGTAGGAAATTCTAAGTATCCTATTGATTATGGTAATGTATATTGCGTAAATAAAATAATATTCCGCAGTCATATTTTTATGGTTTTGTTGGCTTGGTGATACTGATCATGTGAACAACCATATGAATTCTCACCGAAATAATGGTGTGAAACGGGATTTGCTCCATGTTTATGACGTCAGGCGAACCATCCTAAAGAAGAATAAGAAGAGATTTTGGTGTTAATTATGTGTACGCTGGTCTTGTACAATAAGATAATTTATTCGGTCGTCTCTCCGAGAAAGCTTCTTTTTTTTCCCTCGAATTTTTTCTATGACACGAAATATATATATCAGGACTTTCTTCTAGTAACAAATTTAGAAGGAGAAAGAAGAGAAATCAAGTGTGGACAAATTTAGAGGAATTGCATGATCTTCCACATGAAAGTGATTCCGCAATACTCAACTTGCAGATACTACGAATTAAGTACCCTTAATTTAAAATATTTTTCGAAATTTATATGTCTATGAAGTTTTCACTTTTGCGAGTAGGTTTTCTTTTTAATGGGGGTAAACCGTCTTGAAGTGTGGGAAAAATGGACGTTTATACAAATAAAAAAAAATTAAAATTAGAGTTTCTTAAGTGGGCACATATATTATGAATCTACTTGAATTAGTATTATCTAGCAAGAATGCTCAATCTTAGGTTTATAGCAGGTGAACAAAAGAATTGTAAAGAATGACTTTCTAACATGAAATGATAATATTTTTTTGGTAATTGGTAAGTGTATAGTAAAAAACATTAAATGAGAGCCGATAATCCAAAACTTACCAACAATTTAGATAGAGAACAATTGATAAATCATATGACTCAAAGCAAGTAATTTCATATACTGATAAATTCATGGCTTAATTATGGAAGGTAAATGGAGAGTTGGTGAAAGACAAAAAAAAGTTAGTGATATGCATACTGTAAATTAAATTTAGCATTGTCATAAAAGTGCCAATAAATTTTCAATAAGTTAATGTAAAATGACCGACCGTGTGCGATTGGACTTTGGCTATTTGCATCTTGCTTAAATAAAATCTCGCGATGCATGCACTTTGACTTGTTTTATATCGTAAACACTTGAAGTTACAAATTTTGACATGTAGATTCACATGTATTCTTTGATAATTTCTTGAAAGTTGGATAATTTTTTTTTTAAAGTAACGGTGAAAAAGCGTAAAAAGTACTTTATACTTCAACTCAATTGTGAGCTAACAAACATGCCCCTATTTTTATTGTACTCACCAACTTGCTCAGAAATTTACCAGCACCTTTTTCCTTTTTCTTTTGAAAACAGACCGATAAGATCGAGATTAACTTTTCGCTTTACATTGCACATTCACATATGCCATTCAATTTTTGCCTTTTCTGCCCCCCAAGGACCTTCCAAGGTAGACCCTCTAAAAACATGCTCTAATTAAAAACGTGAAAGTGACGATCTAGATTTCGTCCTATTCTAACAAGCAGACTATCAACTCTCCAGGAAGATTTCCTGAAGAGGCTCTAGAAGCACCATCTGTGTGTAAAAAGGACTCTGGTCTTTGGACACCGCAAAGTATCGGGGGCTTGACATTTTCGTTCATTCGGACGTATAAAGTTCCGTCATTCCTAAACGACAAACCAATCTGGAAACCTTGGGCGATAGCATGTGAAAGAAAAGGAATTATGCAGAATGACTTTCTAACGTGAGAGGTGGCAATTTTCCTAGTCAATACCGAACATGTGCTGCGACAGAGGTCAAGCCCTGTCACCTCAATGAAAGGAGAGAGGGGAAAAAAAAAAAAGACGTGTGTCAAAATCAAGTAAAGAACGTAGAAACCAAGAAGATGCATGGCAAGGGAAGGCATGATTGTTGCTGTGGATACGACGGAATTGGCGTGAGATCCAGCGTTTTTAATGGTCTAAATTCAATTGAATTCGTGTAATTTCTCTCTATAGCCTCCTCCACGGCACGAGAATTCTGAGTACTTCCAAAACTTTGACTTGGTAGATTTGTCCTCTCTTTTGATAAGGACGCCGGGCTCCTATGTAGAAGATCTAGAACTCTATGCTTTTTTAATTATATTATCCTTTGGCAAGCTAGAACTCTTTAAGTCAAATTTCAAGGGTTTCATTCCCTTCTTAATAATATAAGCCTTTCAAAAGAGATCTGTTTACTCTTCATTCACTTGGCAATGAGTTCAAGCATTTTGGCCTCCTTGTGATGATGATTATGATGATGTTTACGAGCCTAATAGAGGTTGGAGCAGCTCCCGATATTATCCATCATCAACTACGCATGGTCAAGGATATGCAGCTTGATTAATTTCTCGCTAGACTGTTGAGTTAAAAAGAAGAAGAAGAAGAAGCAATATTTACAGCTAGTTTTAGTTTGACGCATTTTTTTTCTACCGAGACTCTTATCTAGTTATAATAGCATAAGGAAAAAGACTTCCTTATACGTGAATGACTGAATTTGCCACGTACATAAATTGTTAGAAATTTAAAAATACGGCGGAGGAGAAATCAAGAGCCGAGCAAAACTTATTCGTTATCATTTCTTGGCGGACTAAAAGATCTTGATCTTTACAAAGGTAAAACATTTTAGGGTTTTGGGAACTAATTACGTTTACTCGACTCATGTCATTGCACGTACCAAGGCAGACTCAAGAAGATTTTGACATCAAAAGGTCAATACCTCCTCCCTAGATTAAAAGATTATAGTCTACCGACTGAATAACTAGTTTTCAATGATGAGTTTTTTTGAGAGATTATTGTGTATAAATTTTAATTTATGGTAATTTAGTAGGGGGAAAGTGTACGTGGGTGTTATACAATCCAAAATCCTTAGGCTCTCCCTCCAAGAGGGCTAGTTTTTTATTGGACACATCTTTTTTTTTTTACCAAGGCTTTTGTCTAGTTATAATAATTAATGTGCACGAGCTAAACTTGCCACGTACATGTATTGGTAGAAATATAACATGAAGGAGGAGAAATCAAGAGCAGTGAAAAGTTCTTCCCTAGCGTTTCTTGGTGGACTAGAAGAATTTGGTTTCGCATGTCATTGCACATATCAATGAAGACTTGAGAAGATTTAGATATAATTTGTTTTTCGATATCTACTTTCAAAAGAGTCTCTATAGAGTAATCTTAAAATGCATGAGCGCACATATACAAATCTTTTAAGTTTATTGATTAAATAACGAGATTTTAAGGATGAGCTCACCGAAGGGTTGTCGTTTGTTTAATTTCATTTACAAAACCTTAAGCTCTCTCTCAAAGAAAGCTAGTTTTTAATTGAACCCGGATCTTATTTTCCTATCGAGACGTTTATCTAGTTATAATAACCTAATGAAAAACATTTCTTTATATGCGAAAATTTGCCATGTATATAGATTGTCAAAGGTCTAAAATCGTGGAAGAGGAGAAATCGAGAGCCAAGAAAATTTATTCACTAGCGTTTCTTGTTTCCACGCACTGGTTTTGGTTGTCTTCGTCCTATGTTCTTCACCCTCGAAAGGAAATTTCTTGAGGCTTAAAACCTCGTAATCGAGAGCCAAGAAAATTTATTCACTAGAGTTTCTTTTTTCCACGCACTGGTTTAGCTAGGTTGTCTTCATCCTATGTTCTTCACCCTCGAAGGGAAATTTCTTGAGGCTTAAAACCTCGTAATCGAGAGCCAAGAAAATTTATTCACTAGCATTCCTTTTTTCCACGCACTGGTTTTGGTTGTCTTTGTCCTATGTTCTTCACTCTTGAAAGGAAATTTCTTGAGGCTTAAAACCTCGTAATGCAGAACCAAGGAAATTTATTCACTAGCGTTTCTTTTTCCACGCACTGGTTTAGGTTGTCTTCGTCCCATGTTCTTCACCCTCGACAGGAAATGTCTTGAGGCTTAAAACCTCGTAATTGTATGGAAACTCTTCCCTTTTGAAATCATTCTTTTTCCACATGTTTCCTTTGTCATCCCTTGATTCACCAACGTGGCCTTGGGTGTCAGACTTTAGGTTATTCATTTTGTCTTGTTCTCTCCTGCTTCTCTTCGAAAAATCTTGACTTCAAGCAAGATTTTTCTGCTAATTGAGGTGGTGGTTGTTGTTGCTGGCTAATTTTTCTAGTTAATTTAGATGGCGACGCTAGTTAGGAGATCTTGACATATATTCGGAGTAATGGCACATTCTTCCACATGAAAATGACCTGGGAGAGTACAATTTCTATGAATTTTGTTCCTTAAATTAAAAGGTTTTTTTTTTTTTCGTGATTTGCTTGTTCATGAAATGTTTCGCTTATGGAAAAAAGGTTTGTCTTTTAATATAAGTTAACTATTTTGAAATGTGAAAAGCACCGACGTCTCTCTCAAATGTGAAAGAGATCAAATTTCAAAGGGTTCAAAAGCATTCGTGTACATTTTTTTTTGTAACATTGCGAAACTTAGATTACATTTTGAAAATTCTCCCTTTTCTCTAGATTCATCACACGCCAACCCTACGTTTACGGTACCCATATGCAACGAAGACTTTGAATCGGATTTTTCTCACTGCTCAATTATGGATTATACCACTTCCATCGGTTAGTCCGAAAGTTGATGGCGAAAAAGTAAAGAAGTTCTTTTTACTCAATTGCAAACAAACAAATTGCCAATAATTGTTTTTATACTTACCAACACTTTTAGAAGTATATGGGCACAGAACAAAGGTTTTTTTTGTTGTTGAAAAATTTAACAAGAAAATTATGCAATAGATCTTCACTTCATTGTACATTCACATATCCTACTGAATTTTTGCTATTTCTCCCCAAGGGTCTTCCAGTGTGGTCCCTCTAAAAACCATTCCCTGATTGTAATGTGATTGTGAAGGCCAGCATTTCGTCCTAGTTTTCATACAAATAAATGTAACATACAAACGCTAGAATGTGCCTCTTTGCAATCTAGTGGCCATCAACTCTCGAGGAACAACTCCTGAAGGGATCGATCGAGCACTAACGTTCTGTTAAACCTAGAAAGAATGACATTCAATCAGAAAGCTTAGTGACATTTTAAGATTGAATTTCGCACGTGAAATTTGGAAAATTTTCCGGTCAAGACTGGACATGAACTACAGATCAAGATCAAGACCTATCACCTCAAAGAAAGACAAAAAGCATGCGGGTCAAAATCAATTAAACAACGTAGAAACTAATAAGACAACCACGCATGGCAGTATAAGCAATTGCTGTGCGTCCTATGGCCTCCATGAATCCACTGCATATACTGAACTTAATATGAATCGTCAAATCTAGTGGGATCCACGTAAGACTTGCATGCGATTTATCATTTTCAATGGTCCAAATTCAGTTCATCATATATACTAAATTCATCTAATAATAATTCCTCCCCTGTAGCCTTTTGCACGGCACCGACGCTTCCAATACTTTGAATTTGTAGCTTTCTCGTCTCTTTCCACGGGACACCTGGCTCCTATCTAGAAGATCTGGAACTCTTAATTTTTTTTTCAAATCTTTTGGTAGGCTAGAACTCTTTAAATAGCTGCTTAATATGAAGGGTGTCATTCCCGTCTAAGTAATATAAACATTTCAAAAGAGATCTGCTCTTGTTCATTCACTCTGCAATGAGTGATCTCAAGCAGCTCGGCCTCCTTTTGATGATGATTGTTGTGATGTGTAGGAGCCCAAGAGAAGTCGGAGCAGCTCCAAGTTTAATCCATCATCAACTGCGTACGAAGCAATGTTTAATTTTCCCAATGTCTTTAACAAAGAACGTGCAGCATGATTAATTTCTTCCTTAACCCAAGAGATACAAAGTGTACAGCATGCAAACAAACAATTTGTTTTTCCTTTTCGTACATAACGAAGGAATTGGTGATCTTGCTGTGAATTTCGCAGGACACTCGAAGATGTATGGTACTCTGGGAGTCCAGTGCAAGTGTTGCGACGGAGGGGAATGCAGGAGCGAATGGGCGGAGGGGTCGTGCTCTAATCTGCGATGCTTGCCATGGAAATTTCGCTATTGAGTTCAAGAGTTCGGCATCATCATGCAGTTAATATATGTGACCCGCATGCAGCCGCGAGGTCAGATGGAAAGATATGGAATAAAGTTGGCGTGCTATGTGCCTTTTTTATATTTCATGTTAGTCAAAACTTATGTGTGACTCGTTATGAAGATCTTTCATTTGTTTCAATAGCTTTTGCACTTCATGTTTAACCATCACGACCATTTTGCTTAGGTATAACGAGTTTGATAATATGAATATATCATGCCCGCGTGAGGCTGGATGCTCCTTCCTGGAAAGAACATGTGCTGCTTTGTTATGAGTCACAATCAAGATGCACCATTACATGCAATATTGGAAAACTCTCCTGATTTTCATAATGAATTCCAAAACCTACATCTTCGAAAAGCCCATGACACATTGACTAAATGGTAGATGATTTTGTTCGGTAAGGATATGACATATTTTATGTAACTCATGAGGCGAGGTCTTAGTGATTGAATTAAAGCAGATAGGCCAGCTGATCAATCTCTGGATGAGTATAAGAGAAATTCCGACCTGATTTCATTGGCATGAGCATTAGCCACTCTCCTTCCCGGCGCGTTTGACTTTTGTCCATCACTAGGATTGACTTTTGTCCACTGGCGTTAGGGAAGTTCATTATTAATTTGCTTTGTTTACTTCCGGGCGCGATTTAAGCTGCAACGAAACAACTGAATGGAAGAATTATAAGCTTTTCTTCCCAAGTCAAACGTTCGGTCCAGAAAAGCTGCTGGAAACGTCTAAAGAAGGAAAGATTTTGAAAGAAATGCGTCCGATCTTGAGCGGACGCATTTCTCAGTTCTCACTATTGAAAGAAAGGCAGGCCAAACCCGACGAGGCTGCTCTCGCTAATAACGTATTAGAGGGAAAGTGCATGTGAGTGTTGTACTGTACGTATTTTTTTCCTACCAAGAGTATAATAACCTAATGAAAAAAGATTTCTTTTTATGTGAATATATCAATCTTTTCCACCTGCATATATTGTCAGAAATTCAACAACACGAGGGAAGAGAAATCCAGAGCAAACGAAAATTCTTCATTTGTGTTTCTTGGTGGATCAGGAGATTTCGGTTTTTAAAAAGTTAATTGCTTTGGGGATCGATCATGTTCGCTTGACTTGTGCCATTGCATGTACCAACTGCAGACTCCTTGAAATTTCGATGTCAAAAAGTTGATATCTAATCCCTAAAATGCCTTTACAAAGTGATGTTATAAGATCGTATATAAGTTGCCCTACGTCGAAGTGTCATTATTGTTTGTACAACTTTATTAGGATGAATGTGGATGTTGGTGTTGTCCGACACAAGATCCTCAGGCTACTTTTTCGGGGCAATTATCAAAAAAGTATTTTATATTTTGCAATTTTGTCGATTCAGTACTAAACCTTTTAAAATCTTATCCCCTACTCTCTCCAAGAAAGTATTTTTTTTAAATAATTCAGCACATTTATTTCATCAAGAGTTTTTTTTAGAGTTATAGAATCATATTGAAAAGAGATTTATTTTTAAGTGAACAAATTGAATTTGCCACCTCCATAAATTGTTAGAAATTTAACACCATGGGAGAGGAGGACAAAAAGTTTTTCGACAGTGTTTCTTGGTGGACTACAAGATTTTGGTTTTAAAATGTTAAAAACGTTTTAAGTGTTCTGAGAACCGACCATGTTTTACTTAACTCGTGCTATTACACTTACCAATGCCGGCTCAAGAAGTTTTTGATGACAAAAGATCAAATTTTAGTTGCCCCAATATTAAATTTACAAAGTATATAAGTTGCTAGAAATTTAAGAAGATGGAGGAGGAGGAGAAATCGAGAGAGAAGAAGAGTTATCCAATGTCGTTTCTTCTTCCCACGAGAACAAGGCAATTTTATTTATTTATTTTCCCTCTCTCTACTTCTGAAATCATTCTTCATTCTTCTGTTCCTCCCGCTTTCTTTTACGACAAATAGCTGTGCAGAAACTCTCTTTTTACTTCAAAAGCTCAAAAATACCAAAAGGTCTAACATCTCTCTTTGGGTAGGACCCGGTCCGATCTAAGGTCATGATTTAAAAAAGAACGCTTGAAGTAATCATGTAATGCATTAATTATTCAGAATGGGCGACGACTTATGAATCATTCAATATGACCTCGTTCTAGTAATTGCTCCGCATCGTCGTTGGATTGAGTCTTGATTTAGTCAGTTACTCGAACCACAAATCCAATAAGACTTTAGGTCGCTTTTCAAATCCAAATGTGATCCAGAGACTTGTCCAAATGCCATTTATGACGACCCAACTAGTACTGGAACCATCATGAGTATTAATTCACGAATGACTTGACAAGATCTCTCTCAATCGAAGTGAACTTGGCCTGCTAGACTTTAGGTTTTTGAATTTCCCTTTCATTCTCTCCTGCTTTTCACTACAAAATCTCGACTTCAACCACGATTGATCTGCAGATCCAGGCAGTGGCGGTGGCTGTTGGCGGATTTTCTCATCAATGTCAATGGTGACACCGGTTAAGAGAACTCGACATACACTATAAAAGAAAATTTTCTACTAGAATAAACTGGAAATTTGGAGGGGTTGCGCCATCTTCCGCATGAAAGTGATCCGGCAACATTCAAGCACAATTCCCACGAAACTTCATCCCTTAACTTAAAAGGCTTGTCGTGGTGATTTACTTGTCCATGAATTTTACTATTCTGGAAGTGGGTTTGCCTTGTAAGGAGGGGTTAACCATCCTGAAGCGCGGACAGCGCTGGCTATCGACTCTCGGGGAACACGTCCAAGAAAGAACTGTAGTCTTCGGACACCGGAAAGCATTGGAGGTCGGATCGTGCACGAAGGTTCCTTTAGCTCCTAGAGGGGGGCAAGGTCTCCGTTCACGTGTAAAGCGCGCGGTTTTATCGCTTCGAAAGGAAAAGGAATCTGGGAACCTGGTGACATCTTGAACCTTGGGTGACAGCAAGTGAACAAAAAGAACTGCGAAGAACGACTTTCTAACACGAAAGGTCGAAATTTACGCGACTAATAGTACCTGTCACCTCAATGAAAGAGAAAAACACGTCTTGTCTGTCAAAATCAAGTAAACAACGAAGAAACTAGGAAGACGACCATGCATGGCAACACACACTGCTGCTGAGGGTCCTGTCGTGCAGCAAAGCGTCCGTGAATCGATTGCATGTATCAAAATTAATATGGATCGTCGGATTCAGTGATATTGACATCACATATATCATCTTCGACGGTACAAATTCATTTCACTAAATACTAATTTTATAATTCTTTCGATATAACTTTCTTCACGGCATTGTCATGAGAATTTCAAAAATTTTGAATTAGTTGCTTTGTCTTTGAAATTTCTTAAGGACACCTGGCTCCTATTTAGAAGATCTAGAACTCTTTTTTTTTTTTTTAATTTGTTCTCTTTTGCAAGCTAGACCTCTTTAAATAGGAGCTTCAATTTGAAGGGTTTCATTCCGTTCATCGTAAAATATCCTTTTCAAAAGTGATCTGCTCTTCTTCTTTCACTTGGCAATAAGTGATCTCAAGCACTTTGGCTTCCTCGTGATGATGATCGTTGTAATGTGTACGAACCCAGGAGAAGTAGGAGCAGCTCTAAATTTTATCCATCAACACCTATGTATGAAGCAATATTTCCAACGTCTTTAACAAAGATTTGCAGCATGATTAACTCCTCATTAAACTCTATAGTTTGAAACAAACCGTACAGCATGGACAGAATATAGTGAAATAATTGGTGATGTTTTGCAGGAGACTCGAAAATGTATACTACTCTCAGAGTCCAGTGCAAGTGTTGCGACAATGCAGAAGCGAGTGGACAGAGGGGTCATGCTCTAAATTGCGATGCTTGCCATGGAAATATGGCCATTGAGTTTCAGAATTCTGCGTCATCATGCATGTGAACATGTGACTGAATGCAGCCGCGAGGTCAAATAGAAAGATATGGAATAAAGTCGGTGTACTATGTGCCTTTTTATATCTCATGTAAATGAAAAATTATCATTGACTCGTGATCTTCATTAGTTTGTAATAGCTTTCGAAATTCACATTTGCCCATCATGTCCGTTTTGCTTAGGAACTAAAATTTGATAACATGAATGTCATTTCAAGGCCCCAAAAGGAAGCGATTCTCACCTGGTCTTATTGGCATGAGTTTTCATCAATCCCCGCCCCCATGAGTTCTATCAAAGTATTGCAGAAGTTACTGTAAGTTCATCATTTAGATTGACCTTAGTCCACTGAAACAAACGACAAGTTCAACAACTTTGTTTATTTCAAAGCATGGTTTAAGCTGCGACGAAACAACTTATTTAAGGAATTGTAAGAATCATCCTGGCAAAAAAAGAAAAAAAAAATACGCCAGTCAAGATCGAGAAGCATCTTTGGCAACTCTTTTCTGCTAAATGAAAGGGCACCTGGTGCCCCCAATAAACTATAAACATCCTCCGTTGCTGTCGGATAGAGATGGGAAGCTTCCGTCGCCGGCAGGTCACCCCTTCTCCTTATCAGGACTGGCGAGGGGAGCAGTCCTTTTTAATGTCCTTGGGACGGCTCCAGGACACTAGGAACGGCACTCCTGTCCAGGGCAGTCCTATGAAAAATGCTTTTCAGGAACATAATAGGGACAAAGCACGACGGGGATCCCTTGGGGTAGAAGTCCTTGAAGGAGGACACCACGGACAGCAGGCCTGTCCCTAGTAGTCCCGAAAGGGAGAGGAGCCTTTCAGGTTCTCTTCCGGAACATAGTAGGACAGAGCAGGGCTGTCGCTACGACTCTGGGCCTGGTTTTTTCCTCATTCATTATGATATCAGCATTTCCAAATTTTCGATTACCATTTTGATCGATTTGATCTATCTACATTCAAAACATCTAATTAAGCTATGGACTTCTATGCGGTCATGAACATTTACTAAGGCACTTGTGCAGTCGTCTCGGATCCAAGCTTACTTTGCATACTAAATAGATGTTACTTGTACAATCAGCTTTCCACTTGCACTAGGACAAAGAGCCAAACGTCGGTGCACCCACGATAATGCCCACTAGCTCATCTACTACGGAAGTTTGACTCTAAGAAGAGCCGTACCATGGGAAGAGACATCCTGATTAGAGATTCTGTTGAGTTTTTCAAACGAAAGGTCGATAATGCAACTTTCGTATACTCAAGACAGAATAGGAAGATTAATTGTTTGACAATTTCCTAACCTGTACAGTGATGTTCGCCTGATCCAGCAACCGGGAAGCTTCTGATTTGGACCTACAAGGTTCTACAAATACAAAGCGCTTGATACCCTTTCCCCGGTTTATTGATGACATGACTGCCCCTCACCAAGAGCGAAATAGTTTTATGTCATCATCGACCAGCATAACCAACCACCTTAATTTCGAATATGGATGCTCTCCATTGAAGTACGTAACACGACATATCTTTCTTTGCAAAGAAATGGAGTCCTCCTTGTTGATCCTCAGAGTTTCAGCAAGTTTACATGGTGTTAGGATCACCTATCATGATATAGCAGATCCTTTTTACAAACACAAACGCTCCAAAAACACACGATGGGCACAAACTTAGTCGTCTATTGCTGGCTTTAGTGAGTACATTTCATCATCATTATTGTCACATGTTAACAACATGCACATTATTTAACTTATTTTAACCAAACAGCGATTCAAACTGCGGCAAGCTGGTGATCGGCCACGACCGTTAAGGCACTATGTAACCTGCAAAACCCAAAGCGATTGAAAATTAAGAAATGCAGAACTTGGAAATCATAACAACCGCAACGAAGTAAAATCGTATAGACATGCATCGATCAGCACCATGTTAACACATGAAAGGGTAATCATCCCATGAGATTAGCAGAAAAAAGGTTGCAGTGCCGAATAATTTACAGCAGGTTAACATCCAATGCTGGATGCATCTGGAGATACAAGTTTCCAAACATGAACTCTTCTGCAGTAAGCGAAAGAAGGCAAAACTGACCTCCACAATTGTACCCAGCAGGGCGAGCAGAAAGGTTGCAGCGTTTTGGAATGGTGACAGCGATTTCGGGCTTAATTCCTGCCATTTTGGCCGTATTTGACAGCATGGTAGCGCATAGGCAGCTCGGGTTCTGCCCTATTCTCTTCACTTGAGCACAGCAGCTGCTCGACACTGGTGCAGTCTCATCCTGCGCTGCAGACATGCAAGGGGCCAGCTTAAAAGCCTCCCTATCAGGTGTTGAAGACTTGCCACATTCACCGGCCCCATACACCGTCCGGAGACCTGAAATGGCCAAAATTGCAAAAAAAACCAGAACGTTAATTTGCTTCGTCGGAGCTTCCATATCTTCAACTATGCGTAATGAGTCCCCTCCTGTGAGCTTTTATTAGGAAAAAAAATTCTCACGTGTAAACCACAACGAAAGTGGTGATAGCACTATGAAAGATTGATTTTTGTTTATTCAACACCTACTCCTTCAGATATGCAAATATATATCCACCCATATTGTTTAACCCAGTGAAGACAAACGAGATAAGGTGACTCGTCAGAGTCTTTGCCACCATTCTGTTGCTTTTCCCATCCGTGGTGGGAAAAGTAAGCATTCGATGAGCAGCTGCCAGCATAGCAAGCTACAACATCTAGTAACTCCTCAAGCCACCCTACCTATTTGTGCAAGCCATACATTTGTTTTTGTAAGATTTTATTGCAAAGAGAAAAAAGTTTAACATTATCATCCCAGGCAATCAATTAGATTATTTTCAGCTTACTCAAAACTACAGGCACAAGCACAAATTAAGGCAAGATTCCAAAACGAAAAAGTGTGTGCTCAGTCCAATTTTAGGTATTGCGCCATATCCTTAGGACTACACAACTGGGAATTGATTCTGAAGCTGGACAAGCAGAATGCAGAGCTCTGCAAATTAGAGTGCAACTATGTTTCGGCACCAGCATCCAGATTGAACCTCATTGTTCGTTCATAGTTCTTATGAGTCTTCAGAAGACTCGAGGTATCAATTACAAAGCTCCAACACAAGGACAGAATATTGTTCTGAGACAAAGAGGGAAGACAACTATGAGAGGTAGGACAGAGGGTCCTCCAATAACTGCACCATGCCTTCCAAGTGATGGTCATCTAAATTCAATTCGACGGATTGCAAAGGATGCCAAGCATGAATCTTCAGCTGCAAGGATATCAGTTGGTCAAACCAAATCTTGCTCTTCAACTTAAGTCATCATCTTTTTCTATGGACTCACACTCGATCTTCCTACCATCCTCGGTTGAATCTACAACTTGTTCCATGAATTCTTTTTCTTTTGTTAATTGATAAATGGGTTGCGTTGAATTGGCATAAAAATGGTTTAATGATTTTCGCGACATTACTGAACCCTTAACAAAATGCATCCACAGCTCCCAACGAACAGTCCAACAAGCTGCTAGCAAGGCAGCCCCCACTCACATTTACCTCTGTTGGATAATCATGTACCTGGGAAGACAGAAGCATGACTATCCTTCAAAATGCCAGAAAGTTTACAAGCTCATCCTTTTCCCTGTAAGCTCCCAATGCAGTCCACTAACAGAGATCACACGTATTCCTATCTGGAGTCCCTCTAGAAGACATGGAACTCTCCCCAGTTCATGTAGATAAACAATTGGTTAAGTATAACTTCTGTTAAACTACCATAACAGCTACTAATAAGACCAAATTGATCAACAACATTAACCTTATATGGCATCAGAGAAGCACGAGATGATAACAAGAGCGCAAGATGCACTTGACTGCGTTGCAGGCATCTCCCTGTTCGTGGATCAAAGAACAATTCGCTTGGATATGATTAAGAAACTTCCACGATTGCACAAGTCCACAAGATTCCAGATGGATATCGATTAGAGGATTCAATAGAAGCATGGCTGGCAGTCGATTTCTGCATTTCAGTCATTGCATCTACAATTATTCAAGTAATTGTTACAATAGGACACTATCAGCTCAGTATCAAGCCACATCACTCGACCTCATTCCCACAACATACAGAAGCACACCTATTTGGCATTCCCCTAGAAGACCACCTACTCTTTGCAATCCACATCCATCACCATGACGAGCTATCCAAACCCTATCGAGTAAAAGCATACGTGACAATGCACACAAATATGAAAAGCCCTGAGGGGACGAAAATCAGCAGCGGCACGATTGCCGCGAAGCTATGCGTGCTCCCACAAGCCAGAGTCCCGAGCTTGATCTGAATTACATTGATCAGAGCCAGCATCAGACAGGCACATCCGGAGATCGACCCGACTGCGGACACCAGCATCCCGAGCCGCAGAAGATCCCGATTGATTCGAGTATGCAATTTCCCGTGGTGGTGGCTCGGAGGCCGCGTGATCCGCATAGCCTGACAGCCAAAGGAGAGAGAAAAAAAAATAAAAACGAGATCTTTCTTAGCCTTAGGTTCGGCCCTACCTAGACCAAGAGTCACCGACCCAATTAAACTCCGTCGGATCTTTTGCTCTCTTCTTTTCCCATCAACATCATTAGGACAATCTATCTCAAGGCACCGCACGCAAGGCACGAGAGAAAGACCGAAAGCGCAGAACAAAGGAAATGAGAACCACTTTCACCTGCTTGAGGGCGAGAGCGACCAAGCTGGAGAAGAGGAAGGAACCGAAGGAGTAGACGTGGAAGGCGACGAGGTCGCGCTTGACGTTAGGGCCAGGGGCACACTTGGGGTCCTGGTTGAGGGTGTTTTTCGGGTCCCACGGGTTCCACGCGAGCCCGATGAAGACGGCGAGCGTGAAGAGGGAGTTCACGTGCACCAGGCCGTCGAGCGCCGTCACGTGGATGGTCGTGTGCTTGCCCATCGCGGGGGATCAGGCGGCGGAGACGGGCTTGAAGGCGAGGAAGTGGGCGGTGAAGTGAACTTCGCTGGGTTTCTATGGGATTTGGTGGTGACGACGGAGGTCAAGCAGACACAGGAGTAGGGGTTGTCTGATGGCGACCGCTTTCCCTTCGGGCTGAGCAAGAAAGAAATGTTGACTTGGGGTCTCTACTCCGTATGGATCAAGCAAACTTAGCATTTATTTACTTATTTTCCTTTGAAAATTTCTTTGCCATTTCATCTTGGTAAAGTGATGTGAAAATGAAAGGACGGAAGAAGGATAATTGCATAATAGATCTCTGAGTTTTCAATTTAATGTGATTATTAGACTTTTGATACATATTCAATATAGTTCTTAAACTCTACAAAAATGAATATTAAACAAATTAAAAGTTCATGAACAAAATAAACACGTATCAAAAGTCGAAAGACGGTTTCAAACATTGAATTAAAGTTCATCAATTATATTAAACGATTTTGAAAATTTATGAATTATATTACATAAAAAATTATTTGTGTCGTTTTCTCAAGAAAGAAGTGATTTTACATAAATATTCATGGTGGGTAGGAAATCACATATTCTTCATTGACTTTACGCAGGGCTTTGGACAATAAGGAAAACCAAAAATTGAGGAAAGGAGAAACGGATTATGCAGTGCAACACACAATACACCGATATATTTATTTACTGTCGACATCAACCAAAGCCTGCGGGCATTTGGTCTAGTGGTATGATTCTCGCTTAGGGTGCGAGAGGTCCCGAGTTCAATTCTCGGAATGCCCCCTGCTTGTATTTTTTTTTTGGCCTTGTTTATGAAGAAGGTAAAACCAAAGAAACTCGGAAGTCGTGTTGAACACAGTAACAATCCGTCTCGTCCCATAATGAATATTCATCTCAAGTGATGCAGAACAGACACACGAGCTCTCTTTATGCAAATGAATAGTTTTGTTAATCAAACGAGTTCAGGATACAAGTGAAGAAACAACTCAATAGCTAAAAGCTAGTATAGAGCCTATAGTAATCACGCCAGATTACAGTGGATCGCTGTAATTTCCTCAAAGAACTCAAGCAAGTGAGCTGGTTTAGCCTTTCTTAAACTCCGAGTCTGTGGAACTTGTGCTTAGTGCAGGGCAAGACATGTCGGCTCCATTGCCCGATAACTTAGGCTTCGTGTCCCCACCGAGATAATTCGTGAGGACCCGTTTGACTCCGAAACCACGGCGCGGGGGCTTGCCATTGTTATTGTTGTTGCCGATAAAAGGAGTCCTCTCTCCCCTTATAGGGCTAATCAAGGGCGCTGGGGAAAAGCTTGGAGTGCTAAAAGCCGATCTATAGGGAGTGCTTGAGAGATGCACCGAGTATGGCATGGATAGCTTCTTCTTCTGGGCTAAAGAGTTTACGCCTGGGATCGGAGATAATTTGTCTGCATGTCTGGTCAAGTCATCTACATAGAGCACATCGTCTATACGGGCAACAATATTGAAGGCCAGACTCTCCAACACTCTTGAGTAGCTCTCAAGAATGGATTTCCCCAGATCCTGCATATTAGCAAAATAGGCCCTGATAAACGAAATTGGAAAGCTAAGAAAAATTTGAATTTCCCAACAGAGTAGAGAGACCAGAGATCATCACCTTATTGAATTGGATCTTGCTAGTGTCTAATGCAGTTTGTGCAAGACATGGAAATCGCTGCTTCAAGCAAAGCAGGAGTCTTTCAGCTTTATCTGCCAACAGTTCTCTTTTGTCTCCGTCTAACATTAGTTCTTTAACCATCTCCCATGAGGTCTTCGTCGTGGATCGGTTTGGATGAGTTGGGGGTCTAGGGTGAGATCTTCTTCGCCATATATACATTGAAGCTTCTACTCGGTTTGCAATTTCTAGTGCAACGTGCTCAGAAGATAAGTCAAGGCAATCTAGCAGGCATTCTGCAGAGAATTGGTCTGAGGTGATGTATCGATGTATGACATCCCCCAGAGAAGTTCTCCCATGCTGAAAACAAAACCAGTCAATATGAGACCACAGGCACATGATATGGCGATGAACCGAAAAAACATGCGATTGGGTTATCAAGAAAGATCAGTTTGCTTATTTAGGACGAAGAACAAAAGAAGCTGCAACAGTATATTTTCAAACCTTTGGAAGAGATTCCAGATATGAGTCTGGAACTTCCATTTCCGCTAAGGTCATGCTGTTTATGGCCATTGCGGCCTTCAATATTTGGCTTGTGCATTCACGAGTGTGAGTTAAATGCTTTCTCGAATTTTCACTGAGACCACCTGGAGGGACACGTGGCACTGGTAGCCACCACTTCTCCTCTTGCCGCTGAATAGTCCTCCGAAAAGAGGCTGAACCTTCTGCATCTGAGGCTACTATGCCTTGATCAACGTACCAGAATTCTGTATTCGTGAAACTATCTAATATTTCCTGTTGAATGCAAAAAAATTCAAGCATAAGTATAGTTGTTTCCTCATAATTGATGTAAGATGCTCCCAGTCATCAATGAAATTCATATCTTACAAGAAGCATGTTGTCCAGTTTACGAAGAGCTGGGAGATTGATAAAAATATCTGCTCTGGGTCTGCAAGTCATGACCTAAAAATGAAACAAAAAGCAGAATGAGAGGAAAAAAAATTGATTTATAGGATCCAAAATACGCTTTTCCTCCACCGTCTGCTGCGATTCTGGTTCCAAGTCCAAATAACTGGCTATAAATGGACGTAATAAGAACTTAATTTTTCCACCACCAGACCACTAGAATTAAATCGAAAGTCACATACTTGAGCACCATAATAACAGAATTCAACTCCATGAGATTCTAAAATGAAGTTTGCTAAAGTTTCTACAGTTTGCCTAGTCACCAGACAGAGCAAAGAACTGGGATCTACTAACTGGGCTATCAGTTCTTCTTTTGAACACCAAGAAAGAGACCTAAATTCTGTCGATTTTGTTGCCAGAAAGTCACAATCACAAGTTCATAAAATCCAAAAATTCTAACATGACCGACCTCACTGAACCCGGGTGTTTTGGACCTAATAGCAGAAAGTTGAGTTTCTTTCCCTCGATCTCTCAAGTGTTTTCTTATTTATTTTGGTCGAACCCTCAATCTCTAAGTTAACAAGGTTGAAAACAATTACACCTTCATTAAAGGATAGAGTAAAATCAAGATACCTCAAGCTTGCTACCATCAGGAAATGTTTGACAGGAGGGTATCAATTCAACAATGTGGTCTGTGACGCAAAGAAGCCACTCCATCTCTCTTTTCCACATAGTTTTCTTTTCAGGAGGCAAGCGTTCTAATCTCCAAAGTTGCCCAAAAATAGTTCCTGCCTCATATGAGAGCAAAATAAATAATCCGCACCAAAAATGGTCACGACAGACCTCAAGGAAATAACTCGAAGAAAAAAGAAAACGAAGAGTGAGGTCTCATTTTTAGTATTGAAGACAAGAATAGAAAAGGGCATACCGCATAAATTGGTGACAGCATTTGAAATGGCCAAAGCAGTGCAAACACCCTTTCCAGAGCCTGACATGTCCTCACCAAGCAACAATTTTGCATATCTCTCCTTCATCATGTCCAGCTCTAATCAAATTTACAGAAAACCATTAAACCCTGAGGTGGGTAAGCACTAGCCACCAGATTGAAGCAAATGCAGAGAATTTTGGGAATTTCCTCGGCTCTGTTTAAGTGTCATGGCAACATATAGTAGCTAAATAATGTCCAAGGTTTGAATTTTGAATCTCGACCTTTATTTTCACTACCTCAGCAACCAGAAAACAAAAGTACCAAAAAGAACGAAATTGAAAAAAGGGGATTGAAAAAAGTTTGGAACTAAACCAACCCGAAAGTTTTGAGCCCATTTTCTTCAATTTCGAATCATCACCGTCCACATACTTTTTGCCTTCTTCGTCCTTGACGGAGGAAACGGAGTTTCGGTGCAAATCAGCCTTTCCGATGGGCCAACCGAGGGGAGCAGGCGAGGAGCGCTCTCTTTCTTTCTCTTTCGCCTTCATTGCTTCCTCCGCCGAAGAGCTGTCGGAGCTCGATCGGGTCGAGCTCAAGCTGCAGTCTCTGGACTCGGTGCTCGACTCAGTCCCGGAGTCGTCCCGACCGTTCTTGCTCTTCTTCGAGCTTTCGCTCTTCTTCCCCGAGCTTCCCATCTCAACGTGTTAAGGAAACAAGATCAAGAAAAGAGCGAGCCTCGACTAGGCTATAATGGAGAGTGGCGGAGCGGAATGGGCAGGATTCACGAGATGGGTCGCTGCCCCTTCGTTTTCAAAAAGGGATTTTGAGCGGAAGTAGAGGGAAACTGGGAGGCCGGAGTAATGGGGATCATGGTATTCTGAAGCTAGGCTCTTGGGTTTGATTGCAACAATGTCGGCTTATGTTGCTGCTCTCTCACTCTCTCTCTCTCTCTCTCTCTCTCTCTCTCTCTCTCTGTGTGCGAAAAATTTGATTTTTAAAGCTCTCAAGAGAGAGAAAGGACGAGGGGTAACTGCCAAGTGCCACATGCGACACCAACGTCTCTCTTCGCCTTTCGATCTCGGATTAGAGTAGGGACTACGTTCAAATTATTAATAAACAAATTGCAGACCCCTGTGTCCCACCAGAAACTGCAGTTTCGTTCCTGCGGTCTCCACTTCCTCGGGCCTAAAAGGTGGGAAATCCATGTTCCATTCGAAATATAATTTTATTAGGTACGTTCGTATAAGAAATATAGTTCTTCCCACTATTCTGGCATCATCAGATTGACCAACACGAGCACGTTTGGTATAACCCACCGCTTATCATAGGGGGGGAGTACTAGGTTCCTGAACACACCCTCCTTAGACGACTTCAAGATGATATAACAGAGAGAGCTTTTGCTTCAGCCTCGCCGCGCGCATGTTCATCTAGCGAAAGGAGGAAAAAAACACGCGAGAATTCGACGGAGAGATTGAGGGAGCAAGGAGGTCATTCAACAGGAGCACCAGCGTTAGGTGTCCCAACTCCATTCATTCACTGTGCTCTTCATGTTGTGGTGTTACTTCTTTCACCTGCTCGAGACCCAACGCATTGTTGACTTGAGGGCATTGAGAGAGAGAGAGAGAGTTTGTGCGAAGGTTCAGGATCAGAAGGGAGTGAGTGCGACCGGTTTATTGTTGGCATCCTGAGGAAACATCATTCATTTAGGCCTAAAACACCTAACCTCCGGACGTAGAGTTTATGGCATTGTCTCCTTGTCCGGTGGCTCGAATATGACCTCGTTTAACTCCTATTGCGGTGATGGTCAATCCGTTTGAATCGGACAGAGCTGGTTATATCTGGAAACATTGCAACGGGCATATAATAATTGCTTGAGATCAACTCCTTCTCGCACTAGAGAGCCTCATCGACCGATCCTTTAATAGCATCTTTCAATTTAGGTTCACCCTTGATTTTACTTTTCGCCCGGGTCTACATTCCACCGTCATCAAAGAAAGGGATTGGATGCGGCGAAATTCGAGGACTCTGGTCACTGTGCAAGCAACGGGAACGGCACCAAACAGAACTTCCCAAAAGGGGAAAAGGGTCCAACGAAAGTCTCGCAACGGCTAACGCGATGGAGTGGTTGACGATTTGGTATTCAAAAAAAAAACAAAGGACGAGAGAACTGGGGGAGTAAAAAGAAAAGAGGAAGGAGGGCATGCTCATGCGTAGCCGTTTGAGACTGCAAAAAGGCAACGGCCGATTGACTTTTTAGGAGTGGAATTATTATGAGATTTGCTTTTCGGGAAGAGGGGTGGGGGGTGGTGAACCTATTCAAATTGCCTGTGCACATTATTCAAATGTCCTATGCATGATAAGATAAATAATTACGAAATCGACCCGATCGGGCCGACGGCCGGTCACGGGCCGGAAACCATGATGGAGTCTCCAGGACCACCTCGGGCTGGTCCATCCAACTCGTGGGCTTTTCCCGTTGCCGGCAAATTATGCGAAATTTGTCCGTTTCCAATTGGGCACGGCCATGTCCCTATGATTTTTTTGAATAACTTTTTATACTCTTCGCACCAGACAAAATCCGGGATACAGATTGCAATTTGTACACGCTTGACGACGCAACTGTAGACGGTTGTCTTGGATCTTTTGTCTGGCGCACTTTGCGGAGGGAGCAAGCCATTCTCCTTAAAGAAGGCAACGTTTCGTACGTTTCCAGTATGGCATAATTGATAATGTCTGGATGTATTGGACGTAGATCCGATGAGTTCTATATCAGCATAATTAATAATGGGACTATGCATAGCTTGTTAAATCTCTCTTTGGACATACTGCGAGAAGTGATTATTTAGCACCTCAAATGAAGATAATTCTTATATCAGCATGAAACGGAACAATGAGAATACAAAGAGGGTTGGAAAATCTTTTATTGCGTAATCCATACGTCTATTTAAACTACTGTAAAAAATGACTTGCACATTCAAAACATCGATATAATTTTTTATGCAATAATTAATTTCAATTTAGTATATCATCTTAGATAGTAAGTTATCAGTTATTATTGATAATCTAAGTGAAGGGATTTATTGCAAACCGAACAAGAAAGATCACTGAGAAAGAAAATAAAACAATGCAAAAGTTTACCCAGTTTCCCATAAAATAGGGTTATGTCCTGCAAAAGATTGCATTATGTTTTGTGGCGGCTAAATCATACAATAATCTCTCATACAAACAAAATATACAATACTTATAAATGGTCTCAAATTCTAAGCTCATTTTAACCCTCGTCATTCCATGCGTAAGATTTACAAGTCGTTGATTCATACTTTGATTTCCTAGTAGGCGTATCTAGTACGAGAAATAAGGGTTTCCAAAATATTTGCCAACTCCAATACTAAGGAGGAGTTATTGTAGCTTATGCTTTTAAAATTATGAAAAGATTAGTCCGTGCTTTGGCAGTAACTTTTGTAAAAGATTGGCAAATCTTCCCTTGAGATAGTAAACTCCAATTTAGCATACTACTGGGATAGCAAGTTCTCAATCTGTAAGTCCTAATAAATATTTCCGTTGGAATTAAAAAGAAGTTGGTAAATACTCTATTGAGTTAATAATTACATTCACTCATATAAACTATTCAAAGCAACATACAACAGCTGCTCAAAGGGGTTGGTAAGTTTTCTAGTACAATAATAAGTTCTAAGTTTTCCATTACGATTGCAAATTCAATTTCTTGTTACTAGCGCTACGGAACTCTAAATCCGTGAAAATAACCAATAGGTGGATGGATACCAACCTTGGCAATTGTCTCAATGTGTCGAAAATTCTTAAGTATGTATTGACAGAAACAGGTCAGAGCAATTTACTGAAGATAATAAGAACTACCAATTTAATACTAATTACACTTAGGTTGCCCCTTATTTGTTAGAGGTGGGGAGGACTGCCGACCAACTCACGCTCACGTCTTTGATCGACCGTCATGAGAAACCCTTTGCGAAATGATGGGATTGAGTCCTAATTATTACGGAAGTTGGCAAATCCATATCATGATTTAGCGACAATTTTAATAATCAGAAAGTCTAATCACGAAAAATATGTCACGATTAAGCTACGCAGCTCATCATTTGAGGTTTCAACAAGTCTTTAATCAAGATTCGTCAACCGGATGCAATGACCTCGGATATTAGAAAGGAACGAGCAATAGTTATTTGTACTCTATAAGAGTATCTATATTACATCCACTCGTACGCACACAGACTATGCAATACGCAGTAACAGTCTCATGCACTAAGATGTTCTCCTCTTTATTTTATACGCTATAGAGTCACGCCCTCTCCGTCGCTCACATTTCAAACCTCTCAGCCGGTGATCGGAATGGGCGTCGCATTAGGCCTTGCCGCCACGGCCGCCGCCTTGGGCACAACCACCGTGAGGACGCCGTTCTCCATGCTCGCCCTCACCTGGTCTACCCTCGCATCCTCGGGAAGGCGGAACCTCCTCGAGAACCGCCCGCTCCCCCTCTCCAACCTGTGCCACGTGTCTGTCACCTCCTCCTTCTCCCTCCTCCGCTCGCCGCTGATGCTCAGCACCCTCCCTTCCTCGACCTCCACTCTCACCTCGTCCTTCCTCATTCCGGGCAGGTCCGCCTGGAAAACATGCGCCTCCGGCGTCTCCCTCCAGTCGATCCGGGCGCTGGCGAACTGCGCGACCTCCCTCGACACGTCCGACCGGGGCAGCGACAGGGCGGTCGATCGTGCGAGCGGGAAGTCCAGGAACGGATCCCAGATGTCAAGCGAGAAAGGATCGAAGATGCTCGTCCTTGGCCCGCCAAAGAAATCGCTCGGGATCAGCGACATGGTGGGAGAGGTGTTTGATGAGTGAGATGAGCAGTTGGGTGATTCACCGATTTGTTTGCTCGTTCGAAATGTGGGGATCGATGGCAATGAGCTTGAGGTGGAGGGAGAGGTATTTATAGGTGGTGGAGTAGTGTCTGGTGAGTTCGTGAGGGCTACACAGAAGAGTGGGAGCCATGGAAGTGTCTGGGAAAAGCAGGCGTCCACGAGGTTGGAGACGAGCGGAGACTGGAGATGCTTCTCGAGGACATGACTGAGGGAGGCGGTTCTTTGCGATCAGCTCGCACACGCGCGACACGTGTCGTTATACTATCGACATGCTAATAGTTGATTTTTCAATTGCTTATATTATTTATTTTTAAAATGCGTAAGTTGTTTTTTTTTCCTGTCCTGTCAAATTCGATGAGCATCTTGTTTAGCACAGATTTACTTTATATTTAGATCGTTATTTGGTAATACTTTTCTGGTCGATTTTTTATTCGCCGGTATAGAATACTATTA
This sequence comes from Melaleuca quinquenervia, assembly GCA_030064385.1. Lineage (NCBI taxonomy): Eukaryota > Viridiplantae > Streptophyta > Magnoliopsida > Myrtales > Myrtaceae > Melaleuca > Melaleuca quinquenervia. The sequence continues at coordinate 20,853,186 of CM057724.1, forward strand.
TAGATGTTTCTACAACAAGCAACTCTTAATGAGCTTATAATTTAACACATACTGCATACATGTTTATATCATTTACGTGTTAAACATAGGTTGACATGTTATAATTTTTTTCTACCAATTTGTTGAATGCTATGCCATAATCGACATATGTAGAGTTTTTCACCCATAAAATCTATCGCTTATTATCCATTTGCTATACTTACTCTTCAAATATATGCAATCGTGTAATGGCCCTCTAACATATATTTTCGTTCTTTCTATGACAGGTAAGATTATTATATACATTTCTTTGTAAAGCATGCTATATAATTTTTTCTCGACGATGGATTTTTCTATTGATATTTTAATATTGTCTATTTGTCAAATACGAGTCCAATATGAGATAGATCGCCTTAATATTTTTATTCCCACATATGATTTCTGATGACGTTTATTTGTCAAATATGAGCCAAATCAAAGATCTTGAACAATTAGTCTTAAACATATACTATATTGGTTCAAATTAGAATCATATCTTCATTAACGATTATTCTTTTTGTCACCCAAATATGCATAATTCTAAACATGAATAGTATCGACCAAAAAAACATACCAATAGTGAGAATATATATATATATATATATATATATATATTATAGAATCATTAGCAAAATATGCATGGGAATTAGAGATGCAGAATTGAAGATCTACTAGTATTAGAAATTTGTTAGAGTGACCACGAAAAGTAAATTGCTAGATTTAGATCGTACATGTTACGAAGATGTTCCTCACTTTTATATGAATAACTACATATCTATTATTATTATTGGTCGATCCATCTCTTTCTACATCTTTGTATGAGCAAGATTCGTTCCTTAAACCAGATTACTTTCCGAATACACCACACCATAATAGAGAGTTGCAAAGCTATCAATCCGTATATATTGTTAGCGATATTAGGATATTTAAAAGGTCTTTTAGAGATATTAATGATACTTCTTCTAATTTTTCGTATCCATTTCCATTATACATATCTTATTTGATGTCTTTGATTGTCTTAGTTAGTCATAAAATAAAATAAGTTTTTCCTATATTCTTTATATATAAATATATAGAATCAGTTTTTCGCATTATTCTTATCTTATATTATAATAAGGGGAGAAGTGGAGAAGTTGCAAGTGGGAGCACACGTGTGTAAATCCACGAAGTTATATAGCAACTTTTATATGTTGATCGCAGATCGGTTAAAGTTATAGGGGAAGTTGTGCGAGGTTACAGAAGTATAAAAATAAAAGAGATCATCGAGCACTAACAAGAGAAAACGGGGATAATTATCTAACCATTTTTAAACTTATTGAACGATGTCAATTTACATGAAAATTTAATGTAGTTCTTCCGATCGATCGTTACCGAAAACTGTTATTGTGGTGTCCAATCATCATTGGCCTTTTTACGTGGCGTATTGTAGCTCATGTCTTCAAAATTCCAAAAAAAAAAAAAAAATCCGCACTTTGGCATTAACTTTTCTAAAAAGATTGGAAAATGTTCCCTTGAGGCAGTAAACTCCCATTTAGCACACTAGCGCGGATAGCAAGTTGCCAATCTGTGATTTCTAATAAATTTTGCCGCTGGAATTAGAAAGATGTTGGTAAATGCTCTGCTGAGTTAATAATTACGTTATTTCTTATGAACTGTTCAACAAAATAACATTAATAACTCCTTTTTCGTATATGTATTTTATAAGAGTATCTTACATCTGCTCATACATCATGGGTAACAAAACCCTAACTGGACTCGTACATACGCCGAACATACAGCATACTTTCGTACTGGGATTTTCTCCTCTTTATTTTATTCGCTATATAGTCACGCTCTCTCCTCGCTCGCATTTAAAGCCTCTCAGCCGGTGATCGGAATGGGCTTCACATCGGGTCTTGCCGCTGCCGCCGCCACCTTGGGGACAACCACCGTGAGGACGCCGTTCTCCATTGTTGCCCTCACCTGATCAACCCTCACGTCCTCGGGCAGGCGGAACCTCCTCGAGAACCGCCCGCTTCCCCTCTCCAGCCTGTGCCACGTGTCCGTCACCTCCTCCTTCTCCCTCCTCCGCTCGCCGCTGATGCTCAGCACCCTCCCTTCCTCGACCTCCACTCTCACCTCGTCCTTCCTCATCCCCGGCAGGTCCGCCTGGAACACGTGCGCCTCCGGCGTCTCCCTCCAGTCGATCCGCGCGCTCGCGAACTGCGCGACCTCCCTGGACACGTCCGACCGGGGCATTGGTAGGGCGGTCGAAAGTGTGGTCGGGAAGTCCAGGAAGGGGTCCCAGATGTCCAGCGAGAATGGATCGAAGACGCTCGTCCTTCGTCCGCCGAAGAAATCGCTCGGGATCAGCGACATGGTGGGACAAGTGTTTGATAGAGTGAGATGAGCAGTTGAGTGATTCACTGAAATGCTTGTTCGTTCGAAATGCAGGGATCGATGGCAATGAGCTTGAGGTGGAGGGAGAGGTATTTATAGGTGGTGGAGTAGTGTCTGGTGAGTTCGTGAGGGTTACAGAGAAGAGGAGAGCCATGGAAGTGTCTGGGAAAAGTGGGCCTTTACGAGGTTGAAGACGAGCGGAGAGTGGAGATGCTTCTCGAGGACAAGAGCAAGAGAGGCGGCTTTGCCATCGGCTTACACACGCGCGACACGTATCCTTTAATTATTAATCTGCTAATCGTTAATTTTCTATTTACGAATATTTATTCATTTGTAAAAGGGGTGATATGGTTCCTTTTATAATGAGTTATTTTTTCATCGTTGACTAATAGCATTAATTTGTCAAAGGAAGACTGTTATTTTATTAAATATATTTGCCAACTCTTGATGATGAGCGCATTATTTAACACGAATTTAGTACATTTAGATCTTTATTCGGTAAGTATGGGTTATCTTTTCATATTTTTTGTTTGTCGATATAAACCCCTATATATAATAAATGTTTCTACATCATGCAACTCTTAGTGAGATCATTATTTAATAGACGTTCTGTACATTTTTTTGCGTACATGTTAAACATCGCGTTATAAGATTTTACCTTCGTTTTGTTATTGTCACTTGCTTATGAAGTACTATGAGATACTTTGTCACAATTGATATTCATACAACTTTTCAATCACAAGAGTCATTGCTTATTATACATTTCATTCTAATTATTATTGAAATATACGCAGTCTTGCAGTAGAAATCTGAAAAAAAAATTTATCCAAAAAATCATAATCATATTGTACAATGGCCAATTCAATCTTAAATATTTCAATTGCGCCAATTTTGACCATAAACTTTTTTACGATTAGCCAACTTAGTCCATCCGATAAATTTTGACTAATACCACCGACATGAAGATCAACCATCATTCATGGCATGTCGGTAATAGAAGCTAATTCTACTCTAAAATCATACTCACTCCTATATATAAGCCACCGGCTTGGGAGAATGTGTTAAGAATATGATTTATTTCCATTTCTTAGATTGATTGATTTGATCTAGGATTGGAAACCAAATCTGAAAAATAGGAAAATTTCTTTTTGAATGTTGTTTCCTATACTGTACTTCCTTCCATTTCATGTCTCGATTTACTCTTGCCGTCCATATGGTAATATTGAATGAGAGCTAAACTGCCTCAAAGCCAACTTCATCAGATCCGTCCCCCCGTTTATTAGGGGGTCTGTTTGTTTGCTTTTGTTCTTTGGAAATTGCTCGCCGGCCTTCGAGCACCTAAAATATGTTCATGACTTCTTTTGCATGTGATGCTCACCTAACGGCTGAACCTAATATTCACTGCACGACTTTCTACGACCGGTCGAACTCGAGCTCTTTATTACAACTCGCAGGAACAGCAAGACTTGTTTTCAAACCCAGCTCGTAAAGACCGCAAGAAGCAACGGCGCTAACGCTTCCGCCCATATCTCAGGAAAACCTCCCTTCGCAAACGTGCAAGCTGCCTGAGAAACAAAGTCCGGAATGAACCCGAGAAACAACCACCGTCTGGTCCTCTTCCCTCTACCATTCCAGGGCCACATAAACCCTATGCTCCAACTGGGTCAAATCCTCTACGCCCGAGGCTTCTCCATCACCATCGTCCACACCAACTTCAACGCCCCAGATCCGTCCTCCCACCCACACTTCGCATTCCGATCCATCACCGATGGCCTCGACCATTCAGAGGCCTCGACGTCGGACATCGCCGGCCTCGTCTCACTACTCATTACCCGGTGCGCAGGCCCCTTCGAGGAATGCATGCGGGAAATGATGTCGTCGCCGGGTGCTGAAGCGATTCCCATCGCGTGCTTGATATCCGATTCGCTATTCAGCTTTACTTGCGGTGTAGCCGAGAGGTTGAAGGTCCGTGCGTTGACATTGCGGACTGGCAGCGCGACATCGCTTCATATTTACACCGTATATCCAGTTCTCAAGGAAAAGGGATACATGCCAGTACATGGTAAGCTCTTCTGGCGTTGCATGGGATATGTTAGTTTATGCTTCTCTTGTCTCGGTTCACATATTCTGATTGCTGTGTGTTTTGTGGTGAATGAAGGAAAAGGTCTGCCTTTTCCCTTCATCGCCCTAGTTTCGATGAAGAGGGCTTCTGCAATATTCGCTCTTTTTGATCATGTTATTATAAGTTTTAGAGTGCTAAGACTGACTTGGACAACATGATTTATCGAACGATAAGATTTATTGTACTTATATTATCTTAGTAAACAATTTTGCGTTGTTCATTAAATAAAAAAGGAGCAACAATCCATCATAGAATGCCATTTCAAATTTCGAAGTAATTGCTAAATGACTCGTCGAGACTTGACGGTTCCTAGTACTTTAATAATATCTTTGTTCTTTTGGCCAAATTGTTTAACCCGTATTTATAATAAATAAGTGATAGCTGAACCCAGCCATGTGTTGCTCCCCAATGCACCTGATCGGAAGGATCTGTCTGGTGCTTTGATCCTTAATAGATTGCTTAGTAAACATTCAAAGTTCTTGTCTATATCAAAAAGCTTTTCACAGGAAAATCTACTGATTTTATTGGTAAGTAATCATAAGTGTGCTTTATACAAACCCGTGCAATGTATGCGTACACCAGTAGTTTTCAGTATAATATCATCTGACCTAGTCTGGATGTCAAGAACTATATAATGCTTGATTTTCTGTGCTTAGTGAATCTATTTTCCTCATAAAAGTAAGGTTCATTGCACTCATGAGTGTATCGGGTTCTCGATCGCAAGAGGCAGTCAAGGAGTTTCCGCCGTTACTAGTTGGGGACATCCCCGTGCTCGATTCAGAGGAACCGGGGATGATGTTCCAATTAACGGACAACCTGATCGAGGCAATCAAGAACTCTTCCGGTGTCATCATCAACACGTTCGAAGAGCTTGAACACCCTGATCTCGCGTTGCTCCTGGAAGATTTGTCGGTCCCAGTTTTCCCGATCGGTCCGTTCCACAAATGCTGCGTGACACCTTCCTCGAGCAGCTTGCTAGCAGAGGACGTAAGCTGCATCTCCTGGTTAGACGAACGGCCACCCAAGTCCGTTATCTACGTGAGCTTCGGGAGCGTTGTGGCCATGAGCGAGGCAGAAATCTTGGAGATTGCACTAGGCTTAGCATACTCTGAGCAGCCCTTTCTGTGGGTGGTCCGGCCCAGGTCAGTCTGCGATCCAGAGTGGCTACAGAAGTCACCGAGCCACTTTCTCGAGGCGCTGGAAGCCAGAGGGAAGATAGTGAAATGGGCACCTCAAATGGAAGTGCTGGCTCATCCTGCTGTGGGAGCATTTTGGACACACAATGGTTGGAACTCAACTTTGGAAAGCATAAGTGAAGGAGTGCCAATGTTGTGCATGCCTCGTTTTGCTGATCAAGGTGTGAATGCAAGGTATGTGAGCGATGCTTGGAGGGTTGGAGTGCACTTGAATGGTGGGCTTGAGAGAGAGAACATTACAAGGGCCATCAAGAGGTTGTTGGTGGAGAGAGAAGGAGAAGAAATAAGAGAAAGGGCATTGGCTTTGAAGGAGAAGGCCAATCTGTCCATGAGACCAGGTGGGTCTTCATACCGAGAGTTAGATAAATTAGTCAATCACATCTTGAGATGTGAATCTGAAAATACGTTGTCAGCTCTTGAAGGAAGTGTTGACCTCTGTAACTAGCGCAGATTCAATCAATTCTTTTTCCTTTTGATCCCGTTCTTGGAATGACGCTCCATGCGCAGTCGATGATCACTTCACGACCCTGTAGTTTCGGCATGATGTAATTGATCTGCTTATAATTTGCTATACTTATTGCATTCTGACCTATTTTCACCCGTTTTTAAATGCATTGAATACTTACTGCCCCCTCGCCTGCCCAAAAAAACACACACACACACACACACACACACACACACACACACACACACACACACACACACACACACACACACACACAATCAGTACTAGTTCTTCTTGAATGGATGAGGAGCAATGAGCAACTTCGTAGAAAACGGGGCATTCACTGATTACGACGACATCACTGCGCCATTGATGTCGGCTAGTGCTTAGTTTAATGCCCAGTCCTGGAAGAACCTTAAAACACAAATCAGATCGCATCCATTCCTCAAATTTGTCTTCATTAACTCCATTCTAGGCAGCAGTCTTCACGTGACCTGATAAAATGTACAATCTTCCTCACTTCAATGCACAAAGTTGCAGTCAAGAGTTCCCAACTCTGCAAAACCCAGTGTGCGTATCAATCCCCGTTTCTTGGTATTGCCAACCTCAAAGCAAATTCAATCCAAAGCTACAAGCTTGCAAGTGTCTAGTGTGTGACTGTGACCCAACATAAACTCAATCCAAAATGAACCAGAGAAACAACCGCCGTCTCGTTCTCTTCCCTGTGCCATTTCAGGGCCACATGAACCCAATGCTGCAACTGGCTCAGATCCTCCACAACCGAGGCTTCTCCATCACCATTTTGCACACCGACTTGAGCTCTCCCGATCCATCCTCACACCTCCACTTCACCTTTCGCTCCATTGGTGATGGCCTTGGCCAATCGGAGGCCCCCATGTCGTTGTCTGCTTGATCGCGCTCCTTAATGCCAGGTGCGCTGCTCCCTTCAAGGAACGCTTGAGAGAAGAGTTGTCGTCCTCGGACATGCCGATCTCGTGCTTGATAGTGGACGTGTTCAGGTTCACAGGGGACGTGGCGGAGAGGGTGGGAGTACGCAGGATGATGTTGCGGACCGGCGGTGCAACTTCACTTCGTTTTTTTGCTGGGTTTCAGTTGCTCAGGGAAAGAGGGTACCTGATATTATTCTTGTCTCTAGGATTGAAGCTTTGAGCTTCTATTCCTGACATAAACTGGGCACTCAGTGGATGCCATATCTGGATGATAGGGTGACTCCATGTGCTAGCTATAGTGCTTGATTTGCAAAACACAAAGGGTAAGTGATAACGATGCATCACTGCACCTTTTCTTAACAGAGGAGCTCTCTGGATGATCGCAATATGTGAGTTGTGATGATTGCGGTCTCTTATTAGCGGCACTATGCCAATGAAGCGAAAATGACAGTTTTTTTCTAGCTCTGCGCGTAGCAGAACGTCGACTAGAAGATCCCGTGGCAGAGTTTCCACCATTACTAGTGAAGGACCTTCCAGGCATCAACGCTGCAGAACCCAAACTGCTTGACCAGCTTCTAAATGACGTGATTGAGGGAATCAAGGACTCTTCAGGAGTCATCCTGAACACCTTCGAAGACCTCGAGCAACCTGCTCTTTCTTTACTCCGCCAAGAATTTCCAATCGGCAATTTTCCCAATTGGCCCGTTTCACAAATGCGGTTCATCTTCTTTGGGAAGTCTCTTGGCGGAAGACCAGAGTTGCATTTCCTGGCTAGACGAACAAGCCCATAACTCAGTGGTCTATGTCAGCTTCGGGAGCATTGCCGCCATGAGCCAGTCGGAATTTTCCGAAATAGCTTTTGGTCTAGCCGATGGCCAGCAGCCATTCTTGTGGGTGGTTCGACCGGGCTTACTGCGTAGCTCGGACTTTCTAGAGAAGTTGCCCAGTTGCTTTCTGGAGGCATTAGAGGAGAGTGGCAAGATTGTGAAATGGGCGCCTCAACACCAAGTGCTGGCCCATCAGGCTGTCGGAGCGTTCTGGACTCACAATGGATGGAACTCCACTCTGGAGAGCATTTCCGAAGGGGTCCCGATGATATGCATGCCCTGCTTCTCGGACCAAAAGGTCAATGCAAGATTTGTCAGTGATGTTTGGCAAGTAGGAGTGCACTTGAATAACGCGCTGGAGAGAAGGAAGATTGCAGTGGCTATTCGAAAGCTGTTGGCGGAGAAAGAAGGGGAGGAGTTAAGAGAGAGGGCCGCATAATTAAAGGAGAAGGCGAGTGGTGGTTTGAGGCCAAGGAGGGTCGTCGTTCCGATCCCTAGATGGATTGGCCAATCATATCTTATCCTCCGAATCATTCGTCTTCGGTTCTAACGAACCATCAGTATAAACCACAGCTGCGATCTTAGGTGATGCCCTTTTCTTTGAGGACTTTTCTTATTCTTGTCTGCGGCAGGATCACAGATCGGGTACCGCCACCTGAATTCACATGATGGACAATCCAACTCGTTTATCAGTCCTAGTAGTTCTCAGTGGTCTGGTTAAAGCTTTTTGATTTTGTTTTTGACATATCAGATGCGCGTCCGGTCACCAAATTTGCATGTTCCGTTTCACAAGTACTTCACAGTTTCGAACCAAGCAATCAGGTTCCACTGGCATGGTTTGCTGACTTTCCCCATTACCTTAGTGCTCATGGGACTGGTTCATGAGTCCCTAACGGCAGCCAAACAAGTTCCTGAACGCACAAAAAGGGCTGGAAAAGGGGCGTAGTAAGCACGGTCTACCCATTCATGAATTGCAGCCATGCTTCCCGGAAGCTAATCGAACAGGGTCATATTACTTAATAAGAGACTTGCATAAAAAAGAAACAAGATTGGCATTACATTGTGCACCATCTCGCTTCCCACATTCCCGGACGATTGGTGAACTGCTGTCCTCTTCGCAACCATGTTTTGCTTTGGATTTGCTTGAACTCTGCTTACAGCCCTCTATTATTTATCACTTGAAAAATAGCAAAAACAAACAAAAAATGCAAATGGAAGGGCGGAACTGAAAGAGGACAAAGATCAACACAGTCGGACGATTTTGACAAGACTATTTCGCGCATATGACGAGGCATTAAGCACCAAAATTGGCCAAAAGGAGGAGAATATCTCCACGTTCCCGGTAGGGGTAGAGGATATCGTGAGAAGCGGAGCAAAATCTCATCATGAGATCTCTTTCTCCTCCTCCTCTTTTGAACACTAATCGGCCACGAGATCTTCGTAAATCAGATATTCAAGCTGTCACAGACGACAACAGCATTACCATGCAACAGAGTATGACCTTCATCAGTCAAGTAAACTCGCATTTTGAAAAGTTGCGAACCCCACAGATTGAAGGAGAAAAGGTCGCATCATGCAATTCAAACATTATCCAGACAGAAAATGCAAATCAAGGACAATAGATTGACAAGAAAAAAGAATCCAGACATAATCAGCAATGATCCAATGAAACGTCAAATTATTGCTGTCAATTCTCAAGCAGGCAAAACGCATGGAGTCACCGACTCCATTGTCATGTGGTGTCCAGTCAGAATGTTGAAAAGGAAAGAACGAAAGAAAGAAGTGACGCATTTAACAGAAACATTCAACTTAAGCTGGCACCACAAAATCCGGCTCTGAACCCAATATATTACTGCATCACACCCTTCAGCTTGCCCCTGGGATCATTCTTATTTTCCTCTCCTGATGCTCCAGTATCACATGCGGAAGAATCTCTCTCGCTTGGACGGGTTGGTGGCGGCATCTCCATGTTCGGCATCTCAGTACTGACATAGCCAGGGTCACTTTGAGCCCATGCAATCTGGTTCAAGTCTGCTGCTATAGACATCAGCTCTTCGCTTGAGAAGGAGGGACGCTCAACGTAATCAATGAACTCGGGCCCCAACAAGGAGCTTCCATCATTTGGTCCATTTTGACCTGAACAGCAACCATGCCCACAGTGGCTAGGAATCAAAGGCTCCCCATGGGCATGTTCCAGAAAATGGTGAACGCCCAACTCTGACGCAAGAGCCTGTGCTAGAGGTCCCTGGAGGGGCACCACAGTCGAAGCACCAGAATTATTTCCAGGTTCACCACTCGGAGGGTAATAAACACTAAATGCGCCATAACTTGCCCTTGGACAAAGGACAGGAGGGTTTTCCCTCATCTCAGCAGCAAGAAAACCTTCTTTGGCTTGAAATGCTTGATCTTCATAGTACTGACGTTCATGATAATTTCCACTGTCCTCCTCCTCTTGGTTTCTGCTCATCGCCACATCTTTAAAGGACAGCGCTTTTCGAGCGAGTGCCTTCATTTCACCCAGGATTTGAACTGCTGTCATGTCGCTGGCAGATAATTCGGGACTCCCTGGCTCCGCCTGCTTGTTTTTCAAACTGACATTCCAGTGATTCTTGATTGCATAACCTGTTCTACCTGGTAACATCCTTGAAATCGCTTTCCATTTGTTCCCATGGATTTGATGAGCACTCATGATAATTTGGTCCTCCTCTTCTGTAACAAGCAAAAAGCTAGTAAACATCTCGAGTATAGAAGTCATCAAAGCAAGATCCATACAGATATAGCAAACATGAATAAAACAAGAAAACTAGTAAAAGCATCAATCGGTCATCATGAGGTAATTAAAGATGAGAATGTCCGAAGGGAGGCACTTAAAGGAACAATGTAGATGTCTACGAATCTTCAACCGACCTTACTTGCCCATTATAAAGTGGCACCTAAATAACATAGTATTCCCAAACAAGGAAAGAAGGTTTCCCCTATAGTTCATCCTAGAACAGATAAAGGAGGCACTGGAGAAGCTAAGATGAAATTTCTCTCAGAGTTTGCTGGCATCTACAATCACAAACATTCTATTTGACCAAATTTTATCAAATTACACTTATTAATTAAGTACTTTTTTCTATGTATAGAACAAGTCAATGGACTTGGCATGCAACTGTCCTAAATATACATGCCCCGTGTATGCATTTGTCTTTGGCTAAGCCTTAACACAATCGTATCCATGAAGCCTAAACATAGTGTTAATCATTTAAAGAAAAAAGAAAACGTAGACCTCCAGATTTCGTCTAAATTGGGAAAAGGCCCACCAGAATTGCCAATCGATACTCTCAAAGTAAATTGTATTAATGTACAGATAGCTCTAGATGTATATAACACAAGCAGGCTATCTAAAGGACCATTAGTACTAAACATTGTCTCCAGCGGCCTTCAAGTCAAGTGGCAAATCAAGGAAAGAGAATGTTTTGACATACCTATGTGGAAAGCACAAAACAACTCTTCTCAGACAAAACAGATATTCAGATCTATTTGAGATAATATACCAGGAATTTGCAGCATATGGCAAGCAATTCTGTGTAAACATGTCAATAATGACATGTGCATGGGCATTTACGTGTGGAACTTCCTTCACCGGTTACATGCAAGCAGACTATACACGTGTCATAACTTAATATGGATACTCATATCAAGACTAGCTGGGTCCCACTTCAACGCTACTAGTACTTGCTTATTTGCGATGACATCTCCATCCTCAGAAACAATGTACATGTCTACAAAATCTTCGACCGACCTTACTTGCCCATTATAAAGTGGAACCTAAACAACATAGTATTCCCAAACAAGGAAAGAGGGTTTCCCCTACAGTTGATCCTAAAGCAGATAAAGGAGGCACTGGAGAAGCCAAGATGAAATTTCTCAAAGAGTATGCTGGCATCTACAATCACAAACATTCTATTTGACCAAATTTTATCAAATTACATTTATTTATTAAGTATTTTTTTTCGATGTATAGAACAAGTCAAAGGACTTGTCATGCAACTGGCCTAAATATACATGCGCCGTTTATGTATCTGTGTTTGGCTAAGCCTTAACAAAATCATATCCATGAAGCCTAAACATAGTGTCAACCATTTAAAGAAAAAAGAAAACGGATACCTCCAGATTTCGTCTAAATTAGGAAAAGGCCCACCAGAATTGCCAATCGATACTCTCAAAGTAAATTGTATTAATGTGCAGATAGCTCTAGATGTATATAACACAAGCAGGCTATCTAAAGGACCATTAGTACTAAAAATTGTCTCCAGCTGCCTTCAAGTCAAGTGGCAAATCAAGGAAAGAGAATGTTTTGACATACCTACGTGGAAAGCACAAAACAACTCTTCTCAGACAAAACAGATATTCAGATCTATTCGTGTGGAACAATTCTGTGTAAACATGTCAATAATGACATGAGCATGGGCATTTACGTGTGGAACTTCCTTCACTGGTTACACGCAAGCAGACTACACACGTGTCATAACTTAATATGGATACTCATATCAAGACTAGCTGGGTCCCACTTCAACGCTACTAGTACTTGCTTATTTGCAATGACATCTCCATCCTCAGAAACAATGTACATGTCTACAAAATCTTCGACCGACCTTACTTGCCCATTATAAAGTGGAACCTAAATAACATAGTATTCCCAAACAAGGAAAGAGGGTTTCCCCTACAGTTGATCCTAAAGCAGATAAAGGAGGCACTGGAGAAGCCAAGATGAAATTTCTCAAAGAGTATGCTGGCATCTACAATCACAAACATTCTATTTGACCAAATTTTATCAAATTACATTTATTTATTAAGTATTTTTTTTCGATGTATAGAACAAGTCAAAGGACTTGTCATGCAACTGGCCTAAATATACGTGCGCCGTTTATGTATCTGTGTTTGGCTAAGCCTTAACAAAATTGTATCCATGAAGCCTAAACATAGTGTCAACCATTTAAAGAAAAAAGAAAACGGAGACCTCCAGATTTCGTCTAAATTAGGAAAAGGCCCACCAGAATTGCCAATCGATACTCTCAAAGTAAATTGTATTAATGTACAGATAGCTCTAGCTGTATATAACACAAGCAGGCTATCTAAAGGACCATTAGTACTAAACATTGTCTCCAGCTGCCCTCAAGTCAAGTGAAAAGCAAGGAAAGAGAATGTTTTGACATACCTACGTGGAAAGCACAAAACAACTCTTCTCAGACAAAACAGACGTTCAGATCAATTTGCGATAATATAACAGGAATTTGCAGCATATGGCAAGCAATTCTGTGTAAACATGTCTAATGACATGAGTATGGGCATTTATGTGTTGAACTTCCTTCACCGGTTACACGCAAGCAGACTATGCACGTGTCATAACTTAATATAGCTACTCATATTAAGACTAGCTGGGTCCCACTTCAACGCTACTACTACTTGCTATTTGCAACAACATCTCCACCCTCAGGTCAGATGTGGGCGATACGTTTTGAAGTAACCTTCCCACACCTTACGCACCATTCACCACTTTGTTTTGGCAGTTCCGTCTACTTTAATGTGAAAGACTATCTATTGACTACTCCACATTATTGATAGTCTCCACAACCACAAAACATCTTGATGACTTATCCAAATATAAAGGTTAAGTTGCTAGAGTCGAGTACTAGCTATTCCAAGAAACTAAGCTTACAAGTTTATCACATTTATCAAGGTGCGAAGGGGACATGATTTCAGTAAACCAATGCGTGAGCTGAGGCTCTAATGTCCCCCTGACCTTCCTAAATAGTCAGCTCATTAAACAGGTCATCGTAGTCAAAAACAAGCAGAGACGAAGGCAGAACTCGACAATTAACACAAATACACTGAAAACCCACTTTTCTATATAAGCACGATAGACAATATGACCTCATCAAATGACCCGAATCAGTGCTTTGGCAGATGCAATACTTTCAACTAAGAAATGTCATTTGTTGGAGAAGTAAAAGCATTATAAGAAGGCCAATATAGAACATTTGAGCCAAGATATTGGTTAAATACAGAGTATGAGGAGCCTCCAGGGAGAGGCTTTGTGGAGTGTCAGTCTACAAAGCCAAAAGTTCCTTGTGCCGGAAAGGAATAGACCAAGATTCCAAATTACAATTTTTTCACACCTTGGAAAATGCTAATAACTCTTATCATCTAGAAGCACACCAAATGACTAGAACCGCGAACCAGTTAATTCTACAAAATTAACTCCTAGTGAATCACACATCTATTTATATCAAAAGAATATTCTCATATATAAAAATTTATCCTCAGTCTTTGCAAAGATGTTACAGATGAAAATATAAATTATGTGATTGATTGGTAGAAAATTGCGGATTGGCGATTTTTCAGGAACTTTGAGTTAGCTAATTTCCACTTAAAACCACAAAAATATGAATGAGTCGTAGAGAAAAGACCATGCTACATTTTAAAGCATGTCATTGAAATTTTATGTCCAATGCACTCCACTGGTTGAAACCAAAATCATGCCTTTGAAGATGAGAACGTGAACATTTGTTTTTAGAATGGATGCTCCCATTCTAGATTTTTTATTTCCTTAGCTAATGCACTGCATTGGCTTAAAAAAAAATCATGCCCGTTCTAAGGCACGGAAAATGTTTAGGGAAAGTGCCTAGAGCTCGGAATGCATTCCATCGGCAATATGTAGATGCTTTTCACGAATATACCCTTTTTCTTACTTTCGTACATACTCTTGAATCATCCTTATGCATAAGCTACTCATGAGTCCTATTGTGTCTTACCAAAACCATGTAAAGCAAAATTTTTCCAACCAGCCTCCCTTGCTTTCCTTCATCGTTTCATGATGGTAAAGTACAGTACAGTAATTCCAAAAGTCGAGATCAGAGAGGTCAATTGCAAAGTAGTTATGGTGACTCATCATGCTTTTTGATTTTTGTTTACTAATAATGGCTCGGTACCAAGAGTTAGCATACAGTCTCGATGATATGTATTCTTTATCTTATCACATCCTATAATATGACAATCGCAATACAAGCACCTAAATTTCCCATCTTCACCTAAAAAAAAGAAGGTTTTCAATGCTACAACTAGTTTGCTCACTGCTTGGAAGCATGCATCAATTTGGTACCTATAGTGAGAACAGGAATGAACAACATTAATTGTCTAAAAATTTGGCATGATAAAGGACGCCTCTTCATATTTCATAAAGAAAGGAGATCCAACATCAATAGGCTCTAATAACTTCATTTCAACAACCGATATGCTAGGATATTTATGACATGGACATTAACCATTATTAACATTTCTCTTGCATATATGAGGCATAGCTACATAGGTCTACAAAACAATTGAAAGTCAAGCATGAGGATGCCATGCCATTGATATATATCACGTGACCATGTGATTCTTAAGTACTTACGGGGTCGGGTTTTTGGTAACTATCAGTCACTCAAATAACATGGATTGACCAGCTCACTAGGGCTTCAAGGGAATTAGTAATTACAAGACTGAGATTGAAGAATATTAGAGGTCTTTGGCAAGAGGAAATAGAGATGAGTTATGCTTGAATGCTAGAGTTGTTTTAGATTGGATAGCTCACTTGCTTAGTTAGGTATTCATCACTCGCTATCCCATAGGAATCCTCAAAGATGTTACTTGGAAATAAGTTTGTTAGAATTTTTACTACGAGCTAACTTTGACATAAATCTATCAATTCTTATAATTGCCATTTGTAGTAAGAGAGGAAACCCATTAGGGTTGACTTACATATTGAGGGAGCAGCTAGATGGCATTAAGGTCTTAAACATATGAAGGGGACAAATACAATTTCATCGCTCATGCATACAAAGGAAAATGAAGATGTAAGAAAAAAAAATATTCCACCTAGGCTAGCATGTTGGAAAGCTAGAGCCAGTATAATAAGCTACAAAAAAGTTAATTGAAAAATGCAACAAACACGGGAAGCAACTCCAGTAAAACCAGCACTCTTCAAGAAAATGGAAAGAAAACATTGGAAACAACTCTCATGAACTAGCACTCCTGGAGGAAAATAAAAAGATACATTAATGTAAGGTCCAGTTTCCCGTCACAAAAGAAAAAATCAAGAGATTATCACAGAATTGTCGTCCTTCAAGCTTGGAAGCTTACGAACTTCATTTTCCTGCAACATACCTTATTGGATGAGGATCATAAAATGGCATTCAAAATTAGTGTTTAATAAGATGAGATTGCAATGCAAATATTGCTGCTTGGCTTCACTAGATCCATTTGCAGTCCATCACAGTCGCAGTTAAAATGCATGTTATGAACTGTCAAAATGCATGCAGGAAACTGCAAAAGTTTACCATGGTATCAGATTTCAATTTCCACTGAGGAAAGCTTACTTTCTAATGTGACTTCTAGGGCTACCTTTAATTGGGAGAAAGATTGACTGAGACATACTGCCAAATGCGCATATACAGCTCAGCCAAAGCTTTAAGATATCCAACTATTTTACTTTTCAACTGAAAAAAAAAAATCTGAAGCAACCAGTTTGTGCTCTCCATTGAAGATTTTCTATAAGGACTACAAATTTCATTGAGCCAAGAATGAAACACGATGAAGAACACATGACAATTCTCATTAACTCAAGCTCAAACTATCACCTGTATGACCCATTAAGTAACTATAAACAACAGAATCCAAAGCCACAAGTGCTAATCAATGATTAAGACTATAAACCAGATCATTTGCAATCACCCGGTGCATATATTAGAAAAGTGCAGTTCTTGTAAACTCTCCCTCAACACTTATCGCCTCTTACTCGTAATTCAGGACTTGCGTATCACACAATCGAGCTTTAAGCCTAAAAGAAACGATGTCTCAGGCTCTCAGCCTATCTTGACACTCTTATTACATGAAAGAGTTCTGTGAGCTTTATGCCATAGCGAGTAAGTCAGCTAACAGACATAAGCACACATGGAAAAATACAGGGCGATACCGCCACTGGAAAGGTAATGCAATAACCATCTCTAACTTAAAACGCATAATAGATACATAAAGCACAACCCCTGGAGATGTAAAACTCGAAATGGACTTGAAGGTGCTCGTCAAGAGTCACTACAGAACACGATGGAATTAAGCTCTCCCGCAAAATTGCACGAACTTGGCAGAAAGTTCCGTTGCGTCTAACCACAAGCTAAACTCGAAAATAAACACAACTCTGAGCAAACTGAATCAATGCCCAAAAAAAAAAAACCATTTCTTACCATCATTTTTGTGGTATACTCTTCCTTTTGCTGAAACAAAACAAAAGAAAAAAGAATAAGGAAGCGAGAATGCAGGTAGGCTTATGCGATTACCGCTGAAAGGCTCGTGCTTGACGCTAGGATCGAGGTGGTTAAACCAACGGAAGCGGCACGACTTCGCGGTCCGACCGGGAATCATCGCCGACATGGCATTCCAATTCACCGGCCCGAAAGCAGCCACGAGCCGAGCGAGCATCGAGTCCTCCTCCGCCGACCAAGCACGGCCCCTACGACCACCGCTGGCCCCTGCTCCTCCTATTCGTCCTTCCTGCGACTGCGAGTCCACTTCGGCGAGTCCTTCCTCCTCGTCCTCTTCTTCATCTTCCTCGGCCAGCTCCGGTTCTTCATCGCCACCACCCTGCTCGACGACGTTCAGGTCGAAATCCATGGCCGGGCGCATTGCGCGACTCTCGGGCTCCTAGGGTTCGAGGCGCGACGGCGAGACGGCAAGGGGAGGCGGCCTTCTGGGTTTTTCCGTCTCGGGTGGCGGACGAAGCAGTGCGAATGCGGCATCGACAGAAGGGAAGGGAAGCGTAGAGCGGGAAATGTGTTGACATAGTTGCCGGTTTCGGATTTGCAAAGTGAGGAAGGTCATTAAAGAGAGAACTGCCAAACGATGAGGGTGGTGGTGATGATGAGGACGAGGAGGAGGAGGACGAGTTTCGTGAATAGCGCGAGCCGTTCCTGAGCTGGATTGCCATATGAGGGCGTCACCCATCAACGTGGCGCGACGAGATGAAGGGGGCCAAAGAAGGAAGACGACCGTTTCTTGATCGCCTGGTATGGTAGCCACCGCCACCCCAAGCGTCATCGCTCCTCGCTCGGATATGAAAAACCTTGAGAGAGAGAAGAACACAGAGAGAGAGAGAGAGAGAGAGAGAGAGAGGGGGGGGGGGGGAGAAGGAGAGGCTCTCTCTCTGGGGGGTAAATCGGACATTTCTCCCCCCTTGGGGAGGAGGGAAACTCTCTTGTGCGCGTGCGGTACACCGAGCCGTGTAGATTTTGACCGTCAAATCCGATGGAACCCGGGTGAAAACAAATCATGGATATCGCACTCGCCGTTATTAAGACTTCGCGCCGCTCAATCCCATCCCTTAATCATTTCTTTAGAGATGACGTGTCTCTCGTCATTAAAAAATAAGTTATGTAAAACTCTCCTCTTTATATAATTGAAATTGCATTCGAAGTGATTAGCCATCTTTTATGAAATATATATTCGCCTTACAATCAATTTAGTTGTGGAGGGAGAAAATATTTGAAACTACATAGATTGGATGTATCAATTGCACTAAGTTGCAATTTACGAACGTTGACTTTTCATTCATTTCCAGCACGATCGAACTATTCTCTTTTGTGGTGCAATATGCCCAGTCAATTTCATGCGAAAGACTTTTGGTTTATGAGTCGCATAATTTTATTTTGGGTGGATCAGCTCACGGTGAAAAGACCTGAAATCTTTAGATTTTCAAAATCAAGTCCCTTTAAATTTTGCGTCGCAATGGTATTTCAAAAGTAGGCTCGATAATTGGGTCAAACGTCAAAACTTTATTTTAAATTTTTTAACATATGCAGTTTTTATAATTTTGGTAAAATTAACACACATTAACTTCTCTTGGCAAAATGATAACGGCGCTTTTGTCGCTATCCATATCGAAAAAGGATCACATGATCGTATGTCATGTCAGGTGACGTTTTCTCATCTCCCTCATCCGATTAAACTCTTCCCTATTTAAAGGGGAAACCCCGCTCCCTTGGATTCCCCCATCACCTGATCGTATTAGGATCTAGATCCATCTACGTCAGCTTGGATTGACTTCTACCTTTTAGAAACTCCGGATCCTATTTAAAGGGGAAACCCCGCTCCCTTGGATTCCCCCATCACCTGATCGTATTAGGATCCGGATCCATCTACGTCAGCTTGGATTAACTTCTACCTTTTAGAAACTCCTTCTATCCTTCTCTTGAGGGTCAGCCTTTCTTTGCTTCTTTCACTCCCTTCCTTTTCTAGTTACTCTTCTTTTTATTTTATCTTTCTTCTTGCTCCGCTTTCCTAATTGAGATATGGATCTAAGATTTTTCTGCTCCTCTGATCTTAGAATTGGGAGCTTTTTCTCTCGTGACAAGGTTTTAGATCTAGGACTTTTAATGAATGAGTTGCACGGCCTCCGATTTCAATGGTGTCCATAGCAGCTTTGCATCACGTATTTGTGCTTGTTCGAATATGTTTTTGTTAGCAACTCTTGCGTCTCGCATTTGCCAAAAGGCTCGGTCTTGCTGGTGCTGGATTTGAGTTTCTTCAACATGTGTTAGGGACACTTAACCCACGCGCACTTCACCAAACCTAAATTCACACGGCCGACTGCGGACGGAGATCTCCGCATGTGTTTCATCATTAATGATGGTGCGTTGTTTAGTACGCCAATCATTTTGCTTGGATATAGTTTGTGGATATGTTCTTGAAAGACAAGTGTGCTTAACTAAACCAATCATGCTCCGATGATATACATTAATTTTTTAGATTTTGGTTCGTTATGTGGCTCTCTGGACTTGCTTTGTTGTTTTTGATTTCTGGAATTTTATATGGAACCTTTTCATGTCTCATTTTGACGATGAATGAAAATTTCCTTTGATCCAAAAAAAATCGTCACCTTAGCTCAAATCTCTTTAGTAATAACTTATAAAAAATATATATCCAGTAGTATTGAAACCCGTAAAAATCGATTTTACGCGTGAGTTCATAAAAAAAACCAAACCCGAGGTTTTTAGTGATGAACCCTAGTTCAAGTGTGATTGAGAACGGGGCTTGAACCGATCTGTTCGATTCAGTTCGGCTGATTCCCAAATTGAATCTGGATATATGCTCACTCCTAATCAGTAATCACAGTCCTCGGTGCGCAAGGATTTTGGACCGGTCCGTCCATAGACCGGGTCAAACAGAACAACCTCACTCTGAAAGTCAATGGCAAGGTCAGGCCCAGATTCGCAGGCCTAAGTACTAATGGACTGGGCATAACTTTGCTTTTCGGGCCTCTCATGGCCCAGAATAATATTGTAATCCGTACTTCCACCCCACGCTCAAAGAATGGAAGTAAAGGCCACGCGCGAGAATCGGCCACGCTCGGTCTTGTTCCTTCCGTGCTTCTTTCTTCTTCTCCCTTTCCTCTCTCTGCCATCTGCAACTGAACCCACCACTTGATCGCTTCAAGCGAGCACCTACTCCGACTCCCGAGCGCATCGCCATGTCCAGACCTTCCACTTTCACCTCCTGCCGCCTTCTGCTCATCCACATTGTCGTCCCATGGCTCGCTCTAGCCAGGGTCTCCGTCTCTCTCTTTCTCATGCCCAAAACCCTAGTCGGCCTCCCCGATTTCGACGACGGCATCTCACTCTTCGGCGACGCCACCTTAGCGGACGGCGGGTCGCACGTGCAAGTCACGCGCCCCTCGGCCTCCAGCTCCGGCTTCCTCCAGCGGCCGAAGCCCTTCCGGTTCGTCGACCCGAGCTCCGCCGCTCCGACGTCCTTCTCGTCCGACTTCGCCTTCTCCATCGCACCTGGTAACGGCGACGGCCTCGCTTTCGTGCTCTTCCCTAGGGATTTTAAGCTTGGACCGGGAGCGTTCGGTCTCCCTGGGGATCATAGGTTTGTCGGCGTTGAGTACGACACATCGATGAATGAGGAAGTAGGCGATGTGAACGCGAACCATGTAGGGGTAGATTTGGGCAATTTCAAGTCTGTTAGCGTCGGCAATTTGTCGTCTATAGGCTTAGTGCTGAGCAGTGGAGAGAAATTGAAGTCTTGGGTGGATTACGACGGAAGCTCGAAAAGACTTGAGGTTAGACTGAGTAAGTTCATGGATCCAAGACCATATGACCCAATCATTGCATACTCAATCGACTTACCACGAATGTGGGGAGATGAGGATGTTTATGCGGGCATAAGCTCCTCGAATGGGAATTCGTTGCAGATTATTAGGGTATACTCGTGGAGGTTTAAGACGAGGAAAGTTCCGATGTCAATGCACTCTCTGCCTGCTGATCCACACGGCTACTCTAGCAAGCATGGAAAATTGCCCAAGAGAGGCAAGTGTCCTTTGGCGATTCTCGCTGGGGTAATATTCGTCACGGCTTGTGGAGCATTATTGGCATTCTTGGGGCTCTTTCTGTGGGCATTTGTTGCTAATAGGCACACTGTATTTCCGGTGGAATGTCCGGTGCGGCCTGTGGACTTCAAATATCAAAAGATCAACGTGGTCGTGGGGAAGGACGTCGAAGGTGGTAAGCATTGAGTTACGAGCTGAATGCTTATTTTTGTACATGCTGGCCTCGGGTATCTTTGTTATCTTCATTTTGCTCTACGGATCTAGTGAATTTGTAGCTCTTACTGTGAAAGGACGCAAATATGTTTAGCTGTTCAAGTATGGGTAGAAACCACAATGTGTAGCTGCTTGTGGCGTTTTGTGATCGTGTGAACGAGTTGTCCTTTCATTGGAACTGTGCCAAGAGAAATCAATGCATTTTCTGTAGCTGCGGAAGTTTCGTATTCTTGTTTTCCATCTGCTTTCAAATGTTAGATGCATCACTTTTATCTTTGACCTCTTTCTCACCCCGTTTCCCTCTAAGCATTTCCCACGCACCTTCTTTCTTCCTCCTCCTTTGCAAAGCTTGGCGTTGTGCTTAACACTTCGCTGGAGCATATCCATGTCCAAAAGTCTACTTCTGCAGACGAAAATATGGCCGCTCCATTAGAACTTACGTCGCCTATATTCACGGGGCAAAACAAGCGCTGGCTAGCGTGGCTTCTGGTCAGCATGGCATTTTAGTGGAGATACAACTCTTCTGTATGAGATTAAGTCATTGGAGGCTTCGAAAGAACGATATTGTCCACTAAAGCTATAGTTTACTCCTTTTAGTTTATCAATGATCATCATGACAGTTCGTGGGTTGAGATTGGATTAAACAACATGCATTCAGTTAGGAAGACAGCGGCTGTGACGCCGTAGAAAATGTTGCTTGCAGCCATTGTCTTATTCTTACCCTTTGGCGAATAAGGCTAAGCTGATTGAGTTCCTTTTCCACTTTCTGGTGAGATGACAAGCTTTCATCTGATTGTCAACTCGATTCAATCGCCTTCTCGATGATTTATGGTCGGTCCAAGGGCAAAAATTTAGATTTTTATCCACTGATCTTTTGTTGCGCCAATTACTCACTTTTGTTGCATCAATTACTTGCTACTGATCATGAGATGGATAAATCTGGTAGATTTTGCTACGTCAGGCTCCTTAAAACATTTCCTCTAACGGTTGATGAGCTGTGGTGTACACAGCCTCCAGAGGGTCCAGGGGAATGTTAAAATGGCTTATTTCCATCTTTATATCATATTGCGGGCCGAAGAATGTCGAGTTGACATTGCCCAAATGGCGAGGATGGGCTCGCAAGGCCCGCTGGAGAAACTCTCTGTTCTTTGTATTACTACTCCGAGTGGATTGTGAGTGGATTGTATCTTGAAGTGTTGCTGAGTGGACAGTTGGAGAAACTGTTCTTTCAGGATTCAGAGTCGCTAGCTAACATATAGATGTCTAGCCATACTTAAATACTTCGTATTGGAATTACAACGAAGTACACTCGAGCACGATGCGCCACTAGGGGGATCGGCAGCTTAAATGCCCCTGGAAGCCCTTCTTGTCGAAACAAGAAACGGCACCGTAAAGAAGAACGAAACATGAAAAGACTGCCATCTTTGCCAAAAGGGCAAGAAACATAGGAAAGGTCATTGTATCAGTACTGTTTCCTATGATCCTATCCTTTGCTCGCATCTATTCCGATACCTATCAAGACCATAAAATTCCTCCTCCTCGCAGCTCGTGGATGGGACCTCTCCATTTGCAGATATTCTTGGGCCGTCACCAGCCGCCATTTTCGTGGGGGCAAGAAGAGCACATTCACGGCCACAAATTGTCCTGTCCCTTCGCTCTGGGTCCGAGATGATATCACAAGCTGCACAATCTCAATTATTGTTGCGTATATCTAGGTCGCTGTCGAGCGGTTGTCGCGCTGTTACTGTCTGAGCATTTTCATCAAAAGATTATTCTCCATGAACCTCGCCCGTCAGCCTATTAGGAGGCGCGATTGGGGAGAGGCTTGGGACCCGTAGCTCATATTCGAGAATTTGATCCCTCCAGTAGAGCAAACAATCTCCTCTCCGGGGGATGAGAGCCCATGGCGTTGGTTTCGCTCTGTACTCAGTATGCAGATATATCGGTTAACGATGCGATGTCTCCTTCAGGCTAGGAGTAGGGCTGAGCATTCATGTAGAGTAGAACCGGGAATCGAATCGAATGGAAAGAGCAGGCCGGGAAAGATACACCTATCAGAGTTTTCTGGACGTAGACAGTAGGAATTGGTCCCATCACATCCTTTCATGATTATCGGATGGGTTTGAACTGTTATTGTGCGGTTCAGCTCCCACTTACTGAGTAAGAACCAAATCGAGAACTAGAAATCGAAGAACCGGATGGGGAATCAATGAACTTCGCAACGTGTTTGCTACTATTCATTTGTTTATTTTATTTTACGTGTTCATTTATTTATGAATTGCTGTTATCGACAAATGGAGATTTTTGTTGTTTCATTCACTTTCGTTTTGATTAACTGAAAATGAAAGAAGAAGAAGAAGAAATGAGAAGAAATTCTCGAGTAGGCTTTGGAATTGATTGACATGGTAGGTTTTAGGTTCTAGGTTCCAAAAGTAAGAGAATCGATTTCGATATGGTAAGGTTCCAAGTTTCAAAGGAACCTTGGAATCGCTCATTCTTAATTGGAGACTTCACAAAGAAGAGATCACAAAAGGCCTATAACTGGTGCCCAAATGTTATGTCATATGAAGAAGATGTAATTCTCGAATGACGTTACTCTGTAGATTTCGACTTATTTCGCCGGGAAATGCGGACTCGATGTTCACGCATGCTTGCCTCTTACTCCATCAAGCACCTGCGGCAGGATATGCCATGATGGCCTTTTGAAACTCCACACTGCTCAACTTTCAAGTTTAAAGGGCAATTAAAGATTGATGCCGATGCTCTTTGCTGGATTATGCCAAATGAAAGCAGTTCTAGGAAGTGGAGCAATTATTCTCCCTGCAATAAATTCGGAGCGCGACCTTGAAAAGACGTCCCTTTCCCCTAGATTCATGCTCACCAACTCGACGTCCTAAGAATAAATATATCCAGCAAAGGCTCGAGCATCTCCTCGCGAGCTGTTCAAGATAATGATGCAACACACTCATCTTTCTTCTTCACAGTGAGAGCCATGTGCAGCAGCACCGCTCGACACCAACAATGGTGCCCCACCTTTTCGCAGTGGAGGGCGTCGTCCCTCCGTGGCCGTCAGTGGATTTGCGCCACTAAGTACTGTCTAATTGTTTTTAAAACGAACGGCCCAATTCCATGAAGCTCAATAATTCACAGTAGTGATGCACGACGGAGCAAATTAATATCTTAAAGCGCCCACGCTGGAGACTAAAGAAATCTGGGTGGATGATTGCTTTGGAAAATTTAATGGATCGAGTTAATGAGACCGCTTTTGACTCCTCCGTTGAGTGGCGGAAAGGGACCGGAAGAATTGACTGTCTTGTAGAAGGAGACCTTTCGCCTCCATGTAAGTGATGATGAAAGCGCAAGTTAAGATGACACTTTGTCCATAAATTTTGTTCCAATACGGAATGTAATCCATGAATTTTAACTTAACATGTAATATGATATTTGAATTTTTAATTTATTTAATGTAATTCATGATCTTTTCGTGCATGTCCGAATTAGGGCTTTCGTGTTAAATATTGTGTTTTTATTGATTTATGTCCATAAATCACATTGAGCGCTTAAGTGTAGTTCGCGGATTACATTGAATAAATTAAAAGTTTGAACAACACATTGCACGTTGGGCTAAAGTTCAAAAATCATATCAAACAATTTGAAAGTTTGAAAATTAGTTACACATTAGGCTAAAGTTTAAGGACAATTCGTGTCATTATCCCTTTTCTTTTCTACCGGTTCATATTCGAATCGGGGTCGTTGGATTGTAAAAAGACACTCTCGCTCACAAAATCAACATGACATAACTAATCAATCATGCCATTCATGTGAAACCTTCGGTTCATAATAATCGACTTCCTTACGCATCATCATCTCGCGGTATGATCCGTAAACGACACCTCTTCCCCTTAGGCAGCACAACAGCTCGGCGAAAATGGGGTCCCTCACCCGTTCGTCCGAGCAGAATTTTCTCCCTAAGGTGGGTTCGTGTCATTCTCAAACTACACTAACTTTTTTACACCAAAAGCAAAGATGAATTCACGGGGCAGTCCAAGACTCAGGCCCTCGTCGGTTGCGTCGAGCATGCTCCTCCTTTGCTGCGCTGCCCCCTGCACTTCTCTTCCCCAGAACGTGCCCCGTTTCGCCACCATCTCCCGTTGACGACCAACTTTGACGTGACGGGGGTTTCATAACATGCTCGATCGATGTTCATCGACCGACCCATTTGCCGCAGAAGCAGCAGTTATATACTACCAAACAAAGAAGAATAAAATTAAGGAGCAGCAAGTAATAAAAGCAAGAACAATGAACGTGCGTGGTCCCCGTGAAAAACCGTGCTTAATCATGTTATTTTGGGTTCTGGTCACGATGCCTAGTTCCCGTTGGTTGACTTGAAACGATATTCTGAAGGGCGCCGGGTAATTTCGAACTCCCCGCTCGACGCAGGGTCCGATCATCCGTAGATCATGAGAACCGACCCGACCTCCTCCGGCATGAGCCCGACCGTGGTTAACGAATCATGCGATCTCATGGGGTCTCGGAAATCCGAATGGCCATGAACCTGCGGGCATCGAAATCGGCCGGTGGGCCCCACGGAGTGATCCTTCCTTCCCACCGACACGGTTAATTGATTCAGAAGAGCTCTCTGTAACCAATCCCCACGACACTGCGCGCTTTTTGGGAACTGCGCACGAATGTCTCTCGCCGTCTCTCACTTTCTGTGGTGGGCAACCGTGCAAATAAAGGGTGGGACGGAGGGGCAAAAACTAAGGGGTCTCAGCTTTTAATTTTGAAGATGCCCTTGAGCAAATGATCGTAAAGTTACAGGCTTTCCACTTTCGGGTCGCTATATTCAATTCTCATTGGGCAAACTTTCCTCTTGGGCTGAATTTCTTTTTTTCAATTTTCATTGGACGAACTTTCCTCTTGGGCTGAATTTCTTTTTTCGGGCGGATTATTCGCTGACCGCAATTAATTCTCGGTTTTAAATACGAGAGCGCGGAGGCAGGGTAAGGAACGCTGGCTCTGACAACAAGAACAGGCATTTGGGAGGAGGCGGAGGAATTGCTCCCGGAAAGTGGTGGTGGAGTCGGCGAAGAAGAAGAAGAAGAGCAAATGACAATGGAGGGAGGTGGTGAAGTGGGTTCGAGGAAGGTCCATGATGACGAGAATTTTGAGGGCGTTGAGATACCAGAAACTGCACATCTCATTAGCAGAGGTACGATACGAACGTGATTTTTCTTGTTCCTATTTCACTTTTTTTTGGTCCTGCCTTTGTGTACGAATTTGGCTTAGCTTTGCTAGCGTCTAATTTCTGTGGAAGAAAAAAAGTGGGATTTTCTGGTATTTTTTCGTTGGCTTGCTCTGTCCAGAGAACCTTTGCCAATACTTGCAATTGATGGAAAAAGGGCACATTCCAAGAAAAATTTCACCATGTTTTGTTTCTTCACTTTGCCTCCGTTTTTGTTCAAAAAGGACTGATTTTTTGTCCCTGAGTAGCCCGTTGCCTGTGTATTTTAGAGCTGGCGGTGTCCGATTATGCTTTATAGTATTTGGGATGATGGGATTTTCTGCTGTGCCCTTATATTGTTGTTGGAAACAGCAGAGGAGTATAGATTGATGAGGTGCTTGCTATGGCTATTGATATGTCGAATGGTTGGAGAGGGTCAGCATGATGGAAAAAGGGGACTTTATGATGTGGTGGGAGGTGATGTTTTAATTTCAATAAATGTTGCTGAAGCAAGGAAAACATTTAAGTCAGTTTCCTGTTGAATGTTGTGCTGCTTTCTTGAGTTAGAAGAGGTGGATTGGAGGTAAAAAGGGTGACGGTTCAATCCGTGAGAGTAGATGTGAGTTGTCTTTGGGCATTCCGTCGTTTTGCAGGAGAAACACTGTTCGTTTGTGATTTTTTTTTTTTTTTAATTTGACTGCACCCACGTTGTATTCTGTTTGGATTTGAGGGTGGAGCTGAGGAGGAAGAAGTGATGAATGGCCACTTCTGAATTTTAATCAATCAACAGCACTAGAAGAAGGGAGGGCATGCTTGCCCTTGTACCTAGTATATTGCTTACAATATGAAAGCTCAACACTTATCTTTTCTCCCATGTTTTGTCATTTCGATAATTCTAGCTTATTTTGATTGTATTTCACGTTTCCAATTAGCTATCCTTGGGATGTTGCAGATTCATGGTACCAGGCAGCATTCGTCCTAACTACTGGAATCAACAGTGTTTTTGTTCTTGGATATTCAGGAACCATAATGGTTCCTCTTGGCTGGGTCCCTGGAGTAATTGGATTAATTGCTGCTGCAGCAATTTCGCTGAATGCTAATGTTCTTATTGCCAAGCTTCATGAACTTGGTGGAAAGAGGCACATCAGATATAGAGACCTTGCCGGACATATATATGGTATGAAAGCAAATAGGACGAGTCTTTATTCTCTCTTATTATTGAAATGTCTTCTGAATGAACCTTATTCTTTTCTTGCCTGCTGCAGGTAGGAAAGCTTATTCTCTTACATGGGGATTACAGTATGTAAATCTCTTCATGATTAACACTGGATTTATCATTTTGGCTGGTGAGGCTCTGAAGGTAAAATCACGCGGAAGGAATGTCTACTTGCCATGAGTTTTTCTTACTGTTGAGCTCCATCACAAGTAAATCAAAGAATCGTGCGATTTTGCGAGAAACAGGGAAAATAATCCCATGGTTCCTCCTGCTGTTTTGGACCATTGTTCTTCCTCCATGATAAATCTGTTACTTTTCATGCATACAAATATGTGGAGTTTTTCCCTTCCATCTAGACTTTTTGCTCCTGGTATTCTGATCACTCAACGTAATACTTGTTTACATGTCCTTGTCCCCATTATGCAGGCTGTTTATGTTCTCTTCTGGGATGACCATGTGATGAAGCTTCCTTACTTTATTGCCATAACGGGCTTTGTCTGTGCCTTGTTTGCCATTGGGATACCTTATTTATCAGCTTTGAGGGTCTGGCTGGGAGTTTCCACAGTCCTCAGTCTGATTTACATTGTTATAGCATTTGTACTGGCTCTACGAGATGGTAAGTCGACATTTTATTTACATTCTTACAGTATCCTCTTGATACATGGTATTTCGTAATTTGCCTATCGGGATCCCTGGGCTCTTTTCTTTGACTGTCCTTGGCCTGAAATTGTGCTTGCATGTGCACTAAATCTGGAAGTATTAGCTATCTAGTTTGTGCAGTATATACTAGAATGGGCTAGTATGAAACCGCCACATCTTTGATCAAAGGAAAGGATTAGGAAAGAAAAACTGAAATAGAATGCTATCTTCAATGTCGAGCGTAGCACCATCTGTCCTGTCTGTGTCTATGTAATCTGATCTTACATATATATTTGTTCGAGTTTCACAAGAATAGCTGATATATACACCCAGTTTCTTCCCATTAGTTTCCCAATTTCTCATTAGTTGATATGTACACCATCTGTCCTGTCAACTGAAAATTGCTGCAATTCTCTTCAATTAACCAATGAAGGATTGAAGGAAATGCCTACCTGAATGCTATCGCATCAAGCTCTATAGTTTTTTGTGAGTGGGATGTCTTCTTTTGGTTGAATGCATCCAACTGCAATCAAGCCACGTCTACTTTAACATCTTGACTAAAATATTTTGTGAACTGTGTTATGTGGTGAAATATGGTGCAAGTTTATTGTATTTTCTGAAGAAAAGGGTCTTTTAATCACATGGAAATTCTTAATATTGTTCTTGGTTTTATAGGCCTTAATTCTCCTGCCAGAGATTATAGCATACCCGGAGATAAAACGAGCAGAATCTTTACAACCATCGGTGCTGCAGCAAATCTTGTCTTCGCATATAATACAGGAATGCTTCCAGAGATTCAGGTACTCTTTAAAGTTGAATCTTGACCGTTAAAGAGAAAAGACAAGCGTACAGAACAAGCATGGAAACCATCTTTGCTTACTTGAGTTTAGAGCAGGTGCTCATACCAATAAAGTTGATTATTATACTTGGAAATGACCTCTATGACTCTTCTAATCAATTTAGACAGAACACAATCTGATTCTATTATAGTTAACTGTGATTGAAATATTTTTCTCCATCTAGCCATTCAATGGCGATTCTCCATTCTCATAAACACTGCTGAAATTTTTGTCCATCATCTGCTAGATGGAGAGATGCTACTTAAATTTTCTTCTTCCATCAAATTTACGACATATATATGTGCCTCAATGTTCGTTGTTTTGTGTATCTCACAGGCAACCGTGAGGGAACCTGCTGTGAAGAACATGCTGAAAGCTCTCTACTTTCAGTTCACTGTCGGAGGTTTACCCATGTATGCGGTCACATTCGTTGGATATTGGGCCTACGGGTCTTCAACCTCATCCTATTTGCTCAACAGCGTCAGCGGTCCGCCTTGGGTGAAGGCATTAGCCAACATCTCCGCCTTCCTGCAAACAGTCATTTCGTTGCATGTATCTCCTCTTACCTTCTTCAATTTTGTTTCATCATCTTCGTAATTACACTGTGCCTATCCTCTTGTTTTCGCAGAGTTACGTTGAGACTCTTCAATTTTCTCCATCTTTAGTCTATCTCTGACCCTTTTGATCGCCCTTTGTCTCCTGCAGATCTTTGCTAGTCCAATGTATGAGTACATGGACACCCGCTTCGGCATCATCGGAAGCGCTTTGAAATTCAAGAACCTATCCTTTAGGATTCTTGTGAGAGGCGGATATCTCACCATAAACACACTGGTCGCAGCGCTCCTCCCTTTCCTTGGCGACTTCGAGAGCCTCACAGGGGCAATTAGCACGTTCCCTCTCACGTTCATCCTCGCTAACCACATGTACTTGACGGCGAAGCAGAACAAGATGTCTTCCTTACGGAAGTCATGGCATTGGCTCAATGTCTGTTTCTTTGGGTGTATGTCAGTTGCAGCAGCAATCGCGGCCTTGAGGCTTATTGCTGTAGATTCCAAGACATACGATCTTTTTGCAGATTTATGATGATTCAACCCACGTAGTAGAGGGGAAGAAAATTAGTGTATCTAGAATTGTGCACTGGTTGATTATTGGGGTTCATAAATCAGAGCTCCTGCATAGAATTCACTCAGTCCACTATTTTCCTTTCTAGTCTATTGTCTTGTTCTGAATGAATGTTGCATTAGTTGTAGATTCGATCATGATTCATGACCGTCTCTGTCACTGTTATACGAAGAAGTTGAAGTAATGCAATAAGATGAAGATAGTGCTTGATTGGCCAATTTCGGTCTGCAGAATTCTAATGTCCAGTGCAAGAACTTGGGATTTTTATTCATGTTGGTAAATTTTAATGATAAGTGCGAAAAAACTGTTGGTCTAAAGAACGATCGGTGGTTTGTTTCCAAATAATTTAGTGGTGAACTACCGACACTTTCTTATGGTTAACAACTTCGTGTATATTGCCAAATTCTACACTACTTTACGAACCTTCATTTGCAATACTTACTAACAGTTTTAATTTACTAACTCTTAATCTAAATTAGAATGGCTTCACAATTTTTTTCAGTTTGAATAACCGATGAGTTTTGGATTACCAATTTTAATTTGCGATACTTACTTACGTTAGATTTTCTTTTTAATTTACAAGCTCTTTTATTGAGTTATCAATGTGTTTTTGATTAGCTGGCGATGTATTAACTCCTTTTAGAGATTACCACCTTACATTGGCAAAACCCACCAATTTTCCCCCCATTAATTTTTCACCTAGTATTGCCTTAATTAATTGAATTATTAACCCTTCTCCGATTATGCTATCAACTTATGTTGCTATCCACTTTTACTAACGTTAATTTAAATATTCTGTTGGCCTCTGTCCAATTAATAATGGGAAAATGACACTAATAACTTTGGTCAATACAAAGTGCCGTTCCTGAAGTTTTGATTCGATCAAAACGATCTCTAAGTTATTTCCAAATGTTCATTCCAATTTCTAAAATTTCGATTTGTTCAATTTAATCTCTCAACTTTTACGGTAAAGTCAAATCGGACATTCACTATCACTAATTTTTGTGATTATACGGTTGCTCGGATTTTAACATTATCTTTTTAATTCATCCTTTCTTCTTTTCTTGCACGCCAAACTTTCGTTCTGAAGGATCATTGAAACCCACCTTTGTTCTTCACGGCCTAAACCATTCATAGTCTACGCAAGAGCTATCGGACACAGTGCTCAAAAACTTACCGGTTGTAATGAAAAATGAAAGCAGAGAACGTCTTCTCCCACTGCCTTCTGGAGCTTGCTCACCATCACCGACGGTCCTAGGAGTACGGAGAGCTCAGCTATATTCCCCCGCATCAGCTACTTACACGGACCTCCGTAAGAGGTCTTCAACGGCCGGCCTCCCTGATCAACTCGTGCCGTTGTCACCGTCGATGGGAAGCCTCTGCGAGCCCTCTTCAGCAACGTTTCTCTTTCACCGATCCTGCGGTTTCCGATCCGAGACGACAGATGATTCCAACTTCGTCGCTGCATCCACTTACAATCGCCCCCCACTGATAGGTAAAAACGACCATCCTCTCTCTCGCAACATCGTCACCCGGTCCGCTCCGCTCGACGCGCGGTCGTTCGCCAGAGCTTGCGCCGCTGCTCGTCGGAAGTGGAGACCTCTGGGACGGCCAGCTGCCGTCCGACTTCTGTTGCAGGCCGGCATCTTTCAAGAGATCAGTGGCCATCTTGAAGTGCATATGAAAGCACCCAATCGGATTTGGATTCTGACAAAAGCAAACGGCTGAATTGATTAGAAGGATCAATAATATGAACAAATTATTCTCTTTTTCATTTTTCTTTCACTCATTTTCTGGTCCATGTCGGCAAATATACTGAACATTTTAATGAGAAATTAGTTTATTTATAGCCGCCCGGCATAATTTATTTGCCCGATAAAATTTTTGCACTAGTTAAAGTAAATTTGAGTAATATCAGAAAAATTTGCATTTATTTATAGCCGCCCCAAATTCATGTCGGAATGGTTCTTAATATTAATTCCTTTCGTAAAGTTTGAGTTTGATTTTTATTTTATTAAAAGTTATGAAAATAGTCGAACATTAAAATGTAAAATTTTTCTGTAATATTTTATACGTTCACTAATTTTCCAAAGTACTTTTTTTTTGCTTTTTAGAAGAAAATAGTAAGCACTGTTGTTGAATTAAAATATAATTTTGAAAAATTAAATATATCAACCTAACGTGGTCCGCCACCGGTCAAAGATCGACCACGCCGATTCTGGCGACCCTCCCCTTCCCTCGGCTCCTCCTTCGCCACCGATCGCCGCCCCGTTCGCCGGCGGCGGCCGTCGTCTCATAATTCCATCTCAGATCGATGGGAGCTCCGTCTTCGCCATTACGCTGTTAGTTCCTCTCGTGCTATGCTTCTGTTTTCTGATATGTGAGCTCCTCGTGAAATTTTTGCCGTCAATCACCCGCCAAGCCCGATCGATCCAATCAGAATTTGCGCGACCCCGATCGACCTCCGTCCGTCAGGTCTATAGAAATTTTCCGGTCAGGTTGGGCTTCGATGGCGAAACTGAACCTGACGAAACCACCTTGATCTGACTTTCTTCTTCGACTAAGAATCAAACCCACGCGCCAGCACTCTCCTTCTGAGCATTACACGCATGATTGTGAGCTTAATATCAAGTCTGAAGAAACTTACGGAGCTGATTTCTCGGCTTTGTATTAGCTTTAGGATCTTCAAGTTTCTATAGAAATGCAGTGTAATCGAGTACAACGAAAGTCCCTGAGACGTTTTTGCCGACAGAGTTTGTATTGGTTGCAAGGGAAATGCTGATTTTATTCCATGCTTTTGGTACTTTAATGCTACGATTAGGAGAGGAGAGCCTCTGCAGTTACTTGAAAACAATTTTGAAGCTCTCTGTTTATTTTTAGGGACCCATCTCAGACAAAAGATTGCGGACATTTTGATTTTCTGTCCCTTCTTCTGTATTATTTCAAGGGCTTTGAACCAGTTGATTGTGGAGCCACTGGATTAGGAGCTCTGCTGGTTGTTTTTTTTTTTTTTACACACTGTTGAATATAAGAACCTTACGTTTTGTTACCGGATGGGCAAGTCCAAAATTCTGATATACCTCTTCTGCTCTAGGTTGCTGAGGTTTTCTGTTTTGTGCTTGACTTTCTGAGAGCTCTTGGGTGAGTCAGCGTCTGCAGTATTGGCCAGCAGCTAGCGAGCAGAATGGCCAAGATCAGGGATCGCACTGAGGACTTTAAAGATGCAGTGCGACAGACTGCTATATCTTTGGGATATAATGAGGTCTGGTTATCACCATACATTTTTATTTTATGTACATTTTAAACCTCTGTCATGTGCGAAAAGAAGCATTTGGCAGGACATGCATATGTCAATCCTCCATTGACTTCTTATAATTCTTATTACTGCCTTGGTGCTGTGAATGCCTTCAATAGTCCAAGTTGGCCGCTACCATGGCATCTTTCATAATCCACAAGCAGCGGGAAAGATCAGCTTTCACCAAGGCAGCACTAAAAACGGTACCCCCATCACTGAATAAATATGACCTTTATTGCTGATTTGTTTTACGTAATGTAACTATGAGGTGATTTGGTTTAGTATTTGACTGTTTTATTCTTCTCCTCTGAGGGGAGGTGGGAACAAATTATACATCTTGCTAAGTACATTTTTGTCTTGAGTTATTTTCTATGCAGCTTGAAAGCATCAAAGCTTTGGAACAATTTTTGAGGAAGCATCGGAAGGACTATGTGGACCCACTCCGCACCACAGAGCAGGAGAGAGATAGCATTGAACATGAAGTAAGTCATTAAAATGCTTCAAGATATTCCTTTTTTTTATATAAAAAAAAGCTTCAGGATTTTCTTTGTTAGACTTAGATACTTCATAAATCTTATGAAGGTCTGTAGAGTCTGCTTATTTTGATTTTGCTTAAAGGCATCATAAGTTGGATCCATGCATTTCAGACTTTAATTGTCTATGTATTTTCTTTCTAACTAATTCGAGAAAGGTAGCAGTCTGGTGACGCTGATGATCTTTGTACGATGCATGTGATCGAACTCTCTGATAAAGCTACCATATCCCTTACTGACATCTTACAGGCATATAAATAAAGTTTTGGATTCAAATGTACGCAGTGTACAGTTGATGAAGTTGATTGTACTTTCATTCCCCTGAACAGTGCTTTGATTGCCTATTCCTTCATTTTCACATGCAATGTATACTTACAGTTCATCTTCCAACAAGTTAGTTATTTCCCTTTTGCTAAAAAGGAGAAAAAAATTGGATGACCTCTTGCAGGTTACTGCTTTCATCAAAACTTGCAAAGAACAGATTGATATCCTGCAAGTTAGCATAACAGAGGAGGAAAAAAAGTTGAAGGGATGGCTTGCCCTTGGTGCTGATGGCTCTAATGCTGATACTATAGCACACAAACAGGGGGTGGTGAGGCAATTCTATCTTTTATGCATCTTTTGGCAGTGTAATCTTATGATTCTGCATGGTTTCTAGGGAAACTAATTGTTCAGTCACTCTGCTCAGGTCGAAACATATTATAATTTAGTGAGGCTGGCTATGCTTTAGGTCTTTAGACTCTGTAGAAAGAACATAAAAAAATTTGTTGTAATGCTTTATGAGTTATTCTAGATGTTTCATGGTTAAGCCTCTATATGGGTGCTGAAGACTGCTATTTAAGTAATATATTACAGTTAAGACGAATTATCTTCTAGCACAGATGAAATTGCACTGTTGTCACTTTTCTTTTTTTAAGAAGCAAGTGGAAGGATTTTTGTGTTAGGTCCTCATGTATGGTGCCGGTATTGATGAATTAATCTGTGCAGAAAGGGGTTCCATTCTTTTATGTTGTAACATTTCTAATGCCATGAGGTGCTGGAAATTTACTTTTCACTGTTTCGGTACAAATTTCCTATTCGTAGTCACACAGAGAGAAGAGGATTTCCTGGTCTTCTTGTCGGATTTGATTAGGATATTCAGGTTTACACTGTGGTTTCCTTGGCATGGGACATGAATTGGCCGGTGGATTAATGTGCTGTTAATTTCTCTCTTGTACTGTAGGTATTGATCTTAAGTGAGAAGCTTCATTCTGTCACTACACAGTTTGATCAGCTAAGAGCCATACGCTTCCAGGATGCGATAAATAGGGTGACACCCAGAAGAAAACTTAAACAGTCTGCCAGTTCAATTCCTGTAGATAACTCAGACGTTAATCTAGAATTCAAAGAGTCTAACGAAGTTCCCGGTGAGCATCTGAGAGTAGTCCAGCAACAACACTTGGATGATGAGACCCGTGCTCTTCAGGTAATCACACAATCAACCATTTTCCTGGAAATAACTGATTAGTAATGAGGCTGATTGGTTATCTTATTCTTGAGCTCAAGTCACTCAGACTTCCATTCTGGTATACATATTGTTCAGGTAGAGTTGACAAGCCTTCTAGATGCAGTCCAACAAACGGAAACTAAGATGGTGGAAATGTCCGCATTGAACCACCTCATTTCTACACACGTGCTGCAGCAAGCTCAGCAGATAGAGCATCTGTATGAGCAGGTGAGAATTTATATCTTAAACCTTGTTTCTTGTGTGGTTTAGCTGGATTAAAGTATGCATCATTTTCTGCTCCATCTTATCTGTTTCTCGTGGTTCTACATTTCCCTTTGTATAGTTTGCTCACCCTAGTGTATAGAGTGTTTTGCCAGAACGAAAATATTTATTTGATTTGGGTTTTTCAACTAAGTCTGGGCAGCTACTAGGTATTGGTTTAAATACATCTTTACTGATGACGTATGCAGCTACAATTCATTTAAATAATTAACAATATTCTGGTCTGCTTATGTGCTATCATTTAGATCTGATTGCAACTATGTCACTCTAGATGATAAATTTTGAGTAGGTGAAGGTCAAAAGTTGTAAAACCTGTGTTCAAATTGGAGAAGTCAACTTCTAAACCAAATAGGTTGTTCGAACTTCTATTGGCTCCCATTCTCTTTTTGAGGGGAAAAATTTTAAGGTGGATGTATCCATCTGAATGTTGAATTAGGTGTTTCATTGTGGAAACCTGGTGGGCCCGCTAGATTGAATGATCCAGATGTATTTAGATGGATGCGATAATGTCTTCTTTGTGAGGGGGAGTACAAGTTCCTGAATACTAGACTGCGATCTAAATTAGAAGGCTACGAGTCTATTCTCAATCTCCATTTAAAGCATTAGCAGGGCTATTGTGCGTAGAAAAAAGACTTAACACATTTCTTGAATGGGACTTCTTGTCTCATTGACAACATTACAACTTTCAACGAACTCTTCCATATATGAAGAAATTTAAGAAGGCTTAAGAGCCCATTGATAGAGGAACTTATCTTAGTCACACAAAACATGGCAAGTACTTTTAACAAAAGAGACTTGTTAGATCAAGTTAATAGTCGAGATGTTCTGCATGAGCTTGCCTCTCATGTTTACACTTCAACAAATGGCCATCGACTTCTTAATTTCATCTTCATTCTCAAAGCACGTATGCAAACCGTTTCTTAATGTCCAAGCCCTGAAAAATTTCCATTTCAGCTTTCACTTGATGTCATTTGTAGCTTTATTCTATCCTTTGTCTCAATTAGCCGTCAGCAAATCATTTATATTGAGAGTTAATGTGACCGAAAATGAGTTCCATTAGAAAGGCGTCTCACCTTTCCCCAACCTTTGAGTGGCAATTTGCGTCTCTGCTTTGTAGTTCCTCATAGAAGGATCTCAGGATGATTTCTATATAAACAGCATTGAGTGAATAATACAGAAGATGTCAGGACACGTCTCCAATTTCATTCTCGTATAATCCAATGTCAAATGTCATCCATAGTTTATGCATGCAACTGGTTGTTACTTACTCTGTTTTCTACTCCCTCGGTTTCTTAATAGGCAGTGGAAGCTACCAAAAATGTGCAGCTTGGGAACAAAGAACTGACCCGGGCTATTCAGCGAAATAGCAGCAGCAGAACCTTTCTTGTGCTTTTCCTTTTTGTCCTTACTTTCTCGATCCTCTTCCTCGACTGGTATAGTTAAAGACTAAAGATTTTGTCACCATATGACCTTTTATTCATTCCATTCGGAGCGGAGAAGCTTTCTCAGTATATACGCTTTTGACAAGATGGAGGGCTACTGTGGGTTGCTCGTCAAAGCCGTCCATGGCATATAATAGCTGAAAGAAAGAATCCCAATTGCCACGTGGCCTTTCTGTGGCGAGCAATCTTCGGCATTTTTAGCTTTGCCGAACTCCTCCTACTTCTTGGGCATTCGTAAATTTCCGAGTCGTGATTCTTTAGATGCATAGCTGGGAAAGCCGAGGAGTCAAGTCGTTTGCTTGATCAACTGGGAACTCGGCCAAAAGGTGTTTGAGATCTGTGCTCAACTTTTTTGGTCGTAATTGCATGTGAAGAAGTCAATAGGTTGATGTTTTTTAAGCCGAGTTCCTGAGCGCAAGGAAGGGGCACTCACGCGAGCCAAAGCTGATAAAGCACACAAGCATCGTGGATCTACGATGATTAAAAGGTCAAGCGCGACTCACAAAGCCAACTGCTGCTCGGCGTAGATCTACCGTTATGAAGACCCGTCCGACGCAGGAGGCAACGGAACGAAAGCTCTTGAACGGGAAAACTCCTTTTGTTTCATCAATTGGGACGTTCCTTGCTTCTGAATTAGAGAGAAATCGAATGGCTCGACGGGATCGATCGGCAACCGGTCCAAACAAACATGGGGGCACACCATGTGAATTCCGTGTCTTGACCGGTTCACACTCCTTGGAGGGCGATTTCCAAACGAACGAAAGGCGCGAAGCGTCAACTGTAGTAAGTGCGGAAGCACCTGCAAGTCATGATTCGGCATCTTTGCACATAGAAAGGTCAACGATCCTCCCCTTTACACCTAGTCACGCCCTCCCCCGCTTTCAGGCTGTGTACCTACCGTCGCCATGTGACGACTCGTTCTCTTCCTGCACAATCAGCGCCGTCGGTCACCCCCATCTCGTGGACTCAGTCGACGACCGGGTTACGCGCAAGACGAACGAGCTAGCTGCGGTGTCCTTTTGGCTAGACGAGATGGGCGGTTTACTTTCACTCGTCAAACTGGGCGTACAATCTCCAAACGACCCGAAACTCGTATCATCGTGTCGATTCGATTCGATTGAAAGTTTCCTCGATGGGTATTTTTCGCATTTCCTAACTTTCCTTGGCTGCTGGTCAATCGATGCATCTCCCGACTTTCCTTAAGTTGCACCCCACACCTTCTCCCAATCCCTCCACAACGTGCGCGGTTCCTTATTTTCGCTGGATCCCGAATATATGCCGAGTTTATTAATTAAAATGATTGGAGAAAGGAAAATAAGAAATAAAAATAAAGAAGCCAACAAGGAGCGAGAGGGGGGTGACCCGTCAGAAGCTCCCAAAAGATAGAAGTATGAAATGGTTTTTATTAAGAGAATGCCCGATTCATTAAGCTCGAGACAATCTTTCCTAAACGCGTTTCTCCTCGGCTTCTCTCACCTTCTCTCTCTCTCTCTCTCTCTGTGCCTGCAGAGGAGCGCCCATTTCGTCGGCGATCCTTCGATTTTTCTGACACCAAATCTCTCTATCCATCGCCTGGTCTTGTCCCTCCGAAGCTCGCTCTCCTTGGAATCTCGGTCTCTCGCTCATGGAACTCGGTTCAGAGATCCATGGAGCCTCGTAGCTCCGCCCTCCTCGGGTCCTCTGGTCCCGCATTGCTCAGATCTCTTCGCTTCAGCCGACGCGGTCGGGTCCTCCTGCCGATGCCGATCTAGCGAGCCCCGACCTCATCCTGTCCCGGAGTGTCCGACGATTAGTCAATCTCTTCTCCTCCCACGCCCTCCTCCTCCTCCTCCGCGATGAAACCCACCAGCAGATTCTTCACGATCGGGCTCGTCACCTCGTGGTACTCGTCCAACATCGGCGTCCTCCTGCTCAACAAGTATCTGCTGAGCAATTATGGGTTCAAGTACCCGATCTTCCTCACCATGTGCCACATGACCGCCTGCTCCTTGCTCAGCTATATCGCCATCGCGTGGATGAAGATGGTCCCTATGCAGACCATCCGATCCCGGGTCCAGTTCCTGAAGATCACCGCCCTCAGCCTCGTGTTCTGCGTGTCGGTCGTCTTCGGCAACGTTTCCCTCCGGTTCTTGCCGGTGTCCTTTAACCAGGCGATAGGGGCCACGACGCCCTTTTTCACCGCGGTCTTTGCGTACCTGATGACGCTGAAGAGGGAGGCTTGGCTTACGTATGTAACTCTGGTTCCTGTGGTTACCGGGGTTGTCATCGCCAGTGGGGTATGTCGAGCCAATCGTTACGCTCATCTAGTTCATTATATCTGAAAAAATTTGTGAGCGACAACGTGGGTATGGCAATTATCTAGCTGAAGTTCCCGAACTGCATTTTCTGTTTTTGACATAAAGATGCAGTGCATCATCTGGACATCTGTTATATCGCGGGAACTGTTGGGAGTTAGTAGATACCAAAACAATTAGGGTGGGGACAGGCAGCCTATGCAGCCATTTTTTCAGATGGTGAGATTTGGGACGTTGAATTTATGATTGTGTGAGGTGAGATAAATAGCACAATGAAAGTTTCTGGTACAAGGAAGGTTGCGTTGGACCAAAAGTTATTCTTTCTTCTGCTACAGATTTACGGTTGTTCTTGTTGGTTGTTAGAGGTCCTTGATGGTAGAAATATTCCTTTGACTTAGGTAGGGGATTAGGGAGGGATCAGTCATTGTGCCAACTGGATTGACTTTGCTCAGTAAATCTTGCTTAGTCAAGGAAAAATCGATAGATGAAGATCTTTAACCAAAATTACATGCACGGTTGTCTTCCTGACTTCTATTCCTAAGCGTGAAGACATTCGCCTATTTTAAGATGTGTTTCTCTATTATTCCTTCTTCCGGGTTACTTGGCAAATAGAAGAGAAGCGAAGAGATGAATAGATTTATGGGTGATTCGTGTTTATACCTTTTTCTTTGCCCGCATGCTAAAATGCAAATTGTCGTTTGAGGAAACATGGGCTAAGTTTATGCTTCCATCATTACAGTGCTAAGATGCTGTTCAAGAGGGAGATTTGGTGGATGCAAAATGTGATCATTGTCTATCTCTTTTCATGTGTCCGGCCACTAAAATTTTCATTCATTTGAATAAACAGCAATAGCAACAAAGTATGGTTTGCATAAAGTCGTGTGATGTTGTCTGATTCTATTGACAAAGGCCTCTTTTCCACAAGCAATGGCATACGCTTAGGAGGAGCTTTTTGCTAATGTGAAAGATTTGTGTTCCATTGGCTGATGACATTCTCAGATTGGCTTTAGCTAGTGTGTAGGAACCTATTTTTCGAGTAAAAACTAACATTAGAATGCTTATGGCTTTTATTACTCTTGCAATCTTTAATTTTAAATCCTACAAGTTCGTAGATGTTCTCTTTTCTCTCATGAACATTGTCTTTTTAGTGCAATCTTGTCATAATCATAACTCTTAGTTTCATATGGCTTCAGGGTGAACCAAGTTTCCATCTATTTGGCTTTATCATGTGTGTGGCAGCTACTGCAGCGCGTGCATTGAAATCTGTTCTGCAAGGGATCCTTCTTTCTTCTGAAGGGTAGGCTCTCTCTGTTCTTCTCCCCTCCCCTCCCCACCCCCCCACCTTTCTTTTTCTTTCCTTCTTGTTTGTGCAGTCTCTGTAAGTCCAAGTGTTGCATTCTGTACTGTTTTAGAATAGTTGAAATATAATTGATAGTGAGAGGAATTTTCTACAGGGAGAAGCTGAATTCTATGAATCTGTTATTGTACATGGCTCCCATTGCTGTGGTGTTTCTCCTCCCCGCAACACTTATCATGGAAGAAAATGTGGTTGGCATTACCCTAGCTCTGGCAAGAGAAGATTTTAGGATTATTTGGTATCTGCTTTTCAATTCATCACTTGCGTATTTTGTCAACTTGACCAACTTTTTGGTCACAAAACATACCAGCGCTCTGACTCTCCAGGTACCAATTTCTTCTTAATATGCATCCTTTTAGTTTTGTGTTTAGAGATTGACTGCCTTTGCTCTCGTTCAATTCTGTTCTATTTGAAAATGAGAAAGTGGTCGTCGATGCAAAAACACTGTCTTGGATTGTAGAGAGTCTCTTGGAATCCACATAAAAAGTCCGGTATGTGTTCAAATTTTATTTTTTGTGGATTCCTACTCATTGGTGAGAAATTGGGGAGAGCACTTCGTGCATTATCAGATCATCTCACTTGTACCCTCACTGGTATAGATTGTTCCTAGACAAGTACTGCGTTGAGGGGCATGAAGAAGTGGTTGTATCATTTTTTATGCAATTGTTAAGTGGACTTGACGACACTATCTGAAGGGGACAAGGAGTGACTTATTGATCGTTATTGGCTGATCACGGATGTAATATAATTAAAAAAAAGTTTATGGAGACTGTTCATCCACTGAACTGGGAGAATTTTAATTTGTGGAGGTCCTTGACAAGTATGTATTAATAGGGAATGGAGTTGTTGGCTAACCATCAGCTTTAAATGGAGGAACTTGTCCTATTGGGCAATACATGTTATATGACTAGGGATGAGTTGTTGTGCAAGATCCTACTGCTGTCTAAGCTAATTCTGTTCTTCATGACCAGACATGCTTATAAGATATCAATGAATTTTACTGGTTCTGATAAAATGATGTCTCAAATCTTGTGGAGTCTTTAATTTTAGATGATTTTGTTCCTAGAACAACATTTTCTCAGTGCTATGGTCAATCTAAATTGTTGATTTTTAAGTACTTCTAGGGCTTTATATAGGTGTTGTTGGTCAGTGAAGTAGGTTATGTTGGGCCAAATGGTCTTTCTAGTTTTTTCCTTTTCTTTCAAGAGTTGTTATATGTGGTTTACAATTATATCCAGGGGATGAGGCTATATGCTGTTTTGAGCAATTTGGTGG
Source organism: Melaleuca quinquenervia (assembly GCA_030064385.1). Lineage (NCBI taxonomy): Eukaryota > Viridiplantae > Streptophyta > Magnoliopsida > Myrtales > Myrtaceae > Melaleuca > Melaleuca quinquenervia. Next base: position 20,895,745 of record CM057724.1, read on the forward strand.
AGAGGATTTTTTCCCCCTCTTTTCTTATTTTGGAATTTTATGTATGTGTTCCTCTGCTTCCATTTTTATTAGCGGAGGAAGGAAGGGAACGGGAGTTGTGTCCACTTAATGGTATTCTTTGCTTTAAACGAGTTGTTTCCTCATGTACTGAATGTCCTTTGATGATGATGATGAGGCTTGGGATTACCATCCTTAGTGATGTTTATTTTTTCTCTAAGTGATGTTGATTGGACTTGGAATGACCAAAAGGATTGAAAGGAAGAGTTTCTAAGAATTGTTTGCTCTTTCAGGTGCTGGGAAATGCAAAAGGCGCTGTGGCAGTGGTGGTGTCAATCTTGATTTTCAGGAATCCTGTGTCCGTCACAGGAATGCTTGGCTACTCTTTAACCGTCATAGGAGTTGTGCTCTACAGTGAAGCCAAAAAGAGGAGCAAATCATAATTATTGAAGGAAGAATTAGCCTTATATTTGTTTTCCAGCACGGGCTAATTAGTGGAGGCAAGTTGGGCTTGTGCTAGCGGCTGGTGAAGGTTTTGCCTGTCATTCTATTTTTTCCCCCCTGGGAAGCCTGGTGATGGTTTCCACTGTGTTAGCAACAATTAGACAAGATTAGTCCAAAGTAGAAAATTCAATAAGTGAATGATTTGTCTCTTATATTTCCAGTTTTTTGGGTTGTGGAGATACATAATTTTCTTTTATATTCTTTTATAGAGGCTGTAGAATTGAGTATCGACACAACCAATCTGTTATTGACGTTTCTTACAGTGATTAATTAATGAAAGGAGCTCATGATTTTAATTCATCTGCTCATTTATGTTTTGAATTCCTCATTTCTTTTAGACAGATTGTGGTTTGGTGGAAATTTTGCAGCACAGTTAATTATGTTCGGAGCAAAAGTGAAAAAGTTGAAAGGTCTTCAAAATTTTCCCAGACAGAATCTTGAGAATTTCACAGAAGGCACGAGATCGGGTTGAGTTTTGACTCTTCGTAAGTTACCCCGGTTACAGTGGCTAAGTCTGTCTTGTACCGGAACTTTTTGACGCATAAACTTCTGTCATTTATTTTCCAATCATAATGAGTGAGATTCAGAGTGATGTCTGCTTCAATGGTACGACCCATTTCTATCCGCAATGTCATTAAGATGTCGATCTTCTTGAATTTGCCATCAGTTTTTCATACTAATCAGTTATAACCTGATGCCCCACCTATTAGGGTTATCACTAGGGGAAGGTTCTTAAATCTAAGTGTGCTTGAGATTCGAGGGTCCTCCTATACTGTCAATTAGCGATGGAAAAGGCAGCTCACTACAGTTTGTCAGGAAAAAGAAGGGAAACAAGACAAGTAATTCCAGTAGCACAAGGCTGCAAACGGAAAAGCAAACTGCAACAAGATTGTTCAAAATCCATATCTGCTGTAAAATAAAAATGTCAATTCACAACGTTGGACTCATCCATTACAACACAAGAAAAGGCTTGTCACAGGATTTGTGGAATGCAGAAACGGCGAAAGAAAGTTCACTAGCTGCCCCACAAGATGATCAAGCTAGACAGACAAAAGGCACACACCAAGACCGACCAAATAACCGCACAAGAGACGTGATAAAAAAAAGGTCATTTTAAGCTTCTGGAATTGATGCTGCAGCCCGTTTCATTGACGCAGACTTGATGAGATGGTTGTAGCTTCCTTTCTCCTTAAAAAGCTGAGAAAAGTGGTGTTTGCAGTACAAGATGCCTTCCAGAGCTGCATAGTTTGATGGGGTTATGGGGCAACCTCCATGAGAGCACTTGAAACAAGATTTGTGATAGGTCTGGCTCTCCACCGTCACCTGCAAATTTTTTTTTAACAAACAAAAAGACTTAGCCATATAGTTTCTCTAGGGAATATAAGTTGAGCCATTAGAACCAAAAATAAATCTTTGCAGCAGAAGAAAAAAAAAATCGACTAGAAAGCTGTTATAACACAACTTAAAACACCTGCAATCATTCCAAAAGAAGCAATGTTACACTGATGAGAAATCAGTTGCAAAAAAGGCACATAACGTGGGTGGTTAACATTTGTGAATGAGCAGTTTCCTGCTCAGGCTGTCCAACAACTCTTAACTAAAGTTTCTCCTTGTAAGCAATTAACGTGGGTGGTTCAGAGCTCTACAAGAAGGTAAAACTGAAAATGGAATTCCAGGGGAGACCATAGCTCTATAAAGTAACGACCATGCTGTCCATATTCCCTCATCAAACAGACAGATTATCATAGAGCCACCACAGTTTCCACATTCAAAGATTACTCGCCATACACATCATGCCTTTACTTGTTGAATGCTCGACTAGCAAATATTTTCCCATAAAACTATATAAAGAATGCAACAAGTAAGGAAAGGACTGCTAATATTCTGACACTGCATAAAGCCAAAGAAGTTATGAAGCCTGAAAATGTTAAAAACCTTCTTACAAAGGTAGAAGCCTGTCCACTCAAGAACAAGACAGATAAAAACTGTGCAATAATGTGTGCAGTTACCAACAATGCGAAAACATGGATTCCGTGTGAAATTACCCTTATAGAATGCATTACTATCAAACCAGTAGCCTCATAATTGATAACCCATATCAAATCTCTCTGAGACAAGCAAAATGTACCTTTTCCAGTGGATAGGCAGTTTTGGCACAAGTTGCACATTTATCTTGTGTACCAGAAAACATGCTAGCAGCCTTGCTGGGCGATCTTGTCTGCAAAATTAAATCACTAGCAATGACACTCAATGGTACTAACAACATGCTATGTTAAATTTAAGCACTCATAATTAGCTCAAGTGATCCAATGGAAGTTTACCAGCTCTGGAGTTAACTTCTCAGCTGACTTTGCAGCTGTTGAACATGAATCATTGCAAATTAAGCGGAGTTAAACAACAGCTAGCCAATCACATAAACAAAATGACTTTAATAAAGCACAAGACTTACGTGACTGAAAGTTCTTGTTGAAATTACCAGTCTCCTTGAACAGCTGCTCAAAGTGAGGCTTACAGTAAAGAACTCCTTCCATTGAGGAGTAACTGCTCAGCTGAAATCACGACACAGATCCTTATAAGGCAAATTCATTTGCTGCATTATCCTTCAAATGCACCTCTAATCTGTGGCAGACAATGACTATTTAACTTCGAATTCGTTCCCCAACAAGGATTATTGAGTGAACTCAATCATAAATAGAGGCATGGCAGAAAGCAAAGGCAATTATTTTAAGCTCAACTTCCATCCATCGGAACACAATGCTCAAACACTCACTCCTTGTGCACAGAACAATGAGTAATAACATGCAATAAATGCAATATCCAAGTTTCTTCTTCTGTACTCAAGTCTACCAAATATACATGACAAAGACATTACACCACACATAATTGTATCATAGAACATAAACCAGAGATTGTAAGCGAATGAAAAAATGGCGCACCTTTAATGTGCCTTTGCAGTGGCTGCACTTGAAGCAAGACTTGTGGTATGCAACCCCATCAGCGGATAACTGTTCGACAGGATAAACCGTCTTCTCGCAAGCCTTGCATTTAACTTGGGTGCCCGTAAATGACATCCTTTTGATCCTTTAGATCTACCTCTTCTCTCAATCGGATTCCCCAAACTTACAACAAAAAAGTTGCGGACCAGATCGACAAGTATCGATTGACTCCTGCTTCCTCAACCGCAGCTGCACTTCCAGATAGAACAAGCTTAATATCAGAATGCTGAAACAATGGGAATCAAAGAACGACGCACCCTCTAATGGAAAATGTCTCTCTAATCAACCTTGGCGAAAGAAATGACCACTCTAGTCATGAACAAAGAAAGGAAGAACCTCGACATGTAAACAATCCGAATCAGCTGCAAGAACCCATTTGACCCAATACAATTCAAGTCACCGGAATTTGTTAAGGATTGGGTTCTCTATAAAAGATCTGAAGCTTGTAAAAACACATGGGGGAAAAGGTTCCTTTGGCCAAATGACTAAATTATGTGACTAACAAGTAACAATGCGCAGGGCATACGAATGCATGTGAAATGGGTCCGAACTAGAAGCATAAGTATCGAGATCTGACTCGAAAAGGTAAGATGAACATCAACTTTAAAGAAATGAAGATGGGTACCTGGAACAGGGGCAAAAAGGAGTAAAGGATCGATTTTTCAGCTCGTACGCGCTGAAGTGTCTAATACAGAGAGGAGGCACCAGAACGGAGCCAAGAAAAAATTGGGCGACAGCGATCAATCGCGAAAGAGGATCTTCACAGAGAGCGAGAGAGAGAGAGAGAGAGAGAGAGAGAGTGGTCGCTCTATTTTGTGGGGAGCGAACGCAGCGAAGTGAATGATGAAGCTGATGATGGTGGTAATAATTCCTTTTTATTTTTTACTTTTTTGGCCTTCTCTTCTTTTGTGAGAGAGAGAGAGAGAGAGAGAGAGAGAGAGAGAAGAAATACGAAAAGAAAAGGGAGGAGGAAATTATCTTTGAAGTTGGGTGGAAGCGAAAATGGCTCCCACACTCGATCTGCTTCAACCAACGCTCTCTGACGCGGCTTCCCTGTTTTCTCGTTTGGATCTCTGTCTCCTTCCTGCATCCGTGAGGGCCCCCACCATATGTGCATAAAACCAGCTTATGAAAAATACTATTGAAAATGGAGTTTTGTCGCTAATCCATCCACTCATCAGCTGCTTAGGACAATACAAGGTCGATCCTGACTTATGAAGTATGTCTGCTCCTCCACAGATGCTTCGCGACCCAATTTTGAAGCAGCACCCACGTCACTGACTGCCCTTTGAACGGAAGTATGGATCGGGGAAAAATCAGAACTTTTCAACAATAAGATAGAATATGCCCCAAGGCCTCCTCTAAAACCACGGCTCCCGTTGAAGCATCCCGTGGCGCGGCTCAGTCGCCAGCGAAGCCGAGCCAGGTTCAGCTCGCTTACCCGTTCTCTTGCGACCCTTTGACCGGAGGAACATGCAAGCATGACATTACTTCGAAACCCCGGACAAATCCATCTCGAGGAGTCGAGTCCATGATGATGCCCCACGAAACATCCTTCACGCGCCTCCTCATACATGATGATGATGATGCCCCACCCATCATCCCTTCTCCTTCCCCGCTTGAGCCCATGTTTCCCCATTTTGATTGCTTTCTCGTCCTTCTTGCAAACGGAGTTCAAAACTACGAGGAAATTATATTTGCGATTGCTGAACTTTAGTCAAATTCGCAAGCAGGACACAGGAACTTTCTCATCTTTCCCCATTGCTCTCTACTGTTCTGATGGAGCGCATTGTGAGCTGTAAAGTTCAGTTTTTTACTCTCGGTCGTTGTGCGTGAATTCGCTGCATTAAAGAAGAAACGTAAGTGCATGCAGTCCACCTACTTTACGCACCCATCAAAGATCGAGTACTCTTCATGAAAGCTCAAGACCCGTTGGTCTTTTTAAGAATGTCCACTCATCAGAGCATGTCTTGGGCACTAGCTGGTCTATAAGTACATACCCAATCGGGATTTTTGGGAGATGGGGTTCGGAACAAGATCGGCTGAGGGATTCGATCCAGGCCCGAGTTTATAACGGGCCTCCACTGCCCGTGAAGACCCGACTCAGCCCATTAACAACCCGGATTCAGTCCGTACCTTTTTTGTTCCCCGTCTGTCTTCTTTCTGACTCTCAAAGTTGAGAGGACATGACGAGCAAAACAAATCGAGCTCTTTCTATTCAGTCACTTGGGTATGTTTTTCTATTCTTCCTTCTCGTTTTCTGGTCGTCAACAAGATTACTTAGGAGCTTCATGGCGCGACCATGCTCAATGAGTTTGCCTGCAATGTGCAGCTTCTCGTACCCTTGTCTGAGTTCGATCGATACCACTTCCCCTCGCGACGGTTTGCGGTTGCTTTGCATGCGACGATTGTAAGAAAACTCTTAACCTTTGTGTTTTGATTGCTAAAGTGTATGGGTGTGTGTATTTTGTAAAATTCCACCTTTGAGAGAGAGAGAGAGAGAGAGAGAGAGAGAGAGAGAGAGAGAGAGTTGTGGTCAGATATTATATGCGTTTGGAGCAACCTGGCGTGTTAAAAACCACTTCTCTTTCATTGTAGTTGTTGTTTGGGTGCTTTCAGGTGATTTTCAAGTTTTTGACTTCATGGTAAGTTTTGTTGCTTTGCCTTTTTTTATCTAGCCCCTCATATTTCAATGTTGCCGTGAATAGACCAATATAAGTGGAAATGGGCAATGCAATGAGAGCCTGTCCGTTTTCCAAATTAACTTCAGGAACTACGTGTCCAGACTCTCTTTTAAGACACAAAAGTGGTGCTATACTGTGAACAAATCGGTTTTTCTCTGTGATTTGGGGTTTTATCAGTTCTGCTCGCTATATGAATTGCTAGACCTTTCCAGCCAAGTTAGGATTTGAAATTCATTCAATTTGCTGTATGGGATTGTAATAACCGAGCTGCACCTGGAAGAGCACTATTCGCAAACTATACGTGCAGGGTATACTTAGCAAACTACACTTGCCTTCTCCATGGCAAAAATGGAATCTCTGGCTGAGCATGCTGCTTAACAATGTGGATGTGGACAATTATAAGTTGCGAGGAACGTTTATCATCTTCAAATTCCACCTCCCCTATTTGACCTTGGGCTCAAATTGAATTACTCATGCATTGTAATGAACCACAGTTCCTCCTTCCATGCACCTGCATTTGCATGTCCATGGCAACCTTCCCACGCACATGGGAATGGGCATGTACCTTTTCCTTTGCGTTTCATCATGTGGTAAAAACTCTCTTTAGTCAGTGCTCTGAAGACTGTTTTTACCAGTTGGTATGTTTTCGTGTTCCTTCATAACTTGGTCGTTGTTTGCATTGATTGTGCTGCTCTTCTACATGTCTCAACGAAGTCTTTGTTTCCTATATGTTTCTTCTGTTTGCAGAATCTTCTTTGGGGCGATGGAGTTACCCGTACCATCATGATGCATTTGAAGTGATAATTACTTCGTGCTGTGACAGCTGGAAATTAACAATTTTAGACCTTACGCTAACAATGCCGACTGTGGTAAAGATATGTGGTTGAGCTCATCACATACAGTGCCAAAGTCAAAGGCATACTGGACACCAGACCTCCATAGAGTATTTGTCGATCTCTGTCTGGAGCAGGTTAATGGAGGGAACAGGCCAGGAACATATTTTACAAGAGAGGAATGGATGAATTTTTTTGTTTTTGGGTAAGTAGGAATGGATGAATATTGTTGAACAATTTCATGAAAGAGCAGGAACAAGTTATGATAGGAAGCAGATGAAGAGCCATTGGGATGTAATGAGGGAACAGTGGAAAGTATGGTGCAAGCTCACTGGTACTGGTTTCATGAAATGGGATCGGAGTTCCAACTAGTTTGGAGCTACTGATAAAAAATGGGCTCTGTATATTAAGGTACAAAAATTAATTAACACTTTTATCCTTACCATTCAGTTCAAAAATTGGAGAGATAAAGACATACATGACTTGATTTGTCCCAGGCAAATCCAGCAGCTGTGCAATTTCAGTTTAAGGAACTCCAGTTTGTAGACAAATTGGAAATCATATTTGATGGAGCAATAAGTAAGAAAGATGCAGGATTTCTCACTCAATGTAGGCACCAAGGTGGTTCAGTGACCTCCCCCTTGCAAACAGAAGGACAAGCCACAACAATGAAGGCGCCCAAAATTGAGGCTGTTCATGAACTTGATATAAGCAGCGGGTCAGCTGGTGACCTCGATACATGCAGCAAAACAAGTCCTGATAGATAAAACTCGTGCTTACTGGCTGTTGAACCAAAAGCTAAATGGACACCTGATTGTCACAAGATATTTGTTGATCTAGGCATAGAACAGATATTGAAGGGTAATAAACGTAGGATATATTTTACCGAGGAAGGCTGGAGAAATGTTGTCAGATCATTTAACCCCACTAAATTTGATGACTTCAGCAATCATCTACCTTACAATAGCTGTGGAGATAATCACTGTCTAGCATGGTCAAGTTGAGAGGAATGAAGCTCGAAGCATCGCTGACTAGAAACAATCATCCACCAGGGAGCAAAACCCAATTCTGCTTATTTTGGATGTGAACGTGCCCATGAATATTCGTAACAAATTGGATTTGGAATCTTGAATATCAACTTTCCTGAGAATGGACCTGTTAAAGCATCCATGTGGCTACTAATTATACCTGCGATTCGGAATCCATCCTTTTCCAATGCTTTCCTTCGCCTAGAAAAGTATGTTCTGCTATCAATTTGCAGTTCATCGTCGGATCTGCCAGAGGGTAAACTAATTCAGACAAGAAAGATTGCATATCCAAAGAATGAACATGGTTCGAAGCAGATATATTAAGCCGAACGCAATCATTAGTGCAAGTATGAACAAGAAACTAAAGAAGCCACATGACACTTCTAACAGATTCTTCTTCTTTTTTTTTGTCTCTTTTTTGGTGAGGGAATGATAAAGGAGAAATTTCATGACACTCCAACTATACATTAAGAGATAACGGGTCAACACTCAAAGATGTTCATTATCAAGAGTTGTCTCTGAATTAGCCGAAGTACCTCATAATCAAAGAATACCAACTTCTGAATCCTGCAGAATACATGATCTCCATGGCAACATTCTGCTCTCTTTGGGATTTTCTAGACAATAAAACCAAAGTCCATCCACTTGCTTGCAGCTCCGTGTACAGTTGAAGGATATAACTTTGCTTTAAATAATTCGCCTCTTTGAAACTCTCACTATGAAAATAGTCCAATCTGTTTCACGAAAAAGAACATGAGAACCAAGGAACTTGATGGAGGAGTGTAAACATTGATGCATCGTTAACTTCAATTTGCCTAGGTTGACCTTCAAAAGTCAGTAATCTAAAAATTCCTAGACAAAGAAGAAGGATGCAATTGCCGCTGGTGGGATGTGAAAGTAGCCACTGCATAGCGATGACTAGGAAAATGAACTCCGTAAAGAGACTAGAAAGAATTAAAAGAAAAAATGGACTATCAAAGTCTTATTATCAATCCCTTAACCCTTTGATGTGGGGACAGAATTAATTTATTAGCACTTCGCAGGGATTAACATTATGAAACGGCACAGAACAAGAAGTGACGAGAACTAACCCGTTTGTGAAGAGATCAACGTTAAGAGGATGCAGAGATAAAATGTCATCTGCATCCATCAAAACAACATCTAGACCACCATCTGCTACTGTAACAGCACCGAGATAACTCTGAATCACTGCATTTGAGACATTTAATTCTCTAGCATAGTGACCACCTTTGATGTATTGCGTTGCAAGATCCCCGCAAAAGAGAGGACAGTCATGTGCTTTCAAGCCATTGAGCTCTGCATGCTGAGCATGTATGTTGCAAATTCTATGATAATCAAGTAACATCTGACTTCGAACAACCCCTGAATTTTGACTTTCGCAAGATTGCAACATCACTGCTAACACAGTCAGCAAGCTGATTAACAAGATCCCAACCGTTACCAGTGCACCTATGAACATGGTAGCAGTGAAAGATGACACGAAGAATCCTGATTCCACCATATAACTGCTAGTCATCTCTGCATCAAAGTAACCACACAGGAAGATTACTAATTAAACTGTTTGCTACAATTGTTCCTAAAGAGAAAATGTTCCAGTCCATCATATAATAAGACAATACACTAATTGCTGAACAATAAGACGACTCTTGTCCCATCCCAATTCTTCTGATATGAATACGATGTGTCCATTAGTTACACTGGTGATCTCTACCATGTTTCAAAATTCAGTAAAAACAGCAGTAAATAAGATTGAAAGACAAAAAAACTTTAACAGGTAAATAAGGAAAAGAATGATTAGTCTATCATATGCTCTAGTGATGCAACTTTTGAATACATAAAAAATCACATCATAGGAGCTAAGACACTATTGGCCATTAAACACATCGACATATGCTGATAATTTGATAGATAGGGACTCTTATATACCGAATCGCAGTAGATATAATTAAGTTGCTGCATACCAGAACCTCCTCTGCTTGAAAGGCTCCGGATTGAATAGCTTCTTTCCATTTGATGGGCATTATCAGACATGATTTGTACCTCCTTAGTAGTTCCCGCCTCAACTATTCCCTCCTACGGACGTTTCAATCCCTCCCCAGAATAAGAGCAAAGAAGGTCGCCAGAGACTTGGACACGCAGTGGATAGCTTGAGAAATTGGCAGTTGGGGGAATGAATGGAGACATGCTTTTCCTCTATGCTACGTAGATTAGCTTGGACATCTTCCATATACAATATCTGCCAAGAAGCAATAAGAAGTATCACGACATTACCTCAGACAGTGCTGATTCGATTTTCCTGGCAAATTTTCAGCGGTGCAAAAAAATTTCTTCACTAAGCCCAATTTTCCAGCGAAAATACTCTTTCTAATGACTACCTCAGTTACACGACTGCTAGATATATTACCACTATAATAAAGTCACGTTTCTCCTTGATAAATTGGTAAGATTTGTTCTTAGAGCAGACGGCTACTCAGTGTTTTGCTATCAGGATTGAGATTATCTTGCTTCGCTTATTCCTATGCTAGAGTGAATTACATTGAAGATCAAGACATTCTTGCAGGGCCTTCTCCGTCAAATCATAGGACTCCTCCTAAGAAGGGAATTGAGTGAAAACATTTTTCAAGAAATCGTTATACATCTACCCTACAATCTTCTATACAAAGGCGCCCAATCTCAACATAGTCGTCTAACCACTAGCAGAATATACTATAGCAATTTACAGAAGAAGCCCAAATCGCCAAATAACAGGAGGACATCAAACTATTGCTCAGTGCTCACACTGAACACATACCGGTTACCCTCCGCATTACATACTAAGAAAAGCACGGTAATTTAAAACAAGATTTGCCCACTCTGAGAAAATGTTCCAATATGATGCAGCAACACTACGAAACCGGAGTGCCAAAATCCCAAACGGGTCGACAAGGATCAAGAAACTCGGGTAACGATTTGGAAAAAAAATGATGGAAGAATGAAAAATTACAGATCGTTAGTCGTGGGGAACCTGAGATGGAGACAGCCAGAGGAGAGGCAGCGATGATTTCCCTTCTTGCTGAAGGTGAGAGAGAGATATTTGCCGTGATCGATCCCCTCGTGAATGACTCAACTCGATCTCCATTCTCTCTCGCCAGAAGGTTCCTCTTTTGCTTTCTTTGCTTGATGACGACGATGATACGGACAACTGGACCAGTCCCTTATCGTACTGTGCCACTTATCGAGCCGAGACAAACAATCATCACGCCACTCGTGCAAAAAATTACATTTACAAGATAAGAAAGAATTAAATTTAAAACGAGTAATTTTGATAAGTTTAAGGAATTACCTTTTCGTCATCTTGACTATATTTACAAGATAAGTAATCCTCCTTTTGATATCGTACAATTACAATCTAAAAACTCTCATGAATATTTATGTAATTGTACATCTATGTTTGAACCAAAAATGCTAGTTATTTCACTTTTAAATAATTGATTATATACTTTTCTTATTTTATCTTGAAAATGCTGTCATTAAACAGATTTAACAAATCTAAATCTTAAAAAGTAGTTGAGAACTAGCCGCGTAAAATTGGGCTCTTCTATCAATTAATAAAAATATGAAGTCGAAAGTGTTTTTTTTTTTTGAGTTTTTCTTGGAACGTAGATAATAGAGATAGTCGGTAATTCTTGTCCTTCATATTTTTACAATACTTTAGCCTTTTGTAAATATAATTGTTGAGAAAAATGCCCTAACCTACTATGTAAATTCAGGTAGTAAATGAAGAAAAAAAAATGTTTTCAAATGATCTTGTAGATATAGATTTAAAATGCAATCACGCCAATCCAGACAACGTATGCCGTTGCAAAAACTAGAATTTAAAACCCAAGATTACTCCTCGAGATTTGAGAAAATTTTAATGATAACGAAAAACCCTAGACAAGAATTCACTTATTAGATGAGGGCTTAGCCCACCCAAATTCAAGGACCATTGCAAGTCCCTACTGCTCGACGTTTTCTCCCTTCGCTTCCTCTTAAATAGAAATCATCGTTGTACTTTCCCTCAAAGTTTAAAATATTAATCGAATTTCAAAAAATAAAGAAAAAAAAATCATGTGTACGCATTCCATAGGCAAGGTACGATGTACACAGCCTTCACGCGACTGCCCGACATAGAAATGATTAGCACAAGGCGAAATTTCTCCAAAAAGCTCATGTCCGAGCTCCCTGGACACAATCCCACGACAGTACAGTATAATACACACTGTGAAGGGACACCTCGTTCAAGTGAACCCTTAATCTTTCACACTTGATAAATCAATTTCACTTTATCGAGTTCCATTTCCCTACCAAAACATTGACCTTCCAACATGTTTCTGCGCTATGTACGGTGCCAACAAACATCCAAGCCAGCATTGTTTTTGCCAAGAGAAGACAACGTCGTCCGAGTCGAACACACGCCGCGACCACATTACCCTCAAAATTTCATCGTGATGCAGTACGTGACACATCCTGCCAGCACCGGATGCAACTCTGCATTCTATAATGCAGGAAATAAAATCCTCGCCCAGTGAAGAAGTACCTCATACAGGTCGAGTTGAATAAGTTGCCAATCAAAAAACATAGGACATCTCAACTCTCAAGGCATGGCATTGCTGCTGTTATACAGCATATTATGCCAACATCCGCAGTGTCTCTCTTCAAAAAATTTCCAGATCGTTCAGCAGATTTACAGCTATGTCTACATTCATGGCCAACTCAGCGGCAGCACCGATGTATGAATGTGGAGTCAATTTCAAGAGATTGACTTTTGCTTCCTCAGGTAGTTCTAGACCTTCTATGAATTCTGTGATACTTTCTTGTGAAACTGCTCTTCCCCTGGTCAATTCCTTTAGCTTCTCGTAAGGCTCTGGGACCCCGAATCGTCTCATGACCTGTTATATTAGTATATATATATAAGCAAGGCATGAAATTTCCAATTGACATAAAAAGAAAAGGCAAATCACATTAAAAAAATCAGAATAGACTGTAGTTTGGTACAAAATTGGATGAAAATAGAAAGATCAGACATAATTATGCAAGAATGGAGCAGTGAAGGCTAACATCAAATATCATGTATTAGACCACATTGAAAGATAGAGAAATATGGGAACCCCTACATTATTAAAAAAATAGGCAATATGTTACTCCACCGAAAAAAAGAAGAAGAAGAAAGAAATCAAGAGCCTTCTCCTTCCTTGATGCCTTTTATTTTCTTTCACAGTCCAGGCAAGAAAATTTTAATGATAAGCCATGTCATTCTCTTCAAGAATAAAATCATGACAATCTCCATGACACCACCATCTCGGGCAGAAGATAAAGCATGGATCAGAAAAAGTAAATAGCTTTCATCAACTTAGACGAAAAAAAAGAAGTAAGATACATACAGTTTGTATTGGTTCGGCAAGAACCTCCCATGAATGATTCAAGTCCTCGCTCAAGCGTGCCTCATTAACCTGGAAACAAGAGGTATTAAACAGAAGAAATCATCCGTGTACAAGCAACTACAGCATTCTTTTTTTTTTGGGGGGGGGGGGACTAAAGAGCATGTATTTTGTGACTAAAACTAAAGAAGCCATTCTTTGCACATAAAAGAAGGTGGCTCTATAAAGTCTGACGAAAAGAATAATATAGAGTAATTAAGAAACTGCTTATGGACACACTTATCTTGCTTAGGTCAACAGCTGCTCATCAACATTCAGCTTAGGAAAAAAGGAAAGGCAAGGGAAAGCAGCGGTCTGACATCATACTCATGGATACCTGAAGTTTCCCTATGCCCTGCAGTGCACTTTTATAGGCAAGAAGAGAATGACCCAATCCTTCACCCATGTTCCTCAGTACAGTCGAGTCAGTTAAGTCACGCTGCAATGAAAGACAAGCCAAAAAAATTATAATGATTGGCGAAAATGTCTTTCCTTGGGTAAGTGAAGAAAAAAGATTGTTGGTGACAAGCAAGTAGATGATTATTTCTTATAACAGCATCAATTGCTTGAATGGAATAGAGAACTGGCCTCACCTGCCAGCGTGATATTGGCAGCTTCATGCTTAAATAAGATAGACCTCCATTGGCTTTACCAAGATTGCCTTCGCTATTTTCAAAATCAATCGGATTTACTTTATGAGGCATGGTTGAAGACCCAATCTCACCAGCCTTAGTTATCTGTTAAAAAGTAAAATTAAGAGGTTAAATGTTTTATCTGTTTAAATAATTAGAAGAAAAGCAGATGCATTGGGGTCCTCACCTGCTTGAAATAGCCTAATGAAATGTAGCCCCAGATATCTCTATCAAAATCGATCAGTATATTATTGAACTGGATGAGTGTATGAAAAAGCTTCGCCATGTAATCATGAGTTTCAATCTGCAATAAGTCGAGGCAACATCAATATATTTAAGAATTTAACAACATGAAAAACCTTTAACATATGATGACAACTTTCTATCTGCAATAAGTAGAAGCAACATCTATAAGTTTAAGGATCATCAAGTCCATAATGAGTTTTCTTACTGTAATCAGAAGAACCTAGGTAAAAAATATTATCAAGCAAAAACTTTCGCAACATCAAACATTGCATGCACAAAAATTTTCATACCAGGCTCGCCTAAAATTATCAAGCAATTATACCGCACATTTTAGGTGTAAGAGAAATTTCCCAAGGCAGCTTAATATCATTGATTTAATAGCAGTAACTTCTCACAGTCTCACGGACCATCACATCAAGAATGAATAAGGCCAAATGCGGAGAGACTTTTTTCTTAATAACAGCATATACAAGATAAAACCATACTAACATGCCAAAAGGAGCACTGCCGACATATATCTCCACGACTGTTAAGGGCTTATATAAATTATTCATAGAGTCCTTCCCCACGCACATTTTATTGTTCCACATGTCAAACAAAACTATTGCTAAAAAATCTATATATTTGGAATATACCTATCTGTAGATTCAAACAAAAAATTATACGTGAACATTCAGAGTTAACCAAGCATCCCCATGAGTTCTCTGCAACTATGAGTACCGAAACTCTGCGTTGAACCCTTCTGATGTTATTATCATATAACCGGTCATCCATCATTCTGTATGAACTTGTTGATAAGGAATAAAATGCTCAAAGTGACAGTAACCCATGGATTCCTTTCTAGTTCTGATTATTCTTTTGTTTCATATATATTATAGCAACAAACGGTAATATTTTCAGGTACTCTGACAATAATATTACTAATATAGAAAACTGGAGAATAAAAGCTCAACAAACACACCTGAGTAACATATGGATTAAAACTCAATCCAAGAGACTTCACAAATTCTTCAGCTACATGGGGCCAGTTAACATGAGGATATGCAGCTAGATGAGCATTATAGTTTCCCACTGCACCAGCAAACTTCCCCATAATCTCGACCTGATGTATTTGCTTCCTTTCTCTACTCAACCTGACAGCAAAAATTGCCATTTCCTTCCCTAGTGTCGTTGGTGAAGCTGGCTACAAGATAACAATTGCAGATTTAGCAATCTGCAGTGATGATTAAAATGGAACTCAAGCTATACTTTGAATTATCTGGATACGATAATCCAATAATGCATCATTATCAAGAAAAAAAGACAACAGACAAGTGACTCGGATAATTTCTGGGTCAGAGAATCATAGGAACATTACACCATGCTAATGCCAGATTACACCATGCTAATCATGGCATTAAGTCTTTTAAGGGTCTGAGCAGTGCACTTTTTTTCTTTTCATATTTGCAGATCATGCAACTCTGCTACAGACTCAAAAAACAACAGTGCCAAGAAGATTTTTGTTATATCTACCCAGCCAAAGCTGATAAATTACCTGACCATGTGTACGAGAAAGCATAGAAATCTGAGCATTATCCTTAGCCATCAAGCATATAACCCTGATCAATTTGTCCATGACAGGAAACATGACATTCTTCATCGATTCTTTGAGCATCAATGCATGAGCGAGATTATTGATGTCCTCAGATGTGCAAGCAAAATGGAAAAACTCAAGCACCTGCACAAAGGGAGAGAACAATTGCATCACCTTTCCACTTTGCACAAGGATTAACCCAGCCAAGTGGATGAGGAAAAAGACATAGCAAGTTATCTGAACATTACAAAAGCAAAGAGTGGCTCCAAACCTGTGCTATCTCTGTATGTGATTGACACTTCTGTTTCAAGAAATATTCCACTGCTTTAACATCATGGTTTGTCACTCTCTCTATGTTTTTGATTTCCAATGCATCATCCAAGTCAAAACCATCGATCAGCCCTTGCAAAAAAGACTCAGCTTCTTCACTGAAGCTTGGAACCTCTGTTACTTCAGGGATTTGGGAGAGCTTCAGCAACCATTTAATCTGAAAAGGGGGCACTAATTTAAATATTTTCCTCAAAATGCTATTAATCACGCAAGAATAAAGAAAATAACTAGTAATACCAGAAGGCAACCATTACCAATCTTTTCAGAATAAAAATGCAACTAATTAACAAGGACAGACTCTCTCTCTCTTTTTTTCATGGAATTAAGTACTGTATATCGAGTCATAGATTTGCTCTAAACCAAACGAACCTGGATTTGCCAATTGTCCGTCCTGCACTTTTGCAATGTGATATCTTAAAATAATTTTGAAAAATGTACCGCTCTAAGGAAATATCAGATAGATCCCCGTATGCATTACTGCACACAGAATCATAGTTTTCAAATTTTCATTATTGCACAGATATTGGAGCAGTATCATCCAATGCAGTTAACCAATTACATCATCAAGTAGGTTCAACATAAAACTGCCGAGCAAATTCCTGTTTGCAGAGTTACAAGTTGAATGAGATGATACCTCGACAAGAACACGAAAATAGATTAGGCCATATTCACTCATATAAGGAGCAAGGTCCTTCACTTTACTCCAGTAACGACCATCCAAAGGCGATAAGGCTGTCAAACTCGAAAGCTCAAAATTGCATGAACTCTGGCTCAACATCTTGCCTGCCTGAAAATAAACAAATAAATATTATATTTCTTGAATTCTGAAGTCAATAGTCTCGATATGCGATAAACTGAGAGATAAACTCTAGCCCAGATTCTCATTTCTCTAGAAGACGAGGATAAAGCACCGCATTAAAGGTCACAATTCTATACCGCATCCACCACATTTCCACCCGTACCGTCCATAATAGCAAAACAAACGCAATCCCAAGACAAGAACAGAATTTTTCTTCTAAAATTTGTCATTTCCAAGTCCTTCCTTTGCACCCTTTGTCTTGCTAAAGTAACCAAGCCAAACTCGTCTCAACCGAAAGTTTTCACCTCGGATAATCAACACAACACATTAACCAAATACCTTGTCGACCGCAACAGTATGGTCCTTCAGTATAGCCTTGACGGCGCAATTTTTCCGCGAGGCCAAGGTTGGCGAAACTCGGAAGGGGGCACCGAAGGGAAACCGCGATTCGACGAACTCTCTAGGAATTAGCGTTCCTGCTGCGCGTCCGCAAGGCCTGCCACCATTCAAAGCCCTAGAGCAAGGAGCTCCGAACTCCATCGGAAGACTAGGGAAGCGAGACCCGACCTCAAAGGGGTGAACTTGAAGCAGCGGGAGTATCAGTCAAGCTCGAGAACGAACAAGGTACTTCGAGCTCGCGCGGTCTTTTTCGACATTTCATGGGTTACGGTCAGAAAAAATAAACCCTAATCCAATTTGATAAGTAGTGCACGGTCGGGTGTGTCGCGCCCTAGCGAGACCTAATACGACCGAGTATCTGATTGGCTGTTTCATTCGTGAAAGACCGGCCATTTTGGGCCGAGATTAATGGGTCGAACGGGCTCAGTCGGCCCATGGCAAAGTTCTTTAAAAAAAATTTGTAGTCCACCTAAATTAAGAGATAACCATGGTCATTTTCTAAATATATATAAAAAAGATAAATTGTTCGCTTTCAAAATAATAGATTACATTTATTTTATTTTAAAGCAGAAGATTTTCCATCATAAAAATGATATTTTTATGTGAATAACTACTATCCTTTGACTTTTAAACAAATAATATTTGAATTTATTTACGATATGTTCACTTGAAAAAACCTTTAACCTTATGGTGTATCATGAATTATAAAGTCCAAATGCCGGATGAAAGCCTGCACCGCGAGGTGCACAAAGACATGGCGGCTGAATGCACTTGTATAATAAAGTAATAGTTACACGTGAATATGATTTTCGAAGAAGATGAAATGACACTGAACATCGAATTGAGATAATTGTTCAGGCAGTAAGCAAAGGGCAGGACACGGTCCTTGAGCTCCAATACATGGACGGGCCCAGTAAAAAGGTCTTAACGTCATAATCGTTCACTCGAGTCTCGTGTATTGTGTGTAAGAACCAGAAAAGAACATCGAACAATGAACCTGAACAGGTGAAGTCTCGGTTGCTCTTCGTCAAGCTCCGGCATCATGGACGCACATTGCATGGTAGCAAGTTAACTCTACTGGTGTAACGAAATAAATAAACTCTTTGCGGGATCTAAAATGACGCTCCTGCAGACGAGGATCGTGTATGCAGTGTCCGAGTCAAAGTAACTACATTTGAGATTTCAAAAACCTTCCTTGTCTATTGACAATGTTCGGAGATAACAAGCACCTTATTTAATAGGAATCCTGTCTTCAGAATGGATCGAGCGTGCGCACGTCGTTTTGCTGATTGTTGGTGGCTGCTGGGGAAAGTGGCCACATGTGAATTGGTGAAGGCAAGATGTTCTGTCCAGGAGGCTTGAGAGTCACGAGAGACTAGTCTGACAATGATCGTCGAAGCAAATGTTTACTTTTATGTAGAACTCTTTCACTCTCGATGACTGTGATGTTTCTTTTCTTTCAATCAATTGGTGGCTTGGCTATGCAGATTGGCATATGCATCTATCGGATTGTTATTTTCGATGTGAACGTCCTTTTTCATCGACGGCTTATAGACTAGACATAAGAGAGGAAAGACATGCACCGAGATGCAGAACGGGTGTTGGTGAACTACTATCTGAAGCAGCTTTTCCAGGGCTTCTGATTGA
This sequence comes from Melaleuca quinquenervia, assembly GCA_030064385.1. Classification (NCBI taxonomy): domain Eukaryota; kingdom Viridiplantae; phylum Streptophyta; class Magnoliopsida; order Myrtales; family Myrtaceae; genus Melaleuca; species Melaleuca quinquenervia. Next base: position 20,914,872 of record CM057724.1, read on the forward strand.
GATAGGTGGAGGGTTAAAGGCAGCGACAAAAGCCGTCTGCAAGACCATAGTGATTGGTAATCTACATTGACAGACAGACAAACATTCTGCGCTGTGTTCCTAGAAACAGATAAAAAGTCAGACACACGGAAATTTAGATTATGGTCTATTAAGAAAGTGCATCATGGAGTGACCGCATTTGGAAAGTCGCTTAATTTGCCACTTCTGCTTCTGAAGCATGCACATTCATACGAGTACATCCATGCTTAAAACATATCTAAAAAATAAACACGATACGTTTCTCATACTTATATTGGTGGCAGCAATTCTAATCCTAATCCGGACAATGATACCGGCATGTATTATTAAAGCAGCAACTAGATCCAAGATTTGTAAATCACTAAGAAGGCAAGCCTTGAACTTATCCCATCTTTTGTCATATTGGAGAAGCAGGGATAAGCATCCTTATGCTTCTTGGGATTCCATCCCAATTGCATTGCCTCTTAAGCAACCTTGTTGGTTTCCACATCTCACATTAATGTGAGAGATCTCATCAACAGCATACTAGCGTATTGCAGATGATCTGAATCTGAAGGCTATTCTCAATACTATCAGCTGGAATTCCTATACATTTGCATGGTACAGATACAGCGATTCGCAAGAGAAGAAGCAGATATTCATGGTTTGATCGAGATTTCAATCTGTTGTCCTCTTTCTTGGTTCTACCCTTCTTATTCAACTTCACCGGAGTAAAAAATTTCTCAAATTGCCCTTAATATCGAGAAAGCCTAGCACTAGAGTCTCGACCAATTCAACATTGTCCCAGGTATTGACTAGGTTAAATGTAGAAATACAGAGCCTTTTATCGACTTTAGGTGGATGAACGCAGCTTTTGCACATGATATGTATCCGCTGTAGACTTTTGGAAAGCTATAAATTCGCTGGATATCATGTCATAATAGTACTGTGATATCTCCAATGACAGCATTTCATTTTCACTAGTTAATCCTTAGATTACATGCTTCAGGCACTTGAGGCAACAAACCAAAAATGGCGCGGATCAGTGAGTGGCATCGTTAATGCTCCCCTAGACATAGTGTGGCCTGTGGTCTCCCAAACAAAGAGATTATCAGAGTGGATGCCGATGGTCGAACAGTGCACCAACCTGGCCGGAGAAGAGGGCGTTCCAGGGTACGTTCGGCTGGTCTCAGGCTTCATGTTTCCACAACCAGATGGAGAGAGGTCATGGATCAAGGAAAAGCTGGTTTCTATGGAACCACTGTCACACATTTATGTGTACAGAATGGAAGCAAGCAATGTGGGATTAGATGGATCTGTGAACAAACTAATGCTTATCGATTATTGCGACGATTCGACACTAGTTCAGTGGTCCTTCGAAATAAACCCACTGGAAGGAACACGCGAGGAAAACATCATAGACTACCTAGGATTCCTGTATAAATCTTGCATAAATAAGATTGAGGGTGCAATAGAAGCTGCATCTAAAGGATCAGTTTAAAGCAACTCCGTGTATATTCTAAGGTACATCTCTTTTCATCAGGACATATTTTGTTGATTATTATAATATTGCCAAGATTGAACTATGACAAGAATCTGATAATCTGTCTCATGAAGATCAATTTCACCTGAGCTGATCATTTTTCCTCTTGCTCTTAACCATAACAAAGTTTGGTGTTGACAAATCTCCAGTCTCATTTATTTGAAGAGTGAGCTATATAGTACCATGAAACCAACATTTGGCTGAGTTCAAACAAAAAGAAACAGAAAGCATGAAAGCTGATGATTCTTAACGAGTGTTAAGGTTTTGGTCAAGGAAAGCCTCTTTCACAAGGTAATAAACCAAAAAGGAAAGTAAAGGGAAAATAAACCCAGATGACAGGACAAATTCATGGGCTAATAGCAAATTACACGAGGTGAAAATCAGAAAGGCATAGCATAGTAATCATAAAAATAAGATTTGACATGAACTCATGGACCCACAATCACAGTGAACAACAAGAAAAGGTAAGAAAGTGTCCCTCGAGAGGGATGGACGAGCTGAGCTGTTGGGATAAGTCTAGAATTTGCATCATCAGCTTTTCAGTCCATGAAAACCTCGTCCCAACTATATATGATCTTGCTCTGTGGACAACAAATCTATTCGGCAATCCGTCATCTTTCATCCAGTATCTTGTTGTCTCCAAAGTCACATTTTGAGTTTCACGTGCTTCTAGAAGTCCTCCTTTAAAGCTCCACATAGTCGATGTAACTTTCTTCATCATCCCCTCCTTCTTCCATACTCTTCACCGTCTAAACTCACTCTTCTGGCTCAATTATTTACGGACGGAGAACAATTGAACAGACTTATTTCATATAATTGGTGATGTTTTTCTTTCTATTATTTTGATAAGAAAAGAGTCTAGCAGTAATTTTTCTTTTGTTATGCCCGCTATCAGTCCCGACAGACGTATTCTATGTACCGTACGAGCGAGTCTCATAGTTCTCCATCACATTGGTAACTTCCCTAATTTTCCGCATATTTTCGGCATGCTGAAACCCTTTCAACAAAAACAGAGAGAAAGAGAGAGAGAGATGGCAAGTATGTGTCAGAACGGGAGAGAAACGGATATGCGGGTTCACATCAAAGATGAAAACGGCACTTTCAACATTTGTTTGAGAGGGTGATAAGCTGTGTGGTTTACTTGCAAATGCAGATGTGCACAGAGAGAAGACTTGCGAGAGCTTTAAGTAACATGCAAGGAAGCTCTGGCAAGTCCATGGCTGGCATCGATCCATCCTCTGCATCTCATTCCATCTGCAGGAAGGGGAGTATATAAACCTCAACGCTTACCACCTCTCAAGCAAAAGTTAAAAGCGCCGTTGTCAGCTAACCACCCCTCAACAACGACATCCCATCGCTCCCCACTCCGACCCTTTTTTCAATTCAGAGCCACCTCAGATATAAAACTCCTGCTTGTAAATCAGTTGTCTACTATTCTGTCTCTGCCTGCGTTTATCTTCAAGTTTACTCTGACGCGCACGCACAGATCAGAGGGAGAGGAGATGGAGCGGTGGTTCCCGGTGATGTTTATGGTGGCTATGATGCTTCCGGCGGCTGCCGAGGGTTTGGCCCGTCACTACAAGTTCAGTGTAAGTAACGCATGCACGAGCAGTCAAAGGCAGACCGTCTACGTGTCAGGCCATGCATGGACACTGAGGCCTTCTTTGGCCACGCATGTAAAGGGAGGCCTACGGTTTCCCTGGTTTTCCTTCCCTCATTTTCTTTTCAGTTTTTCCTTCCATTTAGAACAAAATCTTACCGACGTGCTTAATTTACATTCCGTCAAAAAGGGGAAAAGAATGCAGGAGGATCTCAATTTTTGATATAGTAGGTCCTTAAAGATCAGAAGCGAATTATGTCCTATGCCATACATTTCTTGCTCATATATTTTCGTCATACAAAATCAATGGTGTGTCCAAACTATAACCTGAAGTTATCCGAGTTGAAAAGTATCTTAAAATACATATGGGGTATTATAGAATGATCAAAGAAGGACTTTTTTCTCCATTAGTTATAGTTGATCTTCCAGGATCATTTGATAAAGTAATGAGAACATATCAATCAGTATGACCAACAGGTTACACTAACAATGCAGCGTTTTCCGGAGCATGATAATGAAGACATGCACTCAATATGCTATCATCATTTCCAAGTGAACTATCTAAGTTGCAGTGAATAGATTTTACTGTTCCTTCCGTGGGGATAAGATGAACCTTCCGGAGCTCTTAATTAAAGGGAAGAAGAACATAACCGATCCATGAGAGGAGATAAGTACAAATGAGAATAAAAAAGCAAGACTAATGTTGTGAGGCTGTGGGTGATGTGCGCAGGTGGTGATGAAGAACGTGACGAAGCTGTGTGCGAGCAAGCCCATCGTGACGGTAAACGGAAAGTTCCCTGGGCCTACTCTTTATGCCAGAGAGGACGACACCGTCCTCGTCCGGGTCGTCAACCACGTTTCCTACAACGTCACTATTCACTGGTACTTACTCCATCATGAGCATTTGATAATCCGGTTGCATCTTTATATGCATGCGAAATCATACAATGATATATTACCTCACGTTCTTTCAACGAATTATGGGTTTTATGGTGCTGTAATGTCCATAATCATTGGATGCCGCTCTTCAGCTGATTGAAGTTGAGATCTTGACTCCAGTAGCCGTGATATTTTCATTCTAAAACTCACATTCTGGTCTTTCGAATGAATTGAAACTTAAGTGACAATAGTGAGATTCATTTATAAATTCTCGGCTCGTGTTCTGTTCAACCTTTGAAACTTCTAATTGGATTACATCTGCATTTTAAATGTGCTTGCTTATTCAAGGAGCCGTCATCAATGATTAAATCAATAAATTGGGTTAACGATGATTAAATGCATGTACTTTGTTCAGGCATGGGGTGAGGCAGTTAAGGACGTGCTGGTCAGACGGACCGGCATTCATAACACAGTGTCCAATTCGGCCAGGCCAAAACTACATCTACAACTTCACACTCACAGGCCAGAGGGGCACTTTGCTCTGGCATGCGCACATCACTTGGCTGAGGTCGACCCTTCACGGCGCCATCGTGATCTTGCCCAAGCGAGGAGTCCCTTACCCATTCCCAAAGCCCTACAAGGAATTGGTCATCATTCTAGGTCTGTCCTAAAAACCTTTAATTTAGGCCGCTCTGGGCCAGGAATTCTCCGAGATAGTGCAGCTAATTAGCTGAAAATACGTGTTTGTGTCTTGGGAAACTCACAGGTGAATGGTGGAAAGCCGATACAGAGGTCGTGCTCAGGCAGTCCGTACAATCAGGCCTGGCACCAAATATATCAGATGCACACACCATCAATGGACATCCGGGGCCTTTCCCTAATTGCTCTTTTCAGGGTACTGAAAATGGGTTATACAGTATTTCACACATCCAGTTTGAACTGAATTATATCAAACTCAGAAATCAGACTTAGGATGCGAATAGCCTCTATTGTGGCGAAACTCGGATTGGAATGCCACCAAAAACAAGCTCATTTACTTATACTGCAATCAACCGTGTACAGGGCTACCATCTTATTTTTGGCCTTCTGAACTTGTCAGGCTATACGCTCCATGTTAAAAGGGGGAAGACCTATCTCCTGCGGATCGTTAATGCAGCAGTGAACGACGAGCTTTTCTTCAAGATCGCGGGGCACAACTTGACCGTGGTTGAAGTTGATGCATCTTACACCAAACCCTTCAGCATTGACACTATATTTGTTGCTCCAGGGCAGACCACCAACGCCCTCCTAGCTGCCGACCAGAGCGGCGGGAGCTACCTTATGGCCATCTCTCCTTTCATGGACAGTGTTGTCCCAGTTGACAATTTGACTGCGACTGGAATTATGCAATACACAGGCAACCTAACCTCTACTCCTCCGGTCAAAGCCAGCATTCCTGCCATCAACGCCACCTCAGTCGAATTCGGATTCCTCGACTCGCTTCGGAGCCTCAATTCGATGCGATACCCCGCTAACGTCCCGTTGACCGTGGATCATTCCCTTCTCTTCACAATGAGTGTCGGACTGAACCCATGTTCCACGTGTGTCAATGGGAGCATGCTGGTCGCAGCGTTGAACAATGTGAGTTTCGTGATGCCAAGCACTGACATCCTCGAAGCACATTATTTCAAGAGGAGAGGGGTTTACACCGACGATTTCCCCGGATACCCTCCGATGCCATTCAATTACACAGGAACGCCTCCGAGTAACAGGCAGACAATGAATGGGACGCGAGGTTACAAGCTTGCATACAACTCAACGGTTCAGATTGTTCTTCAGGGCACTTCTATAATGGCGCCCGAGAACCACCCTACTCATTTGCACGGTTTCAACTTTTTTGCCGTCGGGAAAGGCTTCGGGAATTTCGACCCGAATAAGGACCCCAAGAACTTCAATCTGGTCGACCCAGTCGAGAGGAACACAATCGGAGTGCCTACCGGCGGATGGACCGCAATCAGATTCAGAGCAGATAATCCAGGTGAGAAACCATATTCTTTGTAATTATCTGACAATTCGGTAGTCTTAATTTGGTTGTCAGCACTGGTATCTCTCTTTCTAGACAGTAGCATTGTCTGTCAATTAGCTGTCTAATTTGATTTTAGTTGAACATTAGTGAAACAAAATGGTTGCTTTGTCGTTGAAATTAGAAACTAGTCCTTTTCATGAAAAGGAGACTGCAACTCATACAGTTTCTTGGCATGGAAGGAACTGCGAAGCGTTCATTTGAAGTCAAGAAGACATATTTATTGTAGAATGTGATTGAATTTGTGTCAAGTTATAGACTATTTCACGGTGAACCATTTCCTTCGGAGTCTGATGAATCGACGTCCACCTTTTATTCTTTCGGTGATGCCATGAAACTGCAGGTGTTTGGTTTCTGCACTGCCATCTGGAAGTGCACACGACATGGGGGCTGAAGATGGTGTTCATAGTAGAAGATGGCGATGGCCCAAACGAGTCCCTTTTGCCTCCTCCTGCTGACTTTCCAAAATGTTAGGAAAAACCTCCGGGGGTGGACTTTTTCATTCGGTGGCTTGAGAATGGACAGTTGACCAATCAGCAGCTGCGCCATTAGACCGGAAGACTTGAAAAAGTCTGAAGAAGAGATCGAGACCTCATGATGAAAAAAAAAACGAGAATTAAAGAATTCTTCTTCATTTCTAATTTAATGGAGGTGGGGGGAGGGAGAATTTGTTGTCTTTGAACAAAGTCAACTGTGCATCTCTATATAATTGAATCTGCTCGAGCATGTTTGTTCTCCCCGCTCGCAGTAATTTCACATAAAATCATACTGTTTTCATTAAAGGACTGAAATCACCCGACTTCGTGAAAATTCATGACATCCCGATTCAGAAATTGGAGTGGACAAGAAGCTCTTTGAAAGTTGTCGCACCCTTCCCTAGCCGTAAAGAAGATCTCACAATCCCACCAACCAAAGAGCAGAAGTCAAAGGTGAGTCGAGTGTGGAATGAATGTCTAGTTGACAAAAATGAGAATTCAGTCCAAAGTCAGAATTATTCCATTCGGGATGATTGTGCACATTGTCGGTCCAATGAGGCCAAGTGATTCCTTCTTGATCTTGGAATTATACCAAGTGGATACTCATTCCCCAATTATGCTAATAAAGGATCTAATTCGAACTGGTGAAGTGGACCAATAAAAGTTGGCCCAAAAAAAAAAAGCATAGCACGACTCCTTTTTTTTCTTCTGGTTATCTTAATTCAATCTTAATTCAAAGCTTACTCTTGTGAATTATAAAGAGATAGAAATTATCTTCCTCCTGTAAAGTGATAGATGTTCTCGATATTACAGTTAATCGTATATGAATAATTTAAGGCTTCTAACTTACATATTATTAATTTTTTGTCTATGTGCTCGTTGATGTGTAATTCTCAAATATAACTTTGAAAAATAGTCTTCTCAAGTATAGCTTTAGAAAATTACCTCATTAGAGTTATTTACAATTCTGCATGTGATCGCAAAGGCCATGATTCATGCACTATTGATAGGTGGGAAGTTGTGTGATGCATTGAAAACATATTTGTCAAGGATATGCTCGTTAGATAAAAGTCATTTGTTCTATTCCATTTTAATTAACGTATACTTTATTGTGAGACTTCTTAAGCACCTAGTTGACATGTAAATTTCTAATTTGATTAGGGGGATCTATCCTTACCCATCTAAAGATAAGAGTTGTGACTAATTGCATGATTATTAATTCCTTGTACATGGAGTAGAGATTTATAGCCAAAATTTACATAGATCAAATCCCTACTATGAATTCGTCGACTATCGACAGATCGTTCAAGCTACTTTTGCGGTGAGAGCAAATTGCCACGCCAAGGCGCAACACTTGCTTTGATGGCCTAATATGGAATACGCGCTTCAGCTCCATCCATGTTCGAGAATAATCGACTCGGCAAGCGAGTTGTTGCCCATTACTATTGGCGACTTCCATGGTTCCTTTCATCATAACACATCCTTTTCAAATGCGTAGTTCATGCCCGTGCTTCATGAACATGAAAATTAGAGATTTGTCAAGATAAAAGAGAGATGCTAGAGTAAGATTTGAGAAGATCAGAACATGGTGAATCAATGTTCTTTTTTGGGGGGGCCTGCTGTGATGATTGAAACAGAGTAAAGTATCCCATCTTAGCCAGATATGGAAGATCGCGCGAGGCGCCCCAATCACGAGCCGCTTTGGCCCTCCACTGTTCCTTCGTCGCCTTTTCCGCTCGCGCGATCGCGACCGACACAACGCTGGAGCTGGCTCCCCGACCGAGTCGTCGTCGAATGACGAGTGAGAAAGCCACTGACCCTTCTGGTGATATCGATCCGCGGAGCTCCACTGTGGCTCTTTTCTTCTCTCCAAAGCAAGCACGAGAGAGAGGGGAACAGAAAAATTCTCTCTTTCCCGCGTCTTTTTCTTTTCTTGCGTCCGATTCTCAGGAATCTCTCTCTCTCTCTGTCTGTGCGCCATCCTTTCTTTTTCAGCTGGGGTCTCTCCTCGTCCACCATCTTTAATCTTCTGGTTCTGATTTTCTTTTGGGTCATTTTGTCTTCTTCCCTTTTTCCGCCCCGAGATTTTTCTTTGGTTCTCTTTTTTTATGCTCTGAGTTGCAATTTGAGTGTTGCTTTACTGAGATGGTGGGCGATATCCTACCTTCCCTTCTCCTTGCTATTTAACTTACCTGCCCAGACTCCTCTTCATCATCATCATCATCATCTCTCTCTCTCTCTCTCTCTCTCTCTCTCTCTCTCTCTCTCTCTCTCTCTCTCTCTAGATTCTGCAGGATCCAGAAAATTTCGATCTTCCACACGATCTTTCGAATTAGAATTAGAATTTGAATGATCAAGAATAAAGGGAGATTCTTGTTTCCAGTAAGCAACCCTGTGGTCACTTGTCTTTTAATCCGTGGGAACCCTCAAAACCTCGGCATTCTCTCGCTGAATCCCAAATCTTATTTTCGGAGACCAAATTCGACTAGTACCACGACTAGCGGCAATGGAGACTCTATACCCACGAGCCTGTATTTCCAATTCCACTTGGTTCAGCACCAGCTGGACTAAAGAAGAGAACAAGAGGTTCGAGAGCGCGCTCGCCATACACGACAGGGACACCCCGGATCGGTGGGTTAAGATCGCTGCGATCGTTGGGAAGTCGGTCCTGGATGTAAAGATCAAGTACCGGGAACTAGAAGAGGACGTGTGCGAGATTGAAGCCGGCCGGGACCCGATTCACGGGTACTCGTGCTCGACTTTCGCGCTGGAGTCCGCCGATGAAAGAGATTTCGATGCATGCAGGAAGAAATCTTCGGCTAGCCATGGAGCCGATCAGGAAAGAAAGAGGGGAGTGCCTTGGACGCAGGAGGAGCACAGGTTCGTTCCTTTTTTTCCCCCCTGAATAACATGTAATTCGTTCGAAAAGGAATTTATGTCGCTGCCCTCAACCGTGTGTAGTGGTTGTCATCTTATCTAATTATCTTGAGAACTTTGCCTCTTATGCTGTGATTTTACAGGAACTGGCCGACTTTTTTTTTCCCCCTTTTGGTTCGGAAGCTGAAGTTTGCATATTTTTGTTACTGCTTGTGGATTCATCTTTATGATCCCGTGAAAGAATTCTCTTTAGAGTTCTACTTAAAAACTAGTGGTGATCATTCTAATTTGGAAAACAAATAAGAAGGTTCAGAAGTCATTAGAAGTATGCGGCTGCTGTGTTATCAATTAGATGCATTTTCAACATCATGACTGATATGAACCTCCCAAAGTTGATTTTTATTTTCCAGGCGTAGAGAAAGTGAGGAGGATAATGGAGGAACAAAAGGTTTTCGATATAGATTATTATGGGTTTCCATTAGGCTTGCGTTACCTTTTCACTAAATCTGTACTTTATAGTTGATGGTAACTCGGATGTTAATCAGCATCTAAATCAAGCAAAAAACAGTTTCCGCTAGAGATGTGGGGCAGTCTTAGCTTGTGTGTTTGAAGAGTTCTTTATCACGGTAGGTTGCAATTACATTATGAAGACATTCACCGTGCTTTTCAGCTGCTAATGCTGTCTTTAGAATTTGACATATGAGCTTGATGCTTAAATAACAGACGGTTTCTGATGGGGCTTCTTAAGTACGGCAAAGGGGATTGGAGAAACATCTCTCGGAACTTTGTGGTGTCGAAGACAGCGACTCAAGTCGCAAGCCATGCTCAGAAGTACTTCATGAGACAGCTTTCTGGTGTGAAAGACAAGAGGAGACCAAGTATACATGACATAACTACAGTTAATCTCACGGACCCAGCTTCATTTTCCGAGAATAATGGCGTTTCCCCTTTGCATCAGCCAAATGTGCTTTCCTCGCCACAGAAGCTCATCAGCGCCCCAGAGCTGGCCCTTGACCATAGTCTCCCTAACTATGGAGAATTTATGTTTTTTGACTCGAGCCATGGGCATCTATTGATGCCAGATACATACGGGTTTGGTCTGAATGGAATGAGATTGCAGGAAAAGAATGACCTGGATGGTGTTTATCCAAGTACAGGATTCCACAGTTCGTTGATTGGAATTCACTCTTCAAGACACCAAATTCAGGGATGACAGTATCTGATGTGATGATTAGTGACCTTGTGTACATTTATTAGCTTGATGCTTATGTGATATTTATGCACCCATGAATGAAAGGAACAAAAAATGTTGAAGCATGTCTCTCTGGGTTTGTAACTGTGGAATAAAAGAGAGATTTGACTTAATTTTGGCCCTCTGTCGAGGATTTGAAGTCCTATGTTGGAATTGATCTCTTAAAGGGTCCTATGACCGGTTGTTGGTACTGTTGAACGGCATGCTTTGCCATTCCCTCGTTTATAGACCCATATTCATAAAATAAGTGCACGTGTGAACGTATGTGATGATTGCAGGAGCGGGAAACGCTCTGGGGTTACGAGGTGATGGCTTGGATCTCTCGTGCTTAAGCTTTATTAGCTTGAAACTTTATCTCCATCTTCAGCGTACGTAATTAAGTTTTCCTTTCTTAATAAGAAGGCAAAGCAAGAATTTATTTTCCTGTTGTCTCGATGATGCTTGGTCTACCATCCAAAAGTCTGAAGATCGTCCGTACATAATTTCCAGATAACACGGAACCCATAAACAAGGGATTTATAGCACTGAAAGAAGTTAATAGTGTCTTGAGTGGGTAGAATTTGTCACGGAAGCCTGGATTAAAACTGCGCTTGCTTTAGTGTGAATGCCTTTGTTGAAGTTGGACCAGCGCAAATGCAAAGCCATATCAGACTATCATATTGGCCAAACTTGCTGATTCACAGGTCACTTTTACATCCTCAGCATCTCACTGCCCACCTTTTCCTTTCATACTCTTTTGGCCATCAAATCTAATAGGCACCCAATATGGCCCAACTTGACTGTGCTGTGCCGTCGCTTAGTCGGATCTGAGTCTGCATTCCACTTTGCTCGAGCATCACATGCTCCAATCCATCTCGGAATATAGGACGGTCCACGTAAGAAATTAAAAAACAATTACACTGCCAACACGATTCTTTTAGGTTACCCTTTTCTTGTCCGATCCACATTTGCTCCTCTCAATTGATATTCCTCCTTGTGCCAATTAAGTCATCGATGGTGGAAAGACTGTTGCATCAGCATGACTAGTTAGTGCCCTCTGTTTGCAACTTTCACATCAGTCTCTGGATCCATCGTATGCTTTCTTCAGTGATTCACACTTCTCTGCTTTTTAGGCTCCAACCGTTGTTTAGAATAATCTCTTGGAATTTCCACATGGTTTGGTATTGCAAATGCTACTCATAGAGGTGAACAAATTTATGTAGACTTCTGCTTTTATCTTGAGATTGTCATCATGCTTCCTCTTTCCGAAAGGGGTGACTTCATTGCATCTTTAAAGTTGGAGCACTGATCACAAGCATTTGCGGAAAAGCACATTAGGGTGATACAAAAATATTGCAGGATTTAAACTATTCTTTCGATGAAAGCGAACCTTCTTGAAAAGCCCACGCTCAAGCGATTGATTTTCTAGGGAGTGCGCGAAGTTAACAACTCAAAAATTAGGAGCAACTTACGATTCCAAAGCGTGGTCCTTTAATTCCAAAGGAGTGAAAACTGGGGAAAATCTGACCATAGTTGATAAGAGAGAATGAAACCTGGAATTTCAATCAGAAAATTGTCACTAGTTTTCTCATCGTGCTACTGTAGAAATCAATTAAAATGCGTTAAAGTTTTTGAGCAATTCAAGCATCAGCTCATAATTCCAAACTGATCTACACCCTCTTTTCCCTTTCCCTCCAAGAGATGACAAAATCCCTGATCTTATTAAATTCAACATGGAATGCCTTTCCGCAAGTTGTCTAAATAATTTTTTTTCCACGACATTATCCCTTCTCTATTTTAAGCATACAAGGTCATTTTTCCTTGGTTTACATTGAGAACGTATCAGAAAGGATAACTATCCTTAATATTCTGATCGTAGATTATCAAAATCTTCATGACGGACATGTACTAGACATGTTTAAGGGTCTTCATTAGCGGACTCGTTCATCAAGACGGCAAAGCTATTTTTTGCCGATCTTTAAAGGGATAATCATCCTTAAAATCTAGTGATGCTCGGGTCTTCTGTATAAAAAACTTTGCCAAGATAGGAACTTATCCACAGCTTGCTTATTCACTAGCCACAGTAATGACAAGCAAAGTTTCAATTGGAATGGGACCAACAGGAAAAGAGTACCTCTTCCCTTCCATTCAGGGCTTCTCTGCACTCAACTAACACCGGATCACAAGGGAGGATGAGAAATTTTTTTTGCATTAGACAAGATAATGTCATTGCCACATCAAGGTCATATTACATACTGTTAGCAGCTGTCAGATTGAGACGGTAAAGAATGAGAATGCATAGACATTTTTATGCAGATTAGCTCTTCTTAAAGCCTCCTACATAGTAGTTAGCAGACGGGCAGCTTAGTAAGTACTGATAATTGATAAGATTATACACACAGCTTTCATCAGGAAGGAGAAACCACAACGACGAGTTTGATTACTGGAAATAGTCAAATTTGCAAAAAGATTTTGTTTAATGTTGCACTTCTAAAAAATTTGGAAGGCCTTCAATGGGAGTAAAGATTCCAATTGAAGGATCACAGAGAGGACAAGAGGGAATCAGAGGGAACTTAGTTCTTACGACAACATTCAACGACATGCTTTGTCAGTAGCTCTCCGGCATGCATGAAAGACGAAATTTCTTGACAGAGATAAGAGTTCCCGGTTTGAAAATAAAAGTCCATGCGCATGGAATTAATCCTTCCAAAGAGGACCTGAAGATTCAGTAAATAGGTATGCTAAAGTGGCAAAGCTTTCTAATTTCTCTACAATTGTGAATTTGAAATTGTAAGGATTCTCATACTGAGTAGCTCGTCCAAAGAACGAGAAGCAACATGCAAATATTCTAACTCATGGACGGTGGTAAATTTGAAACGGCATCTTCCTGCCCAGACCCGACCAGTGGAAATTACGGCGGTCACTTCCTGGCTTGCAAAATCTGTGTTCACCATGCTATGTAGGGGACTTCATCGCGGCATCTGTGAACTTATGTATCTCAGGTACCCGGTTTCATTCTAGGCTTGGACTATAATTCATGCAAGACAATCGACACTGGCTGTTCTGTATTCCCTGTTCTTATGCTAATTGGGGCGGTACTATCAGTCAGTCTGAACTTGCATCAACCTCTCCTCTTGTGCTTTTGCATTCAAATGTTCTAGATATGATGACTTTCTTTGCATAACGGGAATGTTCGCTCTGGAAGAGTTGCCAGGGAAACTATGCTGATCTGATCTTGCTCACTGAGTTTGACAAACAAAAAGAAACGGTTGATTTTACTTGCTTCCACTCATTTTGTATGACAGACAAAAGAGAGAATCACCACCAGCATGTACTATTGGTCGCAACGTTCATATTACTTTAGTTACAGTCATAGGCACATAGATAAACAGGTACCTCGGGAACTATGATGCCGATCTCTCTATGGTACGGCTACGCTGGTAATTCGTAACGTTTTATACCCCTATGCTCGCCTGCAATGCCATTTCTGCTGTGTGGTTCTCAAAAGTTCTATCTGTTAGTAGAAAAAAGTCATGCCTTTTCTTGGACAATGCTCAGGCAAAACATGTTCTTTGGTAGGGTTACATCTTGAGAATCGAGATTGAGAGAGCTACATATCAACTGAGCCACAAAGTACCGCAATATTACCCAGGAAGGTGTGGGGACTTCTTAGTTCTTGATGAAGATTATACAACAGTCATGGCTGAAATCAGCTTCTTCCCGCCGCCAAGTAGTGATGTACCAGGACCAGGGTTACAGATATCATCCTTGCGGACCCATTGGACCATAATATTGATGCCATTCATCGGATGTTGTGACCAACCTCTCCGTGACAGCAGTTGTAGGAACTCGTGGATTCTTTCTACAAATAGCATATATTTTTGTGAAGCCTAATATATAACACTTGCAGTACACTCCAAACTTTACAAGGCAGAGTAAGGTTGACTCATAAGCCACACTTGCCATCTCCAATCGCCCACCCACCAATGATAACTGCTTGTCAGCGAGGACCATCTACAAAACACCAGGGAGTAAAGTTCCAGCAGCAACTCGTAACTTAGAAATCAAAATGTTGTCCCCATCCATTTTGTTTTCCCATTTGCCATCAAAGATAATGGAACCAACTCATATTCAAGTAGCCAAACCGTTCAGAAATAAGTCACAGAAGTGCCGCAGAAAAGCCATAAACTAGATACGCTGTACAGGGGCTAGAATTAGATGCAAAACTCTTACAAAGATTACAGAGGACACAATCTTATTGCGACAAAATAAAAGAGAGAGAAAGGAATTCCAACAAACAGAAAACGAAAAGGGAAGCAAGAGGAGAAATTTCTCAGGAAGGAGTGATAAAATACAGAACCGTATGACAGAGGGTCTATAGCAATTAAGAAGGTAAAAGGCATCTCCGGCAAAAGGTCGTATATACAGCTCTATGGGACAACCAGCCTTGCTGGATCCAAAGGGATGACGCTGTCAGGACAATCAGTTCTTGGTCCTGCTAGAGAGTAATATGCTAGTATATGGGCGGGGTCTTCATTTAGCACGTTCTCCCCATGCTGATTGGCAACAACCATTCTTCTAGCAGGAATCAGCTCGATGTTCCAAAAGGGACGGACCATTGCCAGAATATCTCGACCGTTTTCAGATCCTCTATACCCCTGCACCCATACATACCTCAGAGAAGTCAACCGCATCACAGCATCAGCCAGTGCCTGTTCACTAAAGCAACAACCCCGCATTTCTAGTTTTTGCAAACTTGGGCAGCCTCTGGAGAACTCCCTAAGGCCCTCATCACTCTCTCCCACATATCCAAGAAGCATCCATCTTATGTTCTGGCTATACCGCCCAATGTAACCAAGACCCACGTCCGTTAAGCCTCCAGGCCGCAGATAAAGAGCAAACCTTCGTAGCTTTTCACATCCCCTTAAAAGAGCCCGGACACCATTGTCCAGGGGTAAATCAGTTATCTTTTCCTCACGATCAAGTAGAACAAGACGGAAATCAGAAAGGTTCTTCGAATAAGTTCCTATGCATTCGAGAGATGAGTTTGTAATATCAGATACATAAACAGCCAGGTATTCCAGTTCTAGGCAGCCCTGAGCCAAGGCAATTAATCCTGTCTGTGAAACAAGGCCTCCTTCATCCCCCATGCCCTGCTCATCAGCACCTCTTTCAATCCTAAGCCTCTTCAACCTTCTACAACTTTGAGCAAGAACCTCTAATCCTCTGTCTCCAATGACGTTCCTTGTCTGCCCATAAAGAACAAAGAACGTATCAGAATTTTACCCACATATGAAACTCATCCAATACTCCACTAAAGTACATTAAGCAAGAAAATCCTCCCTTCTCCCCATTATATATAACGGGCTTATAAGCTAAATGGCAATTGGCACACACAATACGCCTGGTCGCTTTTCGTGGACACACACACACACACAAACACTCCTTACAAATATTCTGCCTGAGAACAGTAGAAACTTAGACAATGAGTTAGAACGTGTAAGACCAAAACAGTGAACTGTGACCAGAAACACCAATTGCAGAAAGTGACCAACCATGTATACAACAACTTGCTCTATAGAAAAAGGTTTTCATCAAAATGTTAAGACAACCTAAACAGAGAAAGAGATACACCACAACCATCCTCAACTATCTTTTCAGCTACATTTTCCATCATTCAATTTCAAAACCCACACTTCATCCAATTTTATCAACACACTACATTACAACCTGAGACTTCAAAGAAAACCTATGATTTGCAGCTTCTACCTTTTTTAACTTTATAAAGATTCTGGGATGCAAAGTGTATAGATTTTAGAACATAGGTGTGCAAATTATAAGAGGTTGAAACTAGATGGTGCAAAGTGTCAATAAAGAGGAAGTTGGGGAAGACCTTTTGAATCTCCTCTGATATATATCACAAACTCCCAGACGCCCAAAGGCAAAGGTGTATTACTGGAGAGTGAGGCCATGCAAAGATTTATTGCTACAACAGTAATAGATAAAGAGAAAAGTCTGTAATCTTACCTCAAGAACTTCCAAGAGGGGGCATTGCTGAATCAGCACACAGAGGTCGTCTGTGCTAAGAAATGCATAGAGAAGATCTAACATTTTCAGCCGAGGTGCGAAAGGGAACACAATAGGCATCTCATTTTCCGAAATGTAGGTCAGCCCCAAACGGCATAATCTCGCTGGGAACAGTAAAGCGGCATACCTTTCTGGTTCCTCGTTAAAAAGTCCACCACCAAATTCTTCTAAAGCAGCCGCTTCTCGAAAGAAACCCGCAAGATCCAGAATTTCACAATCACTAATTTTCACGGATGTTAATGAACGACAACTTCTGGCAATAATTTGAAGGTCCTGGACATTAAATCTGGAGAGCTCTGTCATGTAAAAGTTCAAAGTCTCAAGCACGGTGTTGTTCAGAGCAAGCTCGTGAAGCCACGCACCATCATTCTCAGTGATTGTGCTTTCTTCCAAAAACAAGGTTCTTAAATTCCTGGAATAAAGATGGCATAGCTTGTAAGAAAATGTAAATACAAGGATCCTTTTACATGTGCACCACATCTATCTTGACACAAAAAAAAAAAGAATAACATGGGTGCAGATTACTATGCTAAAAGCCTTTCTTTCTTTTTTTTATGCAGAGTGCAAACTCAGAAGCACAAATGTTTTTTGAGTAACATGCTCCACATAATAAGGACTAAAATAATGCATCAGAGACAACAGCAACAACGTGTCACTTCATACTCCAAAAATGGAGACAGACAATAGATCTGAGTGAACCCAGAAACTATCGGACTCGACGTTATAGAAATGTTTCAAATTATTATATATCTTTTCTCTCTTGTTAAACTCCTCCACTGGATATTATATGATGTTAAGTGGTTAAGAATCACATTTTTCCAGAGACCTCGACTTCATAAATTCCAAAGAGGGATGCGATGCTTTAGCATGGTTATGAAGCGTCCTTAAATTAAAAATTTAGACTGCTATTTCTCATTGCGCCTCTTAACAAATGCGCTCACAGCTCTTTTAGGTGATTTTACACCATGCATCGAGGTTTCTTTTGGTTGAAAGAAGCTCCTCCAACTAGTTGATCTCCCGCTGTACCAGTAACCAGGGAGTGCGCCTCCGAGAAAAAGGCCATTATCATCTTTTTATCCACTACACGGTACTTACCTCCTCCACTGAAATTGTTATTGTCCTACATGTCCACCTGTTCTCTATACATAAACGGTGTACCTTCCTTCACACACTTATCATGTCCACATCTCTGATTGCTCATAAAAGTAGAAGCCACCTTAAAATATATGAATGGCCATCGGTAATCATGCATGACGTGGAAAGGGAAATTTGTGAAGAGAACAAAAAGTAGGGGCAAACAGAATTGACTGAATATGCAAAGGTGGAACTCTTTATCCCATTATAAGCTTAGAAATGACACAACAGGCCGAATCTTCACAAGAAAAAGCTCGATTGAAGTGCATCCCCCAGCAATTCATAGCTTTTCTATCGTTACCTTCTCATTGTCCTTCTCTCTCCCTCTCTCTGTCAGTTAAGCTTTTGTCATCCATCTTTCTATTTGCTCAACCTCAGGTTTATGGTCAATCTTTATGATTTTTTCTGCAAACTACCTGTTGAAATTAAGATCCCATCTTACAGATTATCCCTGCATCTCTATTATGGAGCGATCAAATTCCATCTTACATGTTAAACAGAATCTGAAGAGAGAATATGAACAGATGAAGAATCTGCAAGTGTGGTACTTAAAGCAAGACATTGCTATCATCTCTAAAGTAATTCCTTTAGAAAAGAATATTGTGGAGGAAAACACAGCTACGAAATTACAAGAACTTCATAAACGCGCCATACATAAATTCATCAATAGCCGAAAGACAAAATTCGATAAGCAAATCGATAGGGAAGTGCAATTTCTTGCAAGTCTTTCATTAATAGACAAGGGCATAGACGATTATATTACCTGCAGAAACGCCCCACGTGTAAAAGCCCATCCGTCGAAAAACCGGAGCACTTGTCGAGCTTGAGCACTTGCAGAACGCGTCCCCGGGAGCTCGCGAGCACCTCCAAGTCCGAATCTTCCACGATCATGCGCCGAAAGTGAAGCGACTTCAAGCAATCAAAGGACTGCGCAATCTCCCTGACCCACGGAGTCACGTACCCGCCCCAATTCTCGGGTATCAAATTGAACATGGCGGCCCTGGGCTTCCCTTTGAGCTTGAGCGACTCGAGGTGCTTGAACCTCCGCCGCAGCCGATCGGGGCTGGTGGTGTAGCAGAGAGCGATGGTCACGTGCTTCCTCGTCAAGGCGTCAATCTCGTACCAGCGGCGGCAGACCAGGGAAATCGCGTCCCGATCCTTCGGGTCGTCGATGTACGGCATGACGCAGGTCAACACGACGTCGGACAACCCCGGGTTGCCCATCCCCCTCACGTTCCGATCCTCCATCGGCTCCCCCCAAGAACAAGAACAGCAAAGAAAACCCTAGACCCGTCGGCGGAACCGCGAGCGCCAACTCACTCGTCGGAGCCGGCCGCCAAGAAGAACCCTAATCGGGCCAGCCCGAAGCCGAAGAACCGGGAGCAGAAGCCGGCGCCCGGATCCATAAGAGAGCCCACCAACCGGAAAAGATCCGCCCGTCCGGGATAAGGCCAAACGACCGAAGCCTCGAGCACAGCCGAACAGGAGCACAGAAAAAAGGGAACCTTTAAACACTCTCCAAATCGAGAGAGCTAGAAACACAGAGAGACAGGGGGAATCTGGACGAGGTGATCAAGATTGGCCGATAGCGTGCGGACTCTATCAGAGAGAGGAAGAAGACCAATCGGAAACCGATGAGAAGAGCATCGACATCCTTTCTCTCTCTGTGTGTGTACGCGAGCTAGTAGTGATGGCGAGAGAGAGAGAGAGAGAGAGAGAGAGAGAGAGAGAAGGGGGGAGGACGGACGGTTGAGATCGAGAGAACAAATTTGCATCAGACGGCGACAGTTGGGGCCGTTTTATTGTGAGAAGCGAGGAGAGAGAGAGAGAGAGAATGCGGCTCCCGGTCGCCCAAAAGAGACCGAAGTGAGAGAGTGCGGGGCTTGAAACAATTATTGTTTTTTTTTAAATATTTACATGACGGATAATTATTTTTTTTATTCTATTCATTTTTGGGTGGTGGGGGTTTGTAAGAAAGGGGAGGAGGATACGACAAGAGGGCACCGGATTTAAGGGGCAACCCCAATCAACGTCACGTTTAGTTGGACTTTGGGAAGGACGAGCGAGCGAGAGCTCCTTTTTCCCAATTATTAAATTCCACTAATAATTAATTAATCATTTTTAATTAGGATAAATACGGGGTAAAAAGGGAAACCCCCCGGGGGGGTGCTGGCTATTATAATGAATGCTGTCACTGCTTGGGGATGGTTAGTTGGTGTCGCCTCATGATTGGATGGATTCCCGTTGCTCATTTCCTTGTCCACCTTGGATTTTCTGCCGAGTGGCCTTTTAACGGTCGTAAAGTTCCACTCCTGAATTTCCCTTTCCCTCCCTGCGTTGGTGTGTTTTTCCTCTCTTTTTTTTACCTATTTTCTTTTCGTGTCGCACGATTTTTCAAAGTATCGAAACCCGACGATAATATCCCGAGATTCATCCTTGTTTTCGAGATCTCGGGTAATTATGTCGTGTGTGAATCGAATCCGAGGCCGCTTTTTCTTTCGAAACTGTTAGGAGATTTTACGAAGTAAGCTTTCTTTCTAAACTTATAAAAGCAAAAAAGCCCTCTCTCTTTTTTTAAAATACGGCCAAGATTTGCCAATACAACTCGACCCATAAAAAAATTAAAATAAAATAAGACAAGATATTTTTTTTATTTTTCTCTCCCGGGGCGGGGCAAATCAGGGTCGGGCCCGATGCCTCCGGATGAGAATGAGATTCCGCCGGGGGGGCCAATCCGTCCATGGCGTCATGAAGATCACCCGGAGATTTGGACGGACGTCCGATGTCCGGTTCCATCGTGGGAAGACTCGAGACCATGTATTCATGTATTTGTTGGACAGCTGTAAATCCGGTCGCTGTCCTTTAAAAAGTCAAACCTCCTTTGTCCGCGCGTCGCCGTCGCTCTTCCTACTTCGCTCAGGAGCAGCGAGGGAGGAGAACCCGAAACCCTCTGTGTACCTCCAGGATCCACCGACTTCGCCCACGGAAAAAGTTCAGATGGGACTGGTCTCTGAAAAACCCCACTCGAGATGTAAAAAGCCTCGACCCGAATCATACCATACACGTTTTACTTGTTCCTCCACGGATTCGAATTCCCGAAGACTCGAGCGGAGGCGGCGGCGCGACGGGTTCTTGGAAGCCGCCCCTTGTCGCGCACCTGGCGAAACCGACCGCACGGGCGCACGATGAGTTCGTGGAGGCAAGGAAAAATGGAAAGCTCGAGCCCATGTCGAGCGAAGGCGACGGGGCACGCGTATAATTCGGCTTCAACCAAAAGTGAATATGCGTAGGCATATGTTTCGAAGCCGCTATGGCAAGGGCATTTTCCTTGGAGAAAACGAGCGACCAAGTCCGTGATGCTCGAAACTCCAGGTACTATGTAATAATGTTTCGAAAGTAGCTTGGGTTTTTGTAAAGAGGAACAGAGGATCGAGGTGGGGGCCGAATCGAGATTGTAAAAGGAAGAGTCATATCCTAGTGATACATGGGAGTGGGATATCGCTTCGGTTCCTCAAATGGAGAGGAATTGGGTCGATACAGGAAATCGCGTCGTTCGATGGAGATCTTGCGGGGGCAGGTGGCCTGCAAAGGTCAAACCGCAACAGTCGCGCAGACATATTCTATTGCATATATCTGTCTTCCTCAATCAGTACATATCCTCTGCCATGACCCATCTCTGCATCCTTAGCCGCGCGCCCTCCCCGAAAGGCCAATCCTATTTTAGTTCCCAGGGCCTCTCGTGCATCGCCGCTCCATAACTCAAAAAGCACGACCCCCGCAATGAGGAGGCGAAAACCTGAGCCCGAGAGCGCAAATGCATATTAAAACTCGGCTATCCCCATCACGCGGCGTGATCGAGTGGGGGCGGCGCTCGGCCGGCAATTCCGGCCGCATGCCCTCCTCCAAGGTCGGGCCGATCTAAAATCGGGCGGACACGTCGGGTGGGGTCATCAGATGGCCGAACCGATGGGATTCGTCTCGCGGGTCAAAGATAAGATCATTACTTAACCCTGTTGGGTCCGAAGTATCCCCGGTGCCAGCGCAAAGGGCAATGTACGATTCCAAGTTGGGGGTGGGGGGAGGAACTTTAAGCACGAACAAGATGTGTGATCGCGTTGGTGCCACGTCCTCGTCCCCCTGTCGACAATAAGGGGGTGTCTCCCCCACACCCACTTGCTGCTGCCCCCCCTGGCAATAATGCGCACGAAACGAGGCTGCTTTTCGCCGTCTTTCAAAACTTAGATCGAGTTTCCTGTAGCTACTTTATGCGGTCCGCCAAGGTGGGATGAGCCAAAAGACTGTACAAAAAACGAAGGGGCGTGTATAAAGGACTTTCCATAATTTAATATTATTCTTATTATTTTTGCTTTTTCATCTTTCTTTTTTAGGATTGCGGACGTGGCTATGGAGAAGATATGCGGTATGTCGGGCCCATTGGTCCCCCCTCAATCAGGGAGGGCCACTTGTTGGATGGGCCCTGCTCGCTCTCCACGGGGCACCCGACATGTGGCCACCCCTATTTAGGGGGGCTCATGGTCCCGGGCACCCTAAATTTTTTCCATGGCTATGACCCCTCCATCTGCAAAATCCTATCTGAATGAGTAGGATAGAGCAAGGAGATTAGAGCGGCACCGAGATTTGCGGTTGTTCCTAGATGGGCTTTAGGGACGGACGGCAGGGCTAGGCGGTGTAGACATCTTTTAAATAGGTCGATGCCGTGTGCGGCCAATGGAGGAGCATACTCTGGAAAAGACAATAATTCCTTTGTCCCTCGTATCTCGTTAACATAATGGTGGTCTTGCCTTTCCATTTAAGGCAAGGAACGAAATGGGAGATGAGGGCGGTCGTTGTCGTCGAAGATTGTCACTCTTGCCGCCGAGTAGTCACGGGCCGTTCTTGGGTTCTAGAGTCGGGCAGGGCCTTGGAGGGGTCAGTCTCGAAGGGCCATGGTGTTATAGATATTGTAACGGCAAAGCGCAACAGAGCTCAATAATGTGGTTTCGTTGCCACTATGACATTGATCAAAGAATTTCAATTCTCGCCGCCGTCCGATCTGCCGATGATCGTCACTCGTGCTGCAGAGTAGTCACGGGCTGTTGTTGGGTTCCAGACTAAAGGCAGGGGCAGGGCCTTGAAGGGGTCAGTCTTGAAGGACCATGGTGACATATATATTGTAACGGTGAAGCGCAACTGAGCTCAAGAACGCGGTTTTCTTGCTACTAGGCATTGATTAAAGAATTTCAATTCTCGCCACCGTCCGATCTGACCGCACATCTCGTTATCTCCAAGGACTGTGGGATGGGGTTCTAAGTGCTCGACAAAGTTCATCCGATCGATAAAACATTGGTCCATAGCGAAAGTTCAGCGAAAACCATTGCTAAACTGCGTATGGCTATCGTTCGCATGCACCTGTGGGGAGAAACAAAATGCACACCACAACTAACGGAAATAGGAGAGGAATATAAAGAAAAGCAAACTCAGATTCACAACATTTACAACTATCCTGATGACAAAAGTAGTACCCTTGAACGTCCGCATTTCAAAACACCAACCACACTAAGTGGGAACAGAGCATCAAAGGCACCAAAGACCCCAATTTGGGGAACTTATTTCGATTAAAATACGGCAAAACCTGCAGCATATATCTACACTTTCTACGGACAACAACTGAAACATCGAACATCTTCAATCTGTTTTCCCGGCATTCTCGGGAAGGGAATCATCAACATCGGCGTTTGATTCGCCAAAGCTGCTAGATCCATTCAGTTGAACATCTAAACCGCTGACAACATCACAACTCTTCGCTGCACTCCCCACTGCAGATCTACTGGACAGGGAGAACAATCCCATGGCAGCGAGACCTCTGCTCGAAAAAGCATCAACATCCCTACTCCCGCAGTACAGACCCCTGCTTCCAGCAACAACCGCACTATGCTTCTCATCCGCGCCGCTCAGTACAACAGGGAACATGCCAATCGACTGCGTAATCGTGGGGCTTGAACCGCTAATCAAAAGGCGCAGAGTTTCTCTTGCACCCTCTTCAACCACTGAGCTTGTCTCAGGAATCAGCGGATTCACACATTTTGGGTTCAGGGGCCCAATAGCAGTCGTGACAGAGGTCCCCGCACTCACCAGGTAACCTTGTCCTGCAGAACATACATCAATGACTGGAATGTGAACGATCGGATCACACATCAAAGGAGTAAAGGTCGGGATTTGTTGAGAACTGGACTTTGGTAGACAGGCCAGTGGGTCTGGAAGTATAGTTGGAAGCGGAGGAAGATCAACCAGGTTTAAAGGTGGTGTCGCCATAAATAAACTGGAAGGCACAGGCGGTAGTAAAGCAGATAAAGATGGAACTAAAAATCCATCTGAAGCAGTAGAGAGTTCCGGAGGTGGATCTGGGTGCTCCCGTGACGATGCCCCCGGAGGACACAGACAGTAGTGTGGGGAGAAAATGGGTTGACATAGAGAAGGAACTTGAGACGATGTGCTCAAACAGGGTGGGAATGTCAATTTTCCTAGTGATTCCAAGACATCGGAAGGGGTGAGTAAATTGTTCTCTAGTGAATTTTGAGATTGTATGATGTTGCAAGAACTAGAATTGAAAGTATCCGCAACGATTGGTAAAGCAGTCGACAAGTTGTCAACTGCTGCAAAGTGATTCTCCCCAAGCTTCCTCAACTTCTCCCTCGTACTCCTAGTGCTCAAGTTTTTGGCCAGACCTTCTTTGAACGAACTCGCTCTGGGACTGAGGCCTTGATGGCATGAATTAGCTTTTACTACTTGGCTGCCGGCGTAACGGGGGCGAAGGGATTTAGATGAAGTAAACAATTGCGTATTTTCGGTAGCATTAGGAACATCATTCGCAATCCCATCTGAAACAATTGGCATGCCCAAAGAACTAGCTTGGCTTTTACTTACAGCCGATCCCATTAGATACGCTCGTAGGTGAATGGCAAAGCACTCAAGTCGCGACCCATCAATTCCAGTCAATTCAGCAACAGTAGGTCTCTGTTTGAGTAAATCCCTCATCTGTGGCAGCAAAACAAAGAAATACTACATGATCAGTATCCAAGTTTTCAAAGAAAGAATGACCATTGAAAATCAACATCCCACAGAACCTTGACATGATTCAATATTTTCATTTAGGTGCTAAAAATTCCACAATACATCCGGATAGGATTTATTACAACTTATTATGGTGTCTACGACATTAGAAGGTGTAGTAGCTTTCCTCAACAGAGTGTTTACAAACTCTCCACAACTAATAACTACTAAGTTCACCATGACTTAGTGAACATCTCTCGCTTGCGCATTCCTGCTGGTTGTCAAAACATTAGTTGCAGGTACCCACAACAACTAAATGCAACTCTTACCTTTCTAAGCAATTCGATTCCCAAGAGCTTCGATTTCTCTGAGCACCAAAAGTAAAATGCATTTCCCTCCAGCATTTTGAGAACAAATGATCTACCAGAAGTGTCTTCAGAGATTTCCTCAATCACAATGGAAGAAGATTCGATCGGGCTGCTCAAAGTAACTAGCCTCTCTTTCTGACCATTGTCCCCAACAAATGCCAAGCGCAAATCAGAAGTTGGCAACAGACTAAGATTTAAGTTCCCCCTGTGTTGATGAAATAGTGAAACAGAAGAAACAGATTCTTAGAAACAATACAGCTAGATAAATCTACCAGCAAAAATATCAATGTAAAAACGCATGGATGCTGAATTTTTTATATATTTCTATCACAAAAGAATCCACCCCATTCATGTCGGTATAATCTTAAGCAAGCAGAAGTCATCTTATGACAAAACATTATAACTCTTCAATATGATTTGACTATACAATTCAACATGCATTCAAACGAGCTAGTAAACTTTGCTGCACTTGCCAATCTAGCCATTTTTTCCCAGGTAAAAACAAAAAAATTGCTGTACTCTAGTAATTTAACAGGCATACAATCAAGAAACAATTGCAACTGTCAGTTTTACTGAAGCAGGTGAGAAATTAACTAGCCGGTGAACGAAAAATTACTGTAGCAATGTGCAATTTTGGTATCAACACCGATAGGCAAATTTCCTTTAAAGATACTAAATAAGATTGTCTATCGACTGTCACGTATATAATTGATTTATCTAAAGTTCCGTTTTATTTTCTCTTTTTTTCCTTGCATATCTCAAGACACTGACTTTGGCTAAATTTTTTTAAGTCACTTTAGACCTAAAAGAATCCATCGTGTATACTTCTATCCTCTGTACATGCTTATTCTGGCTGCACCTATGACTTGATTCCAGGACATCACAAAAGTACTTCCTTTGCAAGACCTTCAAGCATCCAAAATAACTCCAGATATTCTAAAAATATGTTCGAAAGACTGAATGAGCACCATTCAGCGACATAGATATAATCAGCAAGCACCATCTTTCTTCAAGGAAAAGGAGCGGTCATTGTAACAAATTAGGAGGGTATTATAAAACATCAGTTCAAATAACTATTAATTGTCAAACAGAGAAATAACAACCAACATGATTGGTTACAATATCACTTCGTGAGATCAGAGTTACAATATCATGAGACCTACCTAAATTTCAAGCATAAGAACAGACAGCCACTATCATTTTCCACTTGTTAAATTCAGATCCTATATACATTCAGAAAGCAACAGTCGACACGATAATGTAGGAGCATGAAACTACCTTCACTCCCCCTTAATTCAGAGATCATAATAAGATACGCCCATTTCACCTACAAGTCAAAAGACATATTTATTGGGAAGGATGAACATGGTTACCAACAAGAAGCTACAACATTAAATCCTCAACCTAAGATTATTTCCAGTGATATCATGGACTGTATGCAATGTTGATATTTCTAGTATTCTCCACCATTGTTGGAAAATATTCTCACAAAATAAAAATAAAAATAAATCATGAAATGCTCAATTCAAAGTCTCTGAAGGCTATGACATAATTGCCAAGAGGCTAAATTATCCATTATGAAGAAAGCATAGTAGGGTACACATAAATTAACGTCCATCAGCCGATATCCTTGCCCCTAATACCTAATATATCCATATTATTATATTAAAAAAATCCAAAAAGAAGAGAACAACATCAGAAAACAAAAAAGCCATCACGGTCCAACTTCTGAGGTTTACTTTACACGAACTTACTGATATATCAACATGTGTCAAATACTTTCATCTAGAATATTTTAAACCAGCCACCTGCAAAGAAGACTAACAACATGGTCTCCTGACAAGGTGCCTACAATTAGCATTATATAGCCAGCTGAAATAAGAACCAAAAGACAAAACTCCGCCAAAAAAAATTGCTAGTAAGAAGACTGACAATATGATCTCCTGATAAGGTGCCTACAATTAACATTATATAGCTAGCTGAAATAAGAACCAAAAGGCAAAACTTCGCCACAAAAAATGGCTAGAAAAACTAGCAAATTTCAAATGATGAGGACAAGGAACAATAGGACCAGAAAACAGCAAACATGCTACTTAAAAAGTTCCAAAAAAATCATACGAACAGCCATTATAACTACAAAAAACTAACGGATGCTCAATCAAAACACATAAGATGCACTCACGCTTCAATATGAAAGCTTACAAGAACTAAATTCCTGATGAGGGGAATAAGATACAAGACAGAAAGGCGGCAGAGATATATGCAATAGATCGGAACATAATCAACACAACTCCTAATAAAACCAATTATAAGCTGGAGTTCCAGTGACTATAAGCATCCATAGAGCAACTAAGAAACGTAAAAGGAAAATCACTTGGTAACATTCAAAATTCCAATAGCAACCCAAAGAGCACCGCTGATAAAATTAGTCTGCATCTGAACTATCTATAATACTGGAAAACATTGGCAACTCATCAGCAGAAACCAAAATAAGCTGCTCACACCAACAGACAATTCACATAGAACACTCCAGAAACCGATACAGATCAGGGCTTCATTTACCTTGTGGGGGTGGGGCAAAGAAGAGTCCCTTGCTTGTTTATCTTGCCAACTCGAATAGAAACAAGTGGCATGCAAAAGCATCTGGCCAGTATTCCAACTTCCGCAGGCTCGAAGTGCTGATGATTACAAGAAAAAGCAAATCCAATGAGCCAAAATCAAACAATAATACGATCAAATTATCCATGCCCTATGCACTCATGCACTATCTCATTAGGGACTCTGAGCCATCTGTACGAAAATTAAAATTGAAGAGAGACTCCTATACTATAGTAGCACGGTACCGCGTTTACCCCTCACAGGCCACCAAGATGCAGCCATACATTCTAAATACGCCGCAATTATCTCGAAATTAATTCTCAGAATTGAAACAAGCAAAAAAACCCTAAGGCCACGAGCCAAGATAGACGCTTAATCCGGATCGAAACAGCAACTACCTGACTGAGGTGAGCCAACAACCGATCCTCAGCCGCGCTGCTCGACCCACTCGACTTCAACAGCGGCTTCAATCTCTCATCCGCGCGACAGGCGCCAATCACTTGCATATCGAGCGCCTGCAGCCACTGCAAAACCCTATCCTCCCGATCGCTCCGCTGCATCAACAGATCTCCGTCGCCTTCGCCGACGAAAATGTCCGTCAACCTCTCCGCCACCCCAATCTCCTGGCCGACCCCCCTCGAAACCCTCGAGCTCGGTCCGGACTCCACGGAGGACGCGCCGATCGACGACGACGACGAATCGTCGATCTCGTCGCGGTCCGTTCGTAATCCGCGATTCCCGTCGTTTTCCCTGTCGGCGGAGTCAGCCATGGCGTATCTCGATACACTTGCACGAAATTTCACGAGTCACTTGAAGATCCTCGCGATCACGAACCGGAAAGACGCTGATCCCGAGGTAAGAGGCGGCGAGAGCCACCGGCGGCAGGGGGCGAGGGATGAGAATAATGTGAAAGGTAGCGAAGGAATATTCGGGGCCTCGTTTTCCCTGGGGATAGCGCAAATGAATAGAGGGTCGTGAGGGCAAAGAAGGAGCTCATATATGTATATATAGGCACAAACGGGTAGCATAAATATATAAATGGAAAAACAGAAAATAGAAAATAATGAATCAATAAATATCCGACGGACTCGAGAGGCGGTTTATGAAATGGGATTAGTTTTGAGTTGGTTTGAGGTCCAGGGCGGGGCATGATTGCATGGCCCGCCACGTCAGCTCCCCGGGGGGGTGGGGGATGGTGTGTGGGGGCCCAATCTTGTTCTGGCTCGTGCCGGGTCCCACGCGAAACGGTCCTTCGGGCGCCCCCCGGTGATCAGATTTAACCGGGCAATTCTTCATCGTTCGCAAGGGATTCTACGGTGCAGCTAATTGGTTCTCACGTGTGAGTTCGGTCCACAGATCTTTCGAAAATATTTATTATCCATGTTAAAATTAGCCGTGTTTTTGCCTATAAGGTTACGTGATAATTTTAAGGGTAATCGAATCCTAAGTCATGAATATATCCGTCGTTTTCACGTTGTCCATAGAAATTCTTAATATGTTATAGATGGGTAGGAACGTATCCAACCACACATGAAACGCATGCTCTCGTGAATCACGGTGCCTATTGAAGTTACTACTTTAGTACAATAGTGACGAATTGCCTAAATTCATTTATCGATTCACGTTTGAAAAATTGCAAAACACTGAGGTTCCAAATCACATTAATGATTCTCCGAGGCCTGATTCCATTAGCAAACATTACTTTTTATATTAGATCTTGTTCTTACCAAGCTCCTTTTTTTAGTACAACAAAAATGTACAGGCTTTGGTTTGGATTACCAAAGATAAGACGGGTTTCAATATTGGCCCGATTTCTTTTTTCTTCATAAAATTACAACGACTCTAGGCCGAATCTTTAGTCAACTCAACATTAAGCAGAACAGTATGAAAATGGTCAACGTAATCCACGAATGGAGATGAAATACGAGCACAACCAAAGATCAATCTATATGAAGCAAAGAAAGGCGGGTTCAGGTTAGACGGGATTTGGTCCTTAACTTAATATCTTCTACGAGACAAAGTAATTGGGATCGAAATCGAGATTCCATCGAAAGCAAGAAAAAGCTTTAAGGGTGAAATCGGGGCGCGATTTGAAGTGCTTTTCCCCCTCGTCACGGGGTGACGAGAGGAAAGGCGACGTCAATTTAAGAAAGGAACCGGGCCAACAAAAGAAAGAAAGGGAAAAAATAAATAAATATATTTATGGAGAGAGAGAGAGAGAGAGAGAGAGGGAGGGAGCTTGTGGTGTGGGTGGATGGGGCGGCGACAACAGGACAAAGGAAAGTACAGAAGGGAGGAAACGGGGAGGAAAATTTCATTGATTGGGTTTCTCTTTCGGGTCCGATCGAAGGAAAATCGCGGGGTCGCCCAGTGGGGCCCAGTCGGAGAAAACAGAAAAAATGATATATATATATATATATATATAATATAAATCTGGACCAGCGGCGGGTCCCACCAGGTGGTGACGATGACGTGGTGGACCCTAGTGGAAACTGGCGTCGGGGCCCTTCACCAATCAGACCCTTCCGTCAGGGTGATAACGAACGACGTGGACGGCGTCTGCGCTTTGACTCGGCAGATAACGTCGTCGTCAATTTCTATTTCGTTCAGCATGAAAAATGTCGATTCAACGATTTGAAGTTCCACGAATCGATTCGAATGGATTAAACAAATATAAAGATTATATTATGCATTATGTATCAGGTTAAAATCATTTTTCATTTCGTGTATAAATCTATTAGCAGAAATTTGGGCTTAATACG
Source organism: Melaleuca quinquenervia (assembly GCA_030064385.1). Taxonomy (NCBI): domain Eukaryota; kingdom Viridiplantae; phylum Streptophyta; class Magnoliopsida; order Myrtales; family Myrtaceae; genus Melaleuca; species Melaleuca quinquenervia. The sequence goes on from CM057724.1 coordinate 20,945,536, forward strand.
AAAAATATATATAGCCTTAGGTGAACTTTTTTTTGTCCCGCAAAAACACCCCAATTTTAAGTTTAGTCCTAATTATTATGCCGGACCTTTTTTTGTCTTATAAAAAAACTTTCGACTTTAAATTATATATCAATCCCATCATTTTAATCCTAATTTTACTCTGAATTTTCTTTAATCTTATATATAATCACAGACTTTTTACTTGAATCACATATTTGACCCTATTAAATCTTTTTCTAATATTTATTGTCCACAACCAAGATTTAGAAATTTTCCAAGCATGAGCCGCTTGAGGGGCTCAATCTCTCAAGAATACTCTCTAGCAGGATGAAAAGAATATGCTCTTAAGAGTAAGAACAATTAAAGAAAAGCCAACCTCATTCATGTTGATCTAATTTTAACTCAAATTTGAAATAAAAAAGGGCCGAAATAAAAATTCATCATCAAAAGACATACTCTTAGATCTATAATTTAGGAATGAATCATAGCTATACTGAAGGGAATTGTGTCAGAAGGATCAACGAGAGCAAGTTTGGACTCAAGTAAGATTTGATGATTTAAAAAAAAAACAAAACAATCAGGGTAAAATCGGAACTAAAGCCGAAACTCGACTCTTTATGAGAAAAAAAACCTTTAAAATGGAATTGGGACTAACCCTCAGACTGAGAGTTGTGTGATTTGAGCTGAGAAATTTGTGAGACGACGGTCTATTGAGCAAGTCCCATCCCAACAAGGTTCGACGCACAGCTCCGGTGGGCCTACACAAGGCAATTTATTCCTGAGGCCCGCTGTAGCTCGCCCGAGCATGGTTATATCAATAACGAGATTCACAATTCAGGAATTTCTGTGGAAGGTGCTACAGAGAAGAGAACAAGATTGAAACACTAGAGTAATCTCACGAGGATTATCAAAATGACGAGGATCAATCCAATTTCTCCGACAACCAATCGTAAGTGGAAGTTGCTCAAAGGATCATGTAGTCGATGGTCATCAGCTTCAACCATGACGGGAAAGTCCGAACACGGCGCAAAGGGCTGTTCAGTCAGTCTAGTAGTGCAGCATTTCCAGTAATGGCAGCACCACAGACGAGGAAATATGCGCAACGAGAATACCAGTGAACCCATCACCAGGTCAAAATGACTGTCAACACGGCCTCTCTCGATCAGTAACACAGACTGGGGAAACACAAACGAATGCAAAAACCCATTTCGACATATCATGGAGACCCTTTCGGCAAATGCACCCCGTGGGACGCAGTCTCGACAATGTCTCGAGAAGAATCGAATCGCCTAGCTGCAGTCATCATAGAAGAATGTGATGGCATCTAGTGCAGACAACAGAAATGAATGGTTTCAAACGTAGATGCAGCGCCAGCCCACACATGATGCACAGGTTGTCAGAAACTCGTGAATGCCTCAGATGTAAACACTGTAGTTGAAAAGTTGAAATCTACTCCACTTTGCTCCCCCCAAAAAAATATCCGAAGTCAAAATCTTTCTGTATCTGACCATATGTGTCCGATTCAGGGTAATCAAGTAATCAAATTCCTGTCTAAATTATCTCCTGTTGAAGGAGGTGATGAGCTACAAGCCTACAACTCATTTGCTCTTCTTTGGCTCTTTGTTGTACTCGTTTATTAGTGCTTCAACGTCTTTCCAGAAGAGACCCTCCACCAGAATCCCATCCTTGGTGAACCTGAAGCATTAAGAAAACTAGAAATTCAGCCACGTGATATATCTGATGCATAAACACCACAAAAGCAATGGCAATACTGGGTGTGGATATGCAGGGTACGGTTAGTGTATGCACATGAATAAGCACCATCTCCAGGCTCCAATACTGAAGCAAAGTGCTTGAGAGGATGTTGTGCATAGAGGTGTTTGTGAACGTGCATGTCTCAGAGAGAGAGAGAGAGAGAGAGAGAGAGAGACCACTGAGTGACGCTCTTAGTTAATTCCACTGGCTTGTTTGCTGAAACTGCCTTTGGGTCTGCACTCGCTATGGTAAGTGTGTACGAGTCGGAAAATCTTGGTAATTTTGAAGACACCACTAGTCCAGTGCTGTTAAAGGAGCCCTGCATGGAGAAAAAGAAAACAGTAATTTGCCTCAGATTATCCCCCTCCACCACCAAGTAATGAATGGATAATCTGGGAATATACAGTATACGGTTTCTTCTAGCTAAGTTATGACTCACAGGGCCTAGCAAAAAGGAAAACAATGAATATTCCAGCTGATGAATCGAATAAAGGAGGACCTTCAGTTTAGATAAGTCAAGAGACACTAAAATTCTGATCACAATGTCTACAGTGATTAAAAGAATCCAAATAAGCCAGACAAGCCAAGGCAACATGGATTGGAAAGTACATGACATAGTTCGCAGCAAATTCTGTTACATCCATAACGCCATCTAAAGGCAATGCCGATTTCATACATTACTCAAACAATTTGCAATATAAATGAATGATGTGCTGATGAACTATCTGGTATACGACTACCAAAGGACAGTAATAGTTGGATTAGCAAATCGAGATACAAAAGAAGATATGACTCTCTAATTTGAAGACAACCATGGAACAAAATAGGCATAGCAAACTGTTTCATCTCTACAACTCACCGAAGAGAAAGACACAAGTAGCAATCATCAAGATTAACATCCACAATATACTAACACTGAGAATGGACAGTGAAATGCAAAAAATTTCCCAACGAAATTAAGGAAATGGAAGTCAAATTCAGTATGTCATTGGACATGTGCAAAAAAATAGCCTGCCATAGCAAAAGCAAGAATCTTAAAATAATCAATAGGTCAAACCAGACTTCCATCAGCCAAGATATGAAGGTGGATTTTCCTGACTCTGTATGCGTAAAGAAACAGAAGGATACATACGAGTGACATGGTGATGGTCCATATATCCATCAAGAGAGCTCATATATCAAAGCAATTATGCCAACACAAAATTCCTTTCAAATGACATTTACCACGTTCTGACTTTGTAATTCCCACATTTTACATAAAGTAAAAACACAGGAAGACAAATTAGCCAAACAATCAATGTTTAAACCAACAGAAAGTTTACAGAAAATACAGAAATGTTGCAAATCATAAATTATGTACTCTACAATCGGACATGTTAAGGAGGAAATAGAAATTCACACAATTCCAAAGCGAATTTTCCAATAACAACAATTTCAAAATATTATGTTAAAGCAAATATAGGAAATATGCAACTATTTATCTTCAAAGTTAAATTTCTTTCTGTTCAGAGGAATACAGAATACATCTCAAAACATAAAATTATTTTATTCAAAAGTTGAGTAAAACTAGAATTTAAATATTAAGAAGCATGAAAACACAAAACATAAAATTATTTTATTCAAAAGTTGAGTAAAACTAGAATTTAAATATTAAGAAGCATGAAAACACTTTCTGCGTAGTAACATTGATCGATGACAATCCTCTCATGCAGAATTTTAGGTTTGTTATGATGGTTGATTAAGTTTCTCACTCATGGGTTTTGATGCTAAAAGTTCATTAGAAAATTGAAAAGATCATTCTGTTAAGAAAGAATGAAAGATGCATTAGGGCAAAATTACTCCAAAACATCATTAAAAAAAAGAAGATAATTTGAAATTTAAAAACTTCATAACACGCCTTTCCAATCCTCAAACGAAGAAAACTCCAATTCCTGTCCATCATTACCAACAAACTTCCTCAAGGATCTAGAAAGTTAACAGTAACAAGATAACCCTAATTGTGCATCCGCACTTACAAGAAAAAAGGAAACCGAATTGGCTGCCGAGGGTAAATATCTACATATTTCTTTTGAATTAGATTTTTCAAACTCTTAAGCTCAAGTGATGCATCTGACATTCAAGACAAAACTCAAAATATGTACACAAGGCTTCACATTTGCCAATAGCTAACCTAGATGAAGATAGACAAATATACGCAAGAACCGCAACATAAAACTCATCTCTTAATACACTGTCAAGTAATAACAATGCAGCACAGCAGGGTAAAAGAAAAATGAAGTAGAATAAGGTAGAACTTCTGCAACATCAGTGTATAAGAAGTCATCCATTCTATGAAACAAATAAACTCACCACAGGTGCATAGGTGAACATAATGGCATTCTTCTCCTTGGTGTATACGAGCAGCTGCAGAATACCATTGAAAACTATATACTTGCCAGAATTAAGGATCACAATCTTAAAAGAAATAAAATTCGACAATTACCACGTGAAATTCTTTTTTCATTCTTGACTTTAAAGACTATCTTTTTTATCTGCAACCCCCCTCCTCGGGCATTTCAGTCTATAGGACCTTGTCCAATTCAGAAAAAGAAAAACAGAATAGTCAACTACTCCCACAACAACGAAGGCAGAGAATAACGAAAATCAGCATGAAGGTCTTGCCCCTTCTCAATAATCTCCTCCACAAGCAACTAAAAGATCATACATTAAAAATCCGATTTTCACTGCAGTACATAAAATCCCCCCCATCAAAATACGCAATTGCAAACACTCCACTTCCACGTAAAAGACAGCGTAAGTTCCATCAAATCTAAATTTGATTCGACCATATCGGAAATCAAACAGATGGAGGAGATCAAATGAGCGAGAAAGAACAATGGCAAGAACCATAAAACGAAAGGATATAATACGATGCAGCCGATCAAGAAGTCCCTGTTCTCGGGGAACTTCTTCTTGTAGAACTGAGCGAAGAGAGCAATGACGATGACGACAGTCCCGATCAACAATCGCACGTTGCTCATCCGCACGTCCTCCACGTACCCACGGCTCTTGACAATCTTAACAATCAAAACAACAGCAAATCACCGATTGCTCCAAGGAATCGAGCGACCAAGACGACGGATCTGGTAAAAAAGAGGGTACGACGGAGAAAGGCAAAATTGGCTCCGTCGCGATCGTACCTCGGAGACGGACTCATCGAGGATGTGTTTGATGGAGTGCTGATCCAAGAGATTCGCCTTCTTCGCGCTCTTGCTCGCGCTTTCTGCTTTGCTTTCCGGCATCTTCGAGCCTGGCGTTTGCTTTGTCTGAACAGAGAGTAGAGAGAGAGAGAGAAGGGTTTTGTTCTCTCGTACTCGCGACCTCTTCTTCTCTAGTCAGCGGAGGTTTCTACAGTCCGGTGAAGATATAACGCACGCGAAGCGCGCACGGAACCCTCGCGTCTTCTTCTTTTCGCCATTTTGTTTTTATTACGGATCGACCGGGCTTTTTACGAAATTATTATTCGTGGAAAATGTATTAGTTGGGCGTACCTAATTTACCCCGGAGAAAATAAGTGAGTTCATCGACACCTTGTTCGGAGCTCCAAACTTAAGCGGTAACCACTGAACAAAAAGAATTGCGATTATCATGAATATTTAGTCTAATATTTTATGATCAGAACCGACAATAATTAGACGTCACGTGTGCCATCCGGTCTTTCGAGAGATTTCGTGACATGTCAAATCCTAATTACATTATTTAATTCGCATCGAATTATACCACATGCCCGATTGCTTGCACACCCCTCTTGAACTTTTCTAAAGTTTAATCCTTGCAAACGCGATTCCCAGATAAGAAACTCGAAATATTAGCTAAGGAATCGGGCGGATCGATATGCATAGCAACTAGCATCCGTCCTCCACGAGCAATAGAGAAGAGACATGTGAGATCACTCCCTTTTTATTGGAATTGTTGGTGGAATGAGATTTGCAGGAACATAGAATTTTTCTTTTGCCGAAAATAAATATTTGAAGATAATTTCCTTGAAAACGATAACTCGTACGCTTTACAAAAAAATAGCTTTACAATCTATGAAAACATTTATACACCATATCCGTAATTCAAGTTTTCTTTTCCATTGACTCGATATTTTAAACTACACATGCAATCATTTTTAGAGAAAAAAATTTATTTAAGTCATTCATTTTTCAAGAAATAAATACGAGCGCGACATTTGATTTTGTTCCCTTTCCTTGTCTTCCTTTTTCGAGTGTACTCGCATGCGATGAAACCCCGATGATAATTCGACAACGTCGACCACCCCCCGAACAACATGTTCCTATGTGAATGTAAACTAAGCAAAAACGAGGGAAAGAAAAGTCTGTCTAGCCATACTGAGAAAACAAAGGGGGATCGCACATAAATTCCACAATCGGATCGTCCGCAGAGTGGATCATCTGTTAGCATCTTGCAAAATACAAATAATAAGGGACTGCTTTGACACGGATTAATTTCCACATTCCCCCTCCTACTTGTGTGTAATTGATGACTTTACCTAAACGAGTCGCGGAATGGGCGATTCTGCAACAAAGCGAGGCAGAGAGGCAGAAAGGCAGAGAGGCAGAGAGGCACGTCATGGAGGTTTCAACCTCGAGGCATCAACACCACCTCCAGCTAGCAGGAACCGAGCACCCCTTACAAGTTCTTCCTTGACCATGAACAACACAGCTGCAGCAAGCACGCTCTGAACAATTTTAGTACTCATTCCTTTGTAAAACCCGTAGAGGCCTTCATAACGTATCATCTTCAAGATGGCATCTGACGTGCCTGCATTGAAGAAATGAAAAAGTGTGGCATCAGTACACATGGCATGTCACAGATTGGGAGAAAACAAGGGTGATGGGCATGATAAGATCGAATGTTGTAATCCTCGAGATAAATCATAAAATGCATTATGATATCTGGATCACACAGATTCATTGACTCACAATCCCATTAAAGGACGGGATAGTATAAGAAATATCAGCAAAATGCGATAATAACCTCTGTAATGATGCCTTTTGTCTCCAGTAGTGGCCTGTTTAGCCTGAAGCCTTGCCTGCAAAGACAATTCAAATCTATAAGGTTTCAAGCTTTTATCCCATCTTATTTTGAAGAGATCAACACGGTTTAGTTGAGATTGATTTTGACATATATAAATTTCATCAGCATGCTTATCGCCAAAGAGAAGACAGAAAGAAAAAATGATTTAACTTTCCTAAGTTTCACCAATCCTTTGATCTTCAAGCATCCTTCCTTTCATAATTATTACATTCCATTTGTTAGTCATATTTTCCCATATCCAAAATCAAAATCCAGTGCATAAAAGCCAGCAGGTCATTTTAAATATGGCTTTTCTTTTTCAGCCTTGATCCACATTTAAAGACAGCATAGAAACGCCAATTCTTACTGATTGTTAAAAAAGAAAGCAGACAGAAAACTACTTAAATTGCCTAGCCAATGAAATAATAGCAAAGTCAAATCATGTCTGGAAAAAGAAAATGTTTCATGATCTAACAATAAACTATGCGATTTCAGATGCACATTCAGTCTTTCTACAAGCCAACGTAACTAACCTTGACAACTAGAAGAGGATATGTCACAACAGTCGCACCAAGTTTAGCCAAGGCTCCCATGAGGAAGATCTGGCAAGAGGAAATTTGTATTTATTAAGGCTGAGAGAGTGCTTGAAGAAATAAGGCACTACAAAGTGACACAGCTCTTTTATAAGTCACTGTGTTGCTAGAAAATTGAGATTAAAGTCACCTCCAGAGCAGTCGGAGCACTCTTGCCCTTCAATGCACGTCTCTTGTTCAACTTCTTTAACAAAGTTTCATACAGCATGAACTGAATGGAAGGATTACTTACCTGTATATATCAGAGGGAAAAAATCAGTATTACCACCAGTGCAAATACAAAAGCCATCTCTCACATACCATTATCAATGTAGGGAATACACCTTTCCAGAAACCCCAAAATCCAGATTCATCGTACACTTCTTGGATCTGTTCAATGTTAATAAGCAAAAGAAGACAGGTAAGCAGAAGAGAAACTATACCATAAACCTCACATCATCAGATAAGCAAGTCAGATTCAAATGCCAACAGGAAAATGTTGCCAATTCCATTTCTAGATAAATAAATTCACAAATTCGACAATAAGTCTCTGGTTATCAGGTCTCATATGAGATATAGGTCTCTACTATGAAAACTTAATTTTGCTCTCTTGAGGTACCAAAACTATATCAACCATTCTGCCATTCACCTTAAAGTAAACATACAATCTATAGATGCTCAGATGCTTCTCTCTGCAGCTCATGCAGCATTCATTAATATTTGGGTTAGCCACATCAACAAGACAGCATGCTCACAGAATGCCACCTTTAAATCACCACGAATGGGGGGACCAGGAAGGTTACTCCGATTTTCAGCCAGCCCAATGGATGAATAAACTAGACTAAAAAAGAAGCTTATGATGACTTCGTCACTCAGTCTGTAATCATAATCGGCATTAGAGTTTACAACTAGCACTTCCAGACCACCAGGTAGAAGATTCTCATCAATGGGCTCTGGCATGCAAAATCATGCATTAGGATCATCTTTTGGCAAAATACAACCCAATGGAGGAGAGAGTCAAATACGACCGCATTAGGTTGCTCTATACACAGTCAAATTACTGAATATATAAACATTTTATACGCATGCAAGAGCGCAAGCACACCCTACAAAGACCACACATGAAGAGATGCTTCTGAAGTAGACATTTCATTGCATCCAACCAAATCATTGTGTGCCAAGTGTTGAAATAAGGAGATTCATAACCCCTGGTGCATGGTGATTGGCTTGATAGACAGGATCATCGTGCTCCTGCCAGCTAAATTATCTCACACAGAGTCCTGTTCCAGCTAATACCAATAGCCATATTCTAGGATTTAATAACAGCAACAGTTGCCATTTTCCCACAAGGAAACCGTAGAACTTTTACCCAGGTGATGATTTTTGCATTTAGTATGCTCGAGAGAGAGAGAGAGAGAGAGCATATGAGCTACTATAGCACTGAGAGAAGTCAAAAGGGGAGAGACAAAGAAGGGTACTCATTTTTAGTGACAGATTCCTCATAAGCCAAAAAGGAGAATAACCTACCACATGGCCAGTTCCATAAGGAGGAGGCTCTACAGCAGCAAGAATTGCATCATCTTGAGCAACAGTATCCAATTCAGACTTCTTTGAGATTTTCGTGTGAGTCTGCAAGTCCACACAAAATTCGTTAATAAAAGGACTGCAAGCAGCACACATTTGTACTCGCATGCGCCATACAAGCTACATTTACTTCTATTAATTCAAAGTTCTGAACCACGTGACATTAGAAGATAGTCAGACAATCCCTTTTTTTCCCCCCACAACGCACACCCCCCAACCCCCCCCCCCCCCCCCCCCCCCCCCAAAAAAAAAAAGAATACTCTTGTTGGGATTATCCGACAGTAGAATGCAATGGTCCCCTGAATATCACAACAATGAGACAAACCAAATGGCTTCATAGCCAAACATATTTCCCATAGAATGGAAAAAGAATTTTCCAATCAAAAAGCATGTATGACATGATTTCACCGGAATGAAAAAGATGGTAACTTGGATAGGCATTATGATATGAAACTTGACCCAAACATTTCACTTTGGAGCATGATGAAGCCTTCAGCTTATCTGGACAATCCACTCACCTGCATTCGGGTCACAACTACCCATATTGGGTTTGTTAGCAGGACATTGATGCACCTGCAAAGAGGAGCTGACCAGTAACTATAATGTAGAGTATAGAGCAAATTCAAAGCATAAATTAAAAAGAGATGTGGTAAATATGTGGCATTCACCCTGAACGTGCTTTGTAGAGGAAATAGATAATAGTTGCTAAATTACCCAGATAAAGCTGCCACCACGAGTGATGAGAACATTCCAACTGTTCCATCACCCATCCCTTTCTTACTTCGTTCAAGTGCAGCAACTTCTGCTTTCTTCCTGAATATTTGATAGAAATAATAGTAAACACCCTGTAGCATGAAAATTGCAGGTACATAAGAGATCAAAAAACTTGACAAAAAAGACAAGGTTTCACATCAAAAATATTTTCGAGAAGCCCTGTCTAAGATTCTGCCCACATTAGATAGTCTCCAAGTACAGTTTGGAGCTGTACTTTTTCTTTCCATTTTTTAAAAAACTTTTTATGGGGAGGGGTTGGAGAAAGCTTCTGTTTAATAAAGCAGTAGCAAATCAAACGGTTAAGCTCATCAGCTTTTGTTTAATAAAGCAGTAGCAAATGAAACAGTTAAGCTCATCACTGATTTGAAAAAAGATAGTTTTGTGTTTTGATGCGTCCACTGTCCTACAGTAAATTCCGAAAATGACGGCACATCTCATTACATAACTGTATTTAACTGTCATAAACTCCAAAAATGATGACAGCAAAGAGGGAGAACCTATAATTTTGCAACTGAAGTTGCTGCATGCAAATTCTTAGTAACACAACTAATATTTCCTCAATCACATTCTTTGACGGAGTTGACTTATAATTAAAAGAGACAAACCCTAGAAGCCCAGCTATTGCACATATGCCACCGTATTCTTCCCTTTTTCTTTTTAATTATTAAAAAGATCCCAGTTAACCCAGCTCAAGGCATCCTGCTAATCCAATCCAACAAGATGAGCAGCAGATTTTGGAGACATCCACATCTATCCTATTTTACGAAAACAAAGTATACCTTGATGAATTTTCTTCATCTTCTCGTTTAAGTGTTGCTTTTCAATTTCCCACTTAAAGAGGGCAGATCCTATCTCATACGGAGGAACCCAAAAGCTTGAGGTACCGCAGGCCTACCCAATTTGCGAAGTACTGATCTAATGAACTTGACCTTGGCACAAACACAAAGGCTTATTGCTTAAACACGGAAACTGCCATTGATTATTAAGAATACCGACACTTACCACCAGATCTCTATAAAGTGAACGAAGAGACTACAGAAAATGAATAAAGCAACGGCACAAACTTCACTTTCATGGGATCACATAGCAAGACCATTAAAAATCATGATCTCATATAGCCGCTGCTCCAATTCAGACCCAGCATACTTTAGATATATGTGCAGCCATTTATATGTGAAAATCACCGCAATGTAAGTCATACCACAAACATCTAAGTATATTACCAAATATTCAGCATTTTCATTACAAGACCTCGAAAGCACATTTAATCTCACTCCACTTATTCCAATCAAGTTAAGTCTAAGATCCCACATTCTCCCCTTTTCTTCTATGCACATGAAACAGCAGAAATCCCATTGAAATCATGACCACTCATCCTAAAACTTCTGCCAAAAATTTTGCAAAACTCCAGGTCCCATAGAAAGATGTAAAAATACAAGGAGAAGGGAAAGTTGAGCAAAGGCGTGAGCAGTTCGTACATGATACTAAGGAACAACACCACAATAGCTCACCTGAGATGCAGCTGTGCCTACGAGCGACGGCATTAAGCCACCATACAGCCGTTCCCATCCCTCTTGCTTGACCACCTAAACAGGAAGCGAGCAACCAAATCAGTTCAAATAGCAGATGGACACGTAACCGAGAACAAGAAAAAGAAAAAAAAAATCTCCACTCACAAATCGTTCCAACAAAACGGCTAAAACTCTGTTAACTTCAACTACCCAGGAGGCGTTGACCCAGATCAACACCCCACAGCGGCCCAAAATACAATTTCACACCCCGAACGTTCACAATTTCCTCGGAAACGAGCGAAACGAAAGCGGACAAAGCAGAGCAACCGCGCACCTGATACATTTGCTCCGCGGTCCCAAGTCTCCTCCTCTCTTTCTTCAGATCGCGCTCCGTCTGCTGACGCGTGTTCACCTGGGAGACGACCCGAAAATTTTTTCTTTTAGCAAGGATCGCTATAATTACCGCACAAGAAACTCAAAGCACGCGAGGCTCAAAACCGAATCGACGGGGATCGCATGTGATTACGGTCTGAAGAGGGTAGGTGATGAGCTGAGCGATGATCCCCCCGCCGGCTCCCGCGAGGCCGTTGATCAGAGCGTCCGACATGGCTTCCCCGCTCCTATTTTCCCGGGAAAGCGATCGCGTCCCGCCCCTCCTTTCCGGCTGGCTTTCTCGGGAAAATGAAGTCAAGGTTTTTCCCTCTGGAGAGAGAGAGAGAGAAACAATCTGCGAGTTTGGATGTAGCGGAGTAATGACACGCGTTTGTTGGCCGTGATGGCGATTGGTATCCGAAACGCCCCATCATCTCCACGTTCCCCTTTTATTGGGCTGCGGTAGTTGTTCCGTTCAAGGAAGCGGATGGAGTTGCCGGAAATGACGAATTTGGGCCCCCAATGACTTGGTCGGAAGTGGGAATATTCAAACCCCCGCCCTGCCCAGGAAGAGGGGTATTTAGGGATTCTCGAAGGTTGACGGCGATGGATTATTGGCGCGTTGGGCCAAACTCTGTTGTTGTCTGAAAAGAAAGCCTGGTCTAAAACTCAATCCTCGCTTGATTAAGGAATTGCAGCAAACAGATGCGTCTCATCTTGTTCCATACAGAGGAAAGTCCATCATCTTGTACGGCACAGTTGATATTGACGTGGATATATTTTGTAATTTATTTAAAGAAAAGAAAAAAGTCAAAATAAAGAATTTACTTCACTAAATATGTCTTTGGACACGGCCATGCATAACATAAAAATCACGCTCGGTTCATGAGTGGCTATATGAGGATCCAAATATGTTGAATCGCTCATTCTATGATCTTTTACTCCCTAGATGTTCTCATTCCACCATCTGGCTTGAGAACAAACAAGTAAGGAAATGAGACAGACTCTTTTTTGAACTATGTCATAATTAGATCTTCCCCTCCACACTAATCACGAGTTTCTCTTGGATATTGTCATGGTGCCCCTAATACTAGGTTTTGAAAAGGACTTCCCGTGTCATTCCCATTTAGTTCTGATCTGGATCCCTTCATTATTTTTCCTCCCGTGCCTTTTCCTTGATGTGCGAAAGAAGATGGTACACTCGAATTGTGCAATTTAAATGTTTATTGCTTGTCAAATATCCTACTTCTACAATCAATAGGTCCTTGAGTTATATAAATCGGTTGTTCTTCTCATGATGATCCTAAATTGAACTTACCTGGGATCGCAAATCCCAAGTTAGAGCAATTCTAATTTCTAGGGGGATCACATCCATAGATGAAAATTTATGGCTAACTAATAGTGCCCATCATCATTTGGTTATTACATTTTTTTTTCTCGTTACCGGTCATATATATAGAACCGACTTTAGGAATAGGCACAATATAAATATTGTTGAAGTAAAGGATCGTTAATCAAAGCATTCTAATGTGTTGTAAATTCTTAACCAAGACTTAGTATCATTTTATGATAACATAAGAATCACTAGCAACGTGAAAATCATGGCTTCCTCATTCCTTAAATCCCATAAGTTTGATTCTACAGAATTTGGTCCATTTTTCTCATTGACCGAAGGGTAAGAAAGATTGATTTTTTTTTTATCAAAAGCATTATATGAGTAGAATCTTTGATTTTTTTTTCCCTCTTTCTCTATCCCTATCTCATAGAAACAACTTTTAAATGAATAGATCATGTCCATATGAATTGATATTATTACATTCCAATTCGTTTCCAGTACCACGAGCTCAGCGAGTTGACCAATTCCTCTACCTCGCAATCTTCCCCTTCCCCAAGACATCGCCACTTCATTTGAAACAGTTTGCACCATTACGGATGTGAAAATAATGGAAAAAATTAATAAATTCTCAATTATATGTTACTATCTGTGCCATATAAGTAGCTGGCATCCATGTTAACAATTCTCCGTTCAAAATTGACTAGATGGACTAAAAAGATATAAATGGAAGAAATTTCCAACTCAATTGGCCACAAAAAAAATATTTACACTGAAATTAATACACCGCAATAGATTTAATTTTTTGTTTTTGCATAATTCTCCTCAATTACATGGCAATACAATTCATAATCGGAATAAATTAAGTATCAAAACTCACATGCTGTCGATGTACGTGAATATAATTCACATCTACCGTCAGACACATGAGCCAAAGTATTCAAGAATTCTTTGCGATTTAGAAGTTGTCATGGGTGTACATTCTTCGCGTAACTGGAAAGTGCGGTAGCGAGAGCAGAGCTTGCTAGCTTCGAATTCTTCGTGACTTGAAGTTGTCATGGACATGCACTCTTTGCCCAGTTGAGAAGAACGGCAGTGAGAGCAAAAGAGCGTTTTCGCGACTGGGTCGTGCTCGATTTGATTGAACACGGACATGTCTCGGGCAACACCGCTCTGCGAGGTTTTAACTTGCAACCCAGTCAGGCCTCTCGTTGCATTCGATTAAACATCGTCTCCAGAAAACAGGAGCCAAAGAAGGAAATGATCGAGAACGCTAAGGGTGACCCGAGCTGTTTTTGACTGTTGGCACATTTAGAGTGGCCATCATTAGTCTAGTAGAAGTCACAGGATATAACAAAACAATGATCAGACGACAATTTGTCCGAACAATATCTAACTCCTCTGTCTCTTCCTTTCGTCCCGATTCTCATCGATCTTAAAACGAGGAGAACAAAATGCCTACAACACACGATTCATCATCCAAAGAAAACTAGCTTCGAATCTGAGGTTAGTTTATCCCTCCATCTAGCTTCCAGCTGCAGCAGGTACCGTGACAGGTTTTGAGTCTTCTGCCTTTTCATGTTCTTTGTTGAGAATCTAAAAACAGGAATTAGTAATATCATTAAAATGTCCTAGAATGATAGGGTATAAATAAGCATGATTATCCCATGAAACAAGTTCACCCAAATGCAATTTCTAGAGAAGCTTCGTCAGGACCACAAACAAGGCGCACCCACAAAGCGAGCTCTCAGAACTTGATAATAAGAAAACTGGTCAGGGACTCATCCTATATTAAAAGGAAGCGTAGACATGGGCTCTTTAGCTAAAAGCCTAAAACTAATTTTCTTAAGGAGATAAGACTGGTAGAATCGGTACTAGAAGATTGCATGCTTATGCAACAACCGGAATGAGAATAAGTGCAAATCACCCAAGGAAATTAATGACAGTTCAAAACTAGAATCGTCAGAATGAAGGCAGCTGACAAACCTTATTGTTGATCAAATTGTGGAGCGCGATCACACTTCGGATGAGGGAAGAAAGATATATAACTAGCATCATATCATTTGTTTTAACTGCAAAGAGGAAATTATCTCATAAGGATAAAGTCGAAATATTTAAGGATATTACGTAAATTAATATCCCAAGATATCCTTCCATTACCTGCAAAAGCCTTTATCAACTCATTGACATTCAGATTCGGGAGGAGGTTAAAAACATCCTAAAGGATTCACAGAAGAAAAAAAGTGTAAGGACTGAAATAAATGACAATTGATATTTTTAAAACCAGTTTGCAATCTATATTTTCTGACAAAAATATTATGCAAGCAAGGAGAGGACAGGCCGACAAAAGCAACACAGATTAAACAACAAATAACTGCAACCAGTCAATTAATTAGATAATCCCAATTACATGGGAAGTTTTCTATCAACTCTGATAATGAATAAGCACAGAATCGAGAATTTTCCGAGACAGACCATAAGCCCATCAACCCAACTATTAATAAAACTGAGACTGCTCTCCTTCAATTCCATCTGAAACTATGAGCTTTAAATAGAAAAGAAAGACATAGCTAGAAAGCTTAAAGCTCTTAATATAGAAGCAATATTTACTGCCGATACAGCAGAAGCACAGAGCCAGGTTCTATTTTGCATCCAATGTAACAAACTTCATTCCCAAAAAATATAGTTATTCTTAAGCTATCATCCATATAAGTCCTCTAATTATCTATTTACAAATACGTCAGCATGCATCTCGCAGATGAGAAATTTCCACACACTATTCATAGATGAGACGACAATAATGAACCTGCAGATGATACAGGATCTCGTGATTTAATGGGAGCTTTCCATCAACGACGAGGTCAAGATAACTTCTTATCTCCTTAAGTCGAGCATCTAATCCCTTCAAGGCTGTGAGCTTTCCAGTGACCTGTACATAATAAAGAACTCTTGAGTTAAAGCGAACCAGCAACCGATTTAGCCCCTGGACCTTCATTCTACATTTGACACTTGTACAAGTATCACCCTAAAAAAGTGTCAGGACACGTTATCCTTTAAATCAGGAGATGTTACCTCTGTGGCAAGGGTGCTAATGGTTGTATCCTTTACATCACGAAGCAAGTGTTCCACACCTATCAATCAGTGAATCGTTGATGCAGTTCAGAGTACAGTATTAATGATGATATTTCCAATTCAAGAGAGGAACCTTCCCATCTCTACCTATTTCCTCAACCTCATGGGCAGCAATTTCTGAAGGAACATGCACAAACACTTTCTGGCTCTTCTGTGTTGCATTCTGAAAAGGGGGGCAAAAAAAGAGCTCAACCCTAAAAATTCTAAATAAACCTCATATATATTTTGTTATGCTATACGGAAAGCACATTGAGCTTAACTTTTCACAGCAACAGGCAGCTTTGTGGGAAACTACCTACTCTTACCTCTTTGACTTCTTCAACAGCATAGTATGCCTTTGTTGGTATTCCAAGTTCCTTGGGTTGAACATCAATTATAACCAGCACAGGATTCGGGACATAGCTGAACAAAGGAGGTAAAAGTTGATTAGTGGCATACACAGTTTGAGTGATCAGCCCATGCAAGAAGTACATATAGATTAGTTTGACTCAATATAAAGATGCTAGAAGTTGCAAGAAAAAGGAGTTCTGATAAACTTCAATCCTAAGAGTACAAGTTAGTCCTCATTCCATTATTCTATCAAACGCAAGCTTTTGCCCATGTTCTACCCAAAAGGTAAGTGATCTTCCCCAGTGAAGTTTTTTAAATAAGATTAACAAGGCCTCTCCCACAGCAAAACCGAGCTGAGACCTGCAGCACAGAACAGAATTCAACATCGATATGCCTAATAAGGATGCCGAAAGAAAACATAGGCAAAAATAACATTCGTCGCTATCTTCCTTATGATGAAGTGTCCCCCTAACTCGTAAATAAAAACAAAATTAGACAGTTAAGGCCCTATAGAGAGGGGGATTACAAAACTGCAACAATTGAATCTCATGTGCAAAGCTAGCAGAAAGTCTTACTCATCAAACAATGCATGGATATTAAGGTCATTTTCTCGCAACTTGGGACCAGTGCTATACCATCCAACAACATGCTCCTTCGCTGTAAAAGAATACACAAAGCAGGTTACTAGACAATTCCACTCCAAATAGTTACTGAAAGAAAAAGTTGACTCCATGTAAGTACCATTAATTCTCTTGAACATGGAAAACATTGATTCATGGTAGTTGTGATCCAGAAACCAGATGCTTGGATCCTTCTCGTCTTCCTCGAAAGGTACTGAAGATCAAGGAAAAAAAAAAGAAAAAGGTGAATCAATAAGCTGTTACCTTCATGTGAATCGCACATCGAGCAGATGGTAAATAACAACATACTATCTACATCAATGCCAAACTGAGCCCAATGCTCATATTATACCAGACAAATGCTAGCTACCAGATTAAATTGAGCAACGGCAGGATCAATTTTATAGAAGCACCAGACTAAACGATTTCTGCAATGGCTCATTATACGGCAGAAATTCAAGAAGAAAAGGATGCCTCTCTAAGTGCCTATGGCCTTCACTTCAATGAATTTCCATCACTCAACGCCTTGCATCTTTGTTTTAGCTTTATCATCACTTAAGTAAACACCACTGAATAGTTAAAGATACCAGACGGTCCATTTGAATGCTTCACTTCAAATTCTGCAAACTAATTCATCCTCCAAAAGCCAAGGCAAACAGTTTAGAAATGTTTTCACAAGGAAACAGTGGTCCTAAGCGCTTGGAGACCAAAGTCAAGCCAGGTAGCAAAAATATTGGGCTACAAGCAGAGCAGCAACTCTCGAAAATTGCTCAATCAGCATCCAAACCTCATTCTTCAAAAGAACTTATTATACTCTCGCCAAATCCAAAGAGCCAAATTATGCCATATCAATCGCTTTACCTGGGAAACCTATTTCTCACTAGCACTCCCAATGCATCCAGATCTAAATCCGACCGGAGAAAGCAAAAATCCCCGACAAAATCAGGGAAGCCGAACATCAACAAGAGGGCATCGACACGATACCTGCATAGCTGTTGGTGACATCGACGGTGCCTTTGAAGGTGGTACCGAGCAATACCCCGACGACGCGTTTGCGAGTGTCCTTGGCGACTCGGTTGTAGTTGTCGACGATGCTGAGCAGGACCAGAGGGTGAACTATCACCTTGTCGATCGGCTTGGCCGATATCTGCTGCGTCTTTATCACGTCCATCGCTCGCTCGCTTCGAAACACGATTGCCGGAGACTTGAGCTCTTCGAGATTGTTTCCGGCGCTTGCTTCTCGCGCAGGTCTCTGTGAATCGTTACTTGCGAAGGAGAAAAGGGGAGAAGAGCAGAAACAGCGAAGGCAAAGAATTAAAAAGGCTCGGCTCGCTTGAGTTCTGTGATTTGAGAAAAAGTGTCCTTGGTCTTGGGCTTGATATGGGCCTCACAGGCCCATCTTAAATTTCCGGAAATAGATCTCGCCTACTTGGGCTTTCAACTTGGGCAAGATTAGAATGTGATTTCTCTTTTTATGGATGTGTTCTCTTCAAGCAGATAAAAAAGAAAGACCGGAGCACGTCGGGAGAGCCAGGCCAAGGGGCATTGATAAAAATTCCTTAGTCAATTAGGAGGAAGTGACAAGATGGAGTCTGGACTCCTGTTAGGCTAGCTCATGCTTTTTGTACAGTGCTTAATGAATTGGCTTGCTGACCCAATACCTTGGTCCATTATGTAAGTGGAAAAAATCATACATAACCTGGAGCCAGGTTTGCCACCATGTTCACCGAGACTAGTTTTATTTGCATGAGCTTGATAGATTGCGTGACTAATTGATTAATACAAGTATTCTGCCTCTGTTTATTTCACGATAATTTGAAAAATACTTTCTTAAAATGATCCTTCTTGTGTCATTTGAAATAAATAATCAATGGAAAAATGTGTTCATTCTTAATGACCAATTACGTCTAAACATCTTTGTAGAAGACGGATATATTTTTTCATTCATTCATTACCATAAGCAATATAAGAGATTGTTTTTAAGAAAATATTTTTAAATTATTTATTTCTCATAAAACGAATGAAGCCCAATAGAATTTTGTGGAGTAGTTGTTTTGTAAGTTTAAAGTATTCGATGAAAATGTGGTTTACCCCCCTTCTCATTTCGACTCGCCTGCATAATTAGATCGAATTGATAAATTAAGATTAAGGTTTGTACATGGAACCTCCTCATTTGATATCATATGAGATTTTGTGAGCTATCTAAAAACTTTAAGCTGATCGATAAAGGCGTATTTTGATAGCTACATCCTAAGATAGACAATCTTTGGGTTCGTTTAGATTAATACCATTGAAAACTTTTTATTTGTATGGACTATATTCAAATGCAACCCACTATTTGGAGCAATTTCTCTTTAAAGATTATCCTAATACACACGTGTAAATTATGCATAAAAAGTCCTCCATCAAACAATCAGTATAGTTTAGAATAGTTAATATTTCATAATTGGCTCATAACTCATTCTCTTAAAGTTCTGAATGAAATAAGTCCACCTAAATTTATTGATGGATTCAAACTTAAACTCTCTTTTGGTGATCTCTTGTGACGAAGGTATCGAAATCCTGTAGCACACTCCAACAAACAATATTGAAGCCAATAGTAGATTGGTGAGCTTCCCAATCTAATCCATTGTTTGGTGAATATCCTAATATTAAATCTAGTGATCAATGTTGTTTTCATGTGGTGAGCGCTATTGTGTAGCAAAAAGCCGATCTGATGGTAAACTTTGTGGTTTCAGTCTAGAGAAAGAGAATAAATATGAAGGTTAGCATTGGAGATTTAAGTTACGATATCTTAGTTTAGAATGATACCTGAATTATTCAAGAGCAAACATTAAATTCATATGTGAGGGGATAATAGGGATTGTTGTGTAACATCACAGGCTCAATGGCATAGCTTATGGCCCGCTCTGGAGGAAGACACCAGAGACGAAGGTAGGTGATGAAAACTCAAGTTAGGATATCTTAGGGCAGAAGAATGATTGAAATTAAGCAAGAGTGTTAAATATGTGAGGGAAAAGCTGTTGAGATACATGTATGAGTTGTGTTTAAAAAGTTATGTATTGAATTATTGGTATGGTGTTAAGTAGTTAATAGGTAACAATTGGCCGATAACACATTGATTTAAATTTTGTATATATGAGTCTAACTGAATATATTAACAAACTCAGATTTATGCCTTTTTTAGTAATCTCTCTAGACAAAGGTATCAATTTCCGTCGCGTGCTTTCTCCACATTCCATGAATTCTTTATTTAAGAAAAGATATTACATTACGACTTTTTAGCCAATTTTCTCCTTTATTCTTTTTATTTTCATGCGTGAGTACCGTACAGGAATACGTGGGTCGTATACGATCAGACCACGTAAGAGTCGAACCTGAGATGCTACACCTTTTTTGAAGCGCAAAATCGAACCATCTGTCACGGACTCTCACCCATTAAACACATGTCTTCACAGGGGAACGAGGAAGTCATCAGGGGCAATGATGGTGGAGACAAAACAGAGCTAAACAATTGTTCAGGATTGACTGCACATTCTCAAACTATCTGCACGCAAAATCTAACCCAGGAAAAGTTAGATCAGAGATATTATTTTATGACGTACTGCACCTATTTTTCAACATGAAGTTTGATCAGATGGTGCACGCAGCAACTTTTTCTTCCGACAATTCGGATTCCTTACACACCTATCCTGGACTTAACAATGACCCAATACATCTTGCTTTCACATGCTCGCGAGGCATCAAACTTGCGATTCTTAATCAATTGAGTGAATCAGTAAGATCAAAATGAGATTTTTAATATCGTATCGGAACCTTCCTCAATTCCGTCACATGCTTGGTCATGGAACACAGGACGGATACTATGTGAAACCCCGCTTCTATGTCATTACGAGACATAGGGTGGTGTCGCCGCCGCCGCCGCCGCCATTGGTCTAATTAGTTCCGCTTCATCACATTTCATAGCCGGCGCTTCTCTTTTGTGGTTCTGTCAAGTAAAATTCGATTCCGAGGTCTAGATCAACAAAGAAACATTGCGCATCGAGGTCAGAGCACGCTGCCAAAGAAGGCTGACCACGTTCAAAGCTATGTCGTCTTCTGTTTTGGGCTCAAGGGACGTGTCCATGCATGAAATTCAAAACTTGGAAGGCCATCTTTTTTATATTAGTAAACTTGTATCTTCATCATGCGCTTCGAGAAGACACAAATTTTCAATGAGAGGAGGTGAATCCCAATTTCCAAAGTCTCCCGAAGAGCCAAAAAAGAGAACAATAAAGATTACAGTAGTCCAACAGAGTAAGCACAGAGAGACAAGAACGACGTTAGAAACGCGAGCATGCAGAGGAGAATGTCGAAAACCATCGTCTATATTTAAACCCCAGAGATATGATCACCACACATTGGTCTTCCTAACTACAGTACGACGCAACATGCACTTCATGGATCCTTCATGATAAACCCTAGCTACGCCTCACTAAAGATTACAATCTTCGTGTGTTTTTTTTTTCTTTTCTTTTCTGGGTTCTAGTTCATGGTATCTAGAGGAAGCTTAATCTGAGATCTAGTGTTGGATGATCCATCCTTGTCCCGAAACCATGTGCCATGTGGCACTCGGTTGGATGCAACCTAAGCTTCTCCGTTTCTGCCAACTCGTCGAAGGACTTGAGAGGGAAAAGCTGAAGAGTTTCCATCACTCTGTCGGACTCCACCACGTGATGTGGAAGGAAATCTGAAGGACAAAAAGAAAGTCGAGATAAGTAAAGGTTGCAAGAGAAGATCCAAAATTTCCATGTACGAGAGCTTCAAATTCACGGATCTTCATGTAATGATAACAGCAACAATGACGAAAGATTATGGCGAGTATCAAGCGACAAGTCGTAATTCCATGGCGTGATGATACGGTCAGAACATTTCTTAGGAAGTTTCTTGAGCATTTCACCACTATGAAGCTGACAAGAAAAATAAAAGGTCGATGATGCTCGCGATTTTGAATGATATTTAGAAGGTGGGCAAAAGCGAGTACGTTTGGCAGAAGAAATCTTCTCCTCGCTACGGATGGCCTCCTTCGTTTGATCGTCGACAGATACTTTTCGACGCTTTTGCCTTTCCCTAGCTTTGTGGTTCTGAAACCAATAAAACACGTTCTTACTCTCGATCTTGCCATAAAAGCTCAGCTGATTGGAGATCTTCTGAATCTGGTCAGTGCTCGGAGTCCGAAGCCCGGACCTGAACAGGTCGGTCAGAACTTTAACCTGCTCGGTGGTCGGGTTCCACCTCCCGCACTTTGTACCCCCGCTGCCGCCGTTGGCACCTCCATGGCTGCCGCGAACACCAGCGGCTTTGATGTAAAACCCTGACATTCCTTCTTCCATTGTTTTCAGCCTCAAGGAAATGCTCTCCAGTGATGAAATTTCTTAGACTCTGTGTCCCTGAACTGAAAAGGAGACTTGTGCTGCGTGTGCATTATATAAAGCGGCAAACAGGGACACTAAATTATATGTATATTTGGTTCTTTGTAACTACGCTTTTGTCCTTATTGAATTGGGGATTGAAGTACACCAGAATCAATCCCTTATTTTATGCCAGTGTGCTTTGAATTTAGGGAACGTGAGAGCTTGAGCTATATGAGGATTTTGATGGGCTCACCTTTTTTTTTTCCTGATTTTTTGTGCACTGCGTAGAGAGAGAGAGAGAGAGAGAGAGAGAGATAATGAGAGACATGCGCAAAAGCTGCCACCATTCAACGTTTTGGTCTGCGAGCAGACAAGATGGAAGTTCTCCAACCCTTGAATAAATTATTCTCATTCCCTGTGTGAATCAGTTTAGTATTAAAATGGACAATCTTAGTGATGCTAAGACTGATAAAAATAAGTAAGTTGCAAGTACTTGGTTCTATGGTTAAGGAGTGAATAAACTAGGTTTCTCAAAAACTATGCTTTTACAGAAGTGACGGGTTATGTAACTAGGGGTATTTAGCGAAATGGGTCATGTTCAAGCATCCAAAAATAATTATTGTCTCAGAACTTTGTAAGCCGATTTTTGTAAACCGAACTCACTCTATCTCTGGAATTACTCTAGTAAGCTTATGTCTTGGAACTGATCTGCACATATTATAGATAGGCTTCGTGTTTTTCAGTAAAGGTAAGATGCCGCTCTTGTATATGTGCTAATTGCCTAGTTTTGCGGTGTGTTCATGCTCTTACCAAGTCAGTCCAAACCTGTAGTGACATGAGAGTAAACCAAAACCTAGTTTTTAAACTTGTTGCTGTCTGCTAAAGACCAAGAGGCATGGTTTCACTCAAAAAAATTATTACCTTAATAATCTAGAACGAGAGATCGATGGGCAATGAAAGTCAAAGTTCACAATGTCTGATCTTTCGTGGACGGTTGTGATCTCGACATCTGACAGAGATACTCCCAGTTAAGTTGACCATCAGTACAGTTCTGTCAAATAATGTTGAGCTAAACCCATCTTTTAAGGGTGTGAATACACAGACAAGAGGACAACGAAGCCACCAAAAAATTATATGGTGATTTAAGAGACGACTCACGAGTCTCGTGACCAACCAAAAGAGAAGCAGCAACTTGTCCTTTTCCTTGGTTTTTCTTGATGATCAGCCAACTGCACGCCCTCCCCAACTTTCTAGGTTTTCAGCTAACCTCCGCGTCTTTCTGGTACACGTTTAGTTTTGAGATCAGAATAAGAGTTGCTTGTCTTGACTTTAGGATACCCACTTCGAAATTATGTTGAAAAGCATGCAATCTTGCGACCCTCTCCATTTCGACATCAAGATAACAAAATAGGACAGCAATATATGTTGATTGTGCTATAAAATGAAAATACAATTTGACTACCTCTTAATGAATATGAGCTTATGGTTTGCCCCTCGATTTGCATGCTCATTAGTTTAGCAAAACAATTGATATCGCAAATATTTGTACTCCTTTACCATAATGTTCTCCTCTCAAAGTCCATTTCGAGAATCCAATCCTAATTCAGCAGGATGTGCGTTGGATAACCAATTTTCACGGTTATTATTCTTCTTAATTATATATGGAGAAGCATAGCCATGGGATGGAAGCGTAGATATTACATGGCGTAGTTGTGAGGTATCATTGATCCAGTAGTGTCATGCTTTTTTCAATACAAAATTCAAACAAAGAACAATACTATTGAGATGGCTAGGGGTCAGCGATTGAGTTTTCACCAAGAATTCTTCTTAATACTAGTATTCTCTATTGATAATTAATACTACTTTACTTGAAAAGTGTGGGTCTATGGATTCGTTTCATTCTCTAATTAATAACGATACTCGCTACTTAGCATACTTTCTTAGTAAATATATAATAAACATTGCCCTATTATTCAATAAAAAAATTTCTTTCTCTAAACAACTTTTGAAGATAAAATAAATGGGGAGTCATTGGGACAGCATAAAACTTCTGGTGAAAACTTCTGGGCATATTGGAAATCAACACTTCAACTCTGCGAGAGCTTACTCGTACCAAAACGGGATAAGAGACTATGACCAGAGAATAATCATGGGAAAACTATAGATTAGATGGTGAAGATCTGGGGAGTCCCAAAGGGGTGAAAAAAACAAAGTAAGTAAGAAAGAAATGGCTGTGGACTTGACCATCATATATAAGCAAAAACTGACTAAGCATCTGTTTCAGCTCCGTCCTATTCATTGTCTGCATTATCCTCTGAGCGGTTCGACCGAGTTTTAATTCTTAATTCTTCCATCCCTAGTCAAGACGATTTCGAGGCCCATTGGTTCAAATTTCAGCGAAAAGAAATGGCCAACTGGGACAACAATTCCCAAGAATGTTTCGCATCGTAATGTATTTTTATATTTCTTTGTTGCAAGGGAATCGTTTGTCTGTAGCATTCAAACCATCAGCTGCTAAACTCCTAGAACATGTAGCCCCATTAACCTGTTCTCGCCGTCTCGGCGTGCACTTATTTATGCAGCTTATCAGCGCTAAAACAAACCCTAATGAAGCACGTCTCGATCAAGACTAATTTATCAGAAGAATGTGATGGATTATATTAGGGTTGATATGCAGACCAGACCCAATAAAGCGTAGGGCAACAGCGTATACGTATGATTTTACTACTCACAGTGGGCAAAATATATAAATCCCTTCCTTTTCTTTTCCATAAATTCTGATAATATATGATTCGCAGATCATATGTATAAGCCATAGTTAAAGAGGCTATCATGAATGGCCACTACGTTTATCTTTGCGTTTAAACTTTTCGAATTTGAACTTAACCAAGCGCATCGAATTTTCAAAGACATCTAAATAACCGTTATCGAATCATCTCGAACCTCCATTTTTCTTTCTTAGACTCTCGACAAGGAAAGCAACTTCTGAACCAGCATGCTAGAGTCAATAAAACCGTTAGGGATGTCCTAGAAATCAAGCATAGCGATGGTGGTAGAAATGCGAGAAACATGAGATGAAAAGGGAAAAAATAAAATCGCGGAGTTGATGGATATGCAGTCGGAAAAATAGGGCACGCGTGAGCCAGATAGGTCACCCCCTAGAGCTCGACCTTTTCCTTCTTGTCCGGACCACGTTTGTCGGTCTCGCTTTGAATGCGAAAAGGGTTTCGAACAGCAAATTTTCTTGACAACCGCAAAAAGGAAAGCGGGAGTGGAGGTGGGGGAGGCACTTTGAGAATAATAATGAGCAAAGGGACAGACCCAAACCTAAATTCAATCACAGAGACACAGCAAACATCTTTATGGCCCCAATCATATGATAAGGCTGTCGTGCGATTGACCCCACAGCCACCAGAAAAAGAGGAATTTTTCCACAGTCCATAATCTTAATGGCCAGCTGAAATGAAGCCCATTAGCTGATTCATTTTCTGATAGATGAGGAGGATTTTTTTACCTCTTTTTCTGGCGCCTAACTCTTTTTGGCCGGTTTATTAAATAGTGATAAATCTCGCGTATGATCTTTTATGATTCACAGATCATGTGAAAATTGATAAAAAGAAAACAGTCACATAAGTCGCTCATAATTTCACATATCACCTTTGAAAACCCGATGTGATTTGATCAAAGTTGTACAGTTTACTCGAGTTTTAGAGATCTATACACTAATCTCCGACGACTAGCCCAGTTAGTTAGTTCAACTTAGACTTTTATTTGAAAACGTATGAAAGAAGCCTTACAGAATGACATTATAGGGCGATGTGTCCAAATCCATTTAAGGGTTTTGAAAATAATAGTTCGAAATACCAAGCATCCCTTTTGACTTCCCTTTCTCGTGGCATATAGTAATTCTCTCGCATAAGCTCCGCGCATGTAGAACTCTGGTTTCGTTTTTCTCTTCCCCGCGTGATCGAAAAAGGAGAGATCATGCAAATAAGTAAGCCGAGCTTGAAGAAAATCCTGCGAACAATTGGACCATTCTCGAGGCAATTGAGAAAGTGTGGGAGTTGGAGTTCGAAATTCGGAGACGAGTGGAAAAGGAAATCACCCAACCGGATCTTTTTGCAGGAGAAGGGTCCGTAAATAACTATATCCACAGTTCCACAGCCTCTGCTTTTCATCAAATCCCTTGTTAGAAAACCTGTCCGATTCGATCAACTTTACTGGAACTTGGAGCTATTTGCGATCGAACATGTGAATACGAAGCTGTTTTCACGTTGGGTGCAGTTCAACGTTCGAGCCCAGGCGACAAAAAGGAGAGTGCAAAAAGAGCGAAGGGCGAAGCACGAAGTTTAGAACTGAGAAAAGAAAGTCGAAAGGGGTTTTTAAGAAGTCGGAAAAGTGGGAGTTCGAGGGTCAAAAAGTTGATCAATAAGAAATTTACAGTCCCAATATATAAATTGATGTGGGCACTCCACTCTATAGACCTTCTATCAATGTCAATTGAAAATCAGACTTATATCTTCTTCTTCTTCTTCTTCTTCTACTACTACTACTTTCTTCTTCTTCTACTGAGAAAAGAATGTGGTGAACAGTGATGGTGGGTAGTGTTAGAGTAATCAGCTTCAATAAAAAAGGACCGACAAGCAATGGAAGCGACCGGGACAGGGTTTGGCAAATGGCACTTGGCAATAACCACTATGGAATAACGTTGCAACGTCGTCCCACCACCAGTTATAGAGACCGGCCACATTCTTTACACTATCGAGGGGTGTTGGAATAATTTTCGATATTACTAGGAGTGTTGAGAAATTTCATCTAGTTTGAGGAGTGCACGGCAAATCGTTTCTAGAACCTCAAATTATATGATATTATAATGGGAGAATGACGTAAATAGTCATTATATTTTGGCATAATGTGCAATATGATCCTTAAATTTTTAATTTATTTTCAAGTTAGACCCTATACTATATGAAAACTAAATTGAAGTTTTAAATATTACATTGAATAAATTGTAAGTTTAGGGATGAAATTGTATATTGGGCTAAAGTTTAGGAATCACATTGAACTAATATAAAATTCATGGATTACATTACATGTTGAGTCAAACAATACATGCCATTTTCCCATCTTTTTATTTAGAATCTGCGTTCCATTTTAAGTTCTTTTTTCTTCGTGCGTGTCCGGTCTCATTAGGGCAAAACGATGAATCGAACTTTGTCAAGATCGAGCTGATCCTGCAGCTTACCAAGCAAGCCATAGGATTGCCGTGGGGGTGATGGCAAAGCGACTCGTCGTTCTGCACCCGTGAAGGAAAGAGCATGCATGCGCACTGATGTATATCCCTTGTTCTTTTGTTGAAAAAGTTATGATTAACTAGTTCTACTCCAAGCTCAAATAGCATCCCTGGAAATCCCTCAACAAGAACACCTTAGTCCCAGACAATTCCCAAGATGTCCAAGGAAATCATCTCCTCGTGGAACCAGTTCAAACTGAGTTCAAAACGACAGCACCTTACAGTGTTCCGACTTTATTAGGCTAGATTACCTCGAGATGCCAATGCCAAAAACATTGGATAAATAACTTGAGTGAGAGATTGTGACACAAATTTAATTGGTCATTTAAGCGGATAGAGTCGTTTCAGTCTCTCAAACGAATATTGCTAGATTTTTATATGGTAAGGTAAATCTAAGGTATTGATAAGAAAGTCAAATAAAAATTAGTATATAAGAAAAGCTAATAACTTGCAAATCGAAAAAAAAAATATGAAAAGAGTCGCTAATTTCATGTGAGTGTCCATGAATCATCAACAAGTGACTGGAAAATCATGTGATATGTAACTTTTTTTTGGTCGAAGAACTTTTAAACACTTGCTAGTCCTTGCCTTTTGAAAACTATGGATAATCCAAGCAAACGCAGAGTTCCAATCTCTACATGATCTTTGAGTTCCAGCTAAACTCACAAGCTCCTAGTCCTTCTTAGAGAAAAAGCATTCAAAAAAGATATTCCTTTTGGATTCATGGGCTGCTCCACATGAAATACAATTGCTATGGACAACAGTTAAGAATGGCACGCCGACAGCAAATCCCAACTTGCCCATATTTGGGTTTGTTAAATTATATCTAGAATTTGAGTTTTTGCATGCAATCCAACGTAATTAGAGGATGTAAATCGGTTTGTTAAATCAGATCGATTAGGAAGAAGATGCAAAGAAAAATAGAATTTCTTTTGAATGGCATATACATCTACATGTTGAGACTTGAGTTTTTGAGCGAAACTTATGAGCTAACTATGGTATGTTTATCGCTCAACACCTCACTAATCCTTCAATATGGGTCATTTGTAACCCAATTCATACGTGCATTTTGATGGGATTGAATGGAGCAAGCTATTTCAGAGTCAGAAGCGGTTCCCTAGTTTTTTTTAACTTGCATTCTTCAGTTTTGGAATCCGAAACCTACCCTATATACTTTGGAACATAAAACTTACCATGTCAATTAATTCCAAAGTAGGTTCAAGCATCTACTAGGAACCGGCCAATTTCTTTTTCCTTTTATTTGGTTTCATTTTCAATCAAACAAAATGAAAGTGAACTCAACACAAAAATCCTAATTTTTCAACAGCAACAATCCTAGTTTGGATACTAGGAATGACGCTGCTCTATAATCGCTCACGAGGTAGTTTCGATGAAAGGGTCAATGGCTCCAAGCAAAAAGCCGTCATATGGTGAGCTGATCTTCAAATGGTGGATGCCTTCTGTCATTTTCTGTACTCACATTATGTCCATAGGTCAAGTTCTTGATTTTTAGTTTGGTTTTTCCGTTCTCCTGTTCTTACGGTACCTTTTCCCTTTTCTGGAACTGGGAACCACGCTTACATGAACCAGTTCAGTTCCTATTGGTCGATTCGTTTCAGTACCCAATTCTATCCTAAACTCACACTCACTCTTAGGACTGAACCGGACGATCCCATTACAGTTAACTCTGCTTCTTCCTTCTCTCATCACCAAGTAGTTGCTGGAGAACCATAGACCATTCAATTCTATGCATATTTGTATGGAATCATATGGGCAGACACAAAGGTCCGAACTTTTCCTTAAATTCTAACGAATCGGAATTTCTTCGTTCGAAAAAGAATTTTCATATGCTGATTGCCCGTGCCATGGTTCTTGGGGGGCGAGTAATGCCTGTTTGCTGGGTTTTGGGGGTCTCGTAATTGAGAACAAGCATGCGTGAAAAGCTAAGATTGCGTCTTCAGATCGAAGGGTCATTTTCTGATTTTGCATAAACTAACACGACAAAGCCATACGTACGAAGGCCCATCATCTTCATACTCATGGGCCTCCGCACCACACCGTCTTCTCTCGGACTAAAAACCAGAGAGAGGGAGAGAGAGATTCGAACTTTAGGAATGACAAACACTGAAGCGAAAACGTAAAAACTTGGACCATGCTTTAATCATGTACCAAGACCCGGGGCCCTCAGAACTTTTTCCCATGATGTTCTTGCCTTGGGGGTTGGGAACAATGTCTCGTTTCCTTTTGGTCATCAGTTGGATTTGAAGGGGATGGCCCTTATCACCACCTGGTGGTACAGAGCCGCGAGCGCCGCTCCAATGAATGGTCCGACCCAGAAGACCCACTGCATCCACCCAAGCAAAGTATAAAGTTAATCAGATTTGAATTGCTTGATCACATGTAAATCTGCATAACCAGAGAGGTGCATTTACGTGGTCATCCCAGGCAGGGCCTTTGTTGAAGATGATCGCGGCACCGAGGCTCCGAGCAGGGTTGATGCCGGTTCCCGTTATGGGGATGGTGGCCAGGTGCACCAAGAACACCGCAAACCCGATGGGCAAGGGTGCCAAAATCTGGACAACGCAGACCAACGTTAGATCAAACCAAATTGTGACCGAGCCCACTCAAGTCGGTACGAGTAGACTACAAATTAAAATACAGCGGTTAACCCAACGTCGATCTCCCTTATATTCTAGTTTCTTCACAGTAGCTTCAAGGTCAGCAAGTTCATTTTATTTGACTGTCAATACCTAGACGCATAGAAAGAGATCTAGATCGTTCGTTCGTTCTGGTATGATATCACTTCACTGGTGTGGGGCTGATTGCTCATATATGTACATAAACCAACTGGATCAAGCACCAGCGGTTCTAAGCAGTAAGCCCTCCGACAACCAAGCAGGCGCAAATAGACATCGATCATGATGAACAAGAAAGTGGATGAGTGTGTGTACGAGTAAAACTCACTGGAACGTGGGAGTCTCGGGCACTTCTCTTGGCGTCGGTAGCGGAGAAGACGGTGTAGACAAGGACGAAGGTACCGACGATCTCGGCACCAAGGCCGCTGCCCTTGGAATAGCCGGCATTGACCACATTAGCGCCACCATCGTGTATCTCGTACTGGCTCTTTTCGAACGCTTTGACCACACCGGCACCGCAAATAGCTCCAAGACACTGCATCACCATGTAGAAGACGGCTCTCGGCAACGACAGCTTCCTTGCCAGGAACAGCCCGAAGGTCACCGCCGGGTTTATGTGGCCTCCTGCACCGATATCACAAAGAAATTCACCTCTGTTACTTGATACTATTGGTTTATTGATTGGAATGCCTGAAAGTAGGAGTGAATATAACTTGGCATTAATTAGGAAATTGCCAATGGCGACTAAAACTATATTCGAAACTCTGTTAAAATCATATTTCACTGAAAATGCAAGATCGAGGCAGTTTCTTAATGACGTGAAACCCCATCTCAAGTGAATGTACGAGGCGCACGATGTTAGATCCTAGGCCGTTTACCCGATATGCCGGCAGTGCAGTAGACGAGGGCGAAGATCATGCCGCCGAACGCCCATGCGATCCCTTGAATCCCGACCGACGCGCACTTGGTCGGCGACCTCAGCACCCCCATCACCGTCAACACCGTGATGTACAGAAACAGGAACGTGGCCACGAACTCGGCGATCCCGGCCCTGTAAAACGACCAGGAAATGAACTCGCTAGGCTCGAACAGCGGCGCGGGCGGCGGCTCCTGGTAGTCCCTCCCGTCCTGGGTCTGCGCAGCAGTCCCGATCGGCTGCCTCTCCGCGAACCTGTTGGCCCCTACTCTCACATCCTCTTCTCTTCCCTCCATCTTCTTCCCCCCTCTCTCTCCAAGACACAAGCTGAAACTTGCTACTTCCTTTCACAGAAGCCCAAGTGCTTAAACTGAGTGTGGTGATGAAATTGCATGATTCTTGCCTTCGATCTTATAGAGTGAAGGAACCAGCGAGGGGCCGACTGGTGGGGACAGGGAATCGACGTCGAGACGCATTCATTCGTATAATTGCAACCGACCAATCATTTTCTTGGAATTTCAGCCCACTTCAACTTCGAGGACTAAGGCCAGAGAAACATGCTTTTGCTCTTTGGTTGGGCGACGTTTGGGCGGCTCTTCGGTGGCGGAATATTGGCCACACACGTAGCTCGTGCTGCGAGATCGGTCTGCGTCAAAGCCCACCGCCCAGTTTCAGTAATGGTGCGGACCGTGATCATGAGACTGTGTGGTCTGTGCAGTATGCAGTGGACGTGTGCAGTTTCCACTTTGGACTGGTCCGATCACCTTTCTAAAGATTCGTATTTTATTTTTATGCGGTTTGTCTTGGGAGGTTCATGAGGTTTGCTAGCTGATAGGCGAAATTGATGTGCCAAAAAGGGAAATAATCGAGACTCTCAGGTTCAAGTTCAGATTCTCGAGATTGGAAAGAGGTTTTCGATTCAATGATTATGCGGAGCCTTTGCTTTTGGATTATACGAGATAACGAGGGTAGATTATCGCTGTTCTTGACAGGGACTCGAGTTAAGCTCTGTCTCGGAACCTTGTGGCTCCACCCCTTCTGATCTTCCTTCAACAATCTTCCTTCAATATCACAAGGAACCACAACACGAATTATTGCTTCGTTTTCAGAAATCAATTGCACAAAGCCATCTGATATGGCCTATTCCAATTCCCTTAAAAATCTTACAGAGCGTGATTCTAAATCAATAAAGATCCAATAAGGAGATATAACAATTCTTCTTTTCTTAGTTGAAAATGGTATCGAATCCTTTTCTTTTTTCCAGAACACCAAGTGGCACTTTAACTCGCGTTTTTATATGTATAGGAAACGATATAATGCATGATTAATTAAAATGAGAGTACGTCATTGAGAACCATAGGCTCTAGTCATGACGGATTCTCTTTCATCCACAACATTTCATTATCCGCGTTTAAGGACAACCTAACTAAACCGTGAACTCTCGTACTACCTTCCATTCTCACGTTATTAAAAGAACATGACCTGAGTATGCAGTTTGCCCATGTCAAAGATTCGATTAAGCATGTAGTGCGACGGACCAATGTGGTCGAAGGTCGTTAATATAATGCAACTTGGAACGGTATGACGAATTTTTGGACGAAAAAATATGCGAATCATTGAATAATTTGTGGTTCACGATGAGTTCATTATTTTATTGTTTATCCTAATTATTACTTAATTCACGGCGAGTATTCACTAAAATAAAATGATGAGTTTTTCACTCTTTATGTCAACGAGGTTGTATGAATGAAGAGGGCCCGATTTGAAAAATTGAGTGAGAATAATTGCCTCCGATTCATTACCCAGGGTATGGATCGGACGTTTATATTGAACTAGGGGTAAGCAATTTCAGAGTTCGTCGTTTATATCCCACCTAGAGCATGAATAAATTGTAATGTACTCGGTTGGAATCATTTCCTTAACTTAAAATCTACAACCTACTCACGTATCTTGAAAAGGAATTTACCCTATCAGTCGGTTCTCTATGATCTACTTGGGAACCG
This sequence comes from Melaleuca quinquenervia, assembly GCA_030064385.1. Classification (NCBI taxonomy): domain Eukaryota; kingdom Viridiplantae; phylum Streptophyta; class Magnoliopsida; order Myrtales; family Myrtaceae; genus Melaleuca; species Melaleuca quinquenervia. Next base: position 20,978,821 of record CM057724.1, read on the forward strand.
ACAATAATTTTTCGTTTCATTTTTTGTTATGCAAGATGAAAGTAAATGCAACAATAAAATCCACATTCTTTAATAACAACAATCCATAAAAAAAAAACACACACGTAAAATAAAACAAAAAGATAAAAAAAAAGAATGTAATCTTAGTTCCAAGTTTGGTTCTTCTGTTTCAAGCTCGATTCTTTTTTAAGAACCGGAAACTGAACTACAAGATACAAGTTCCACTTTTTTTTATGAATCAAGAATCGGATATGTAAGTTCGAATGCTAGAACTACACCGGTTCTTATAACCAGTTCGATGTGGTTCTTGGTTCCATCGGTGGACCTATGTCCACCTCTACTTCGAACAATGATACGACTGTTAGATGAGGTAATCTCAGCTAGAGCATAACGGCGCTCGTGCTGAGGTAATCCATAAAATAAATAACATGTAAAATAAAACAATAAAATACAAAAAGAAAAAAAAGAACGTAATCTCAGTTCATCGAATCTTAGTTCTGAGTTTGGTTCTTCGGTTTCAAGCTCAATTCTTTTTTAACAACCGGAAACTGAACTACAAGATACAAGTTCCACTTTTTTTCTGAACCAAGAACCGGATCTGTGAGTTCGAATGCTAGAACTACACCAGTTCTTATAACCAGTTCGATGTGGTTCTTGGTTCCATTGGTAGACCTATGTCCGCCTCTACTTCGAACAGCTAATCGAGATTAGCAAGCTCGCATTTTTGGAATTTAGGCCTGACTATGGACCTGGCCATGTCATCTTGTATGTCCCTTTGCAAATTTTACCACTAATGCAGTGGCCCAAACCAAAACCTTTTGTCTTTTTATCATGGCCCAGCCCAAGCCCATTCAAAAAAATTTTTTGGTAAATGTAATTATATAGATTTTACCATGCAAAACTGTACAAGGCGTATATCTTGGTACCACAAAACTCACACTCAACACTCAAGCCCATTCAAATTGAATTCCACAAAACCCAAGAAGTCATTTCTGCACGAAAGTGTGGATCTTGCTTTCATACTTGCAATGAAGACTTCTTTTCTCCATTCAATATGGATACGGTTGCCAAAGTTATTAGCTTAGTTAAGAAAAGGAGAAATTCTTATTTTTGGTCCTCATACTTTCCCGCTTTTTTTTTCTTAATCAAGTGCCTTAACTTTTAATTTATCTAATCAAATTATCTTACTTTCACATATACTCTGATCAATTTCGTCTGGCAAGAAATCCTACCATATTATGTTGATACGACCGTTAGATGAGGTCAAAGTATGGCATAGATAGGATATGCAATGCGAATTGAAGCAGACGCCATCGGAGCATCGCGATGGATGAAAATATACCCAATGTGAATGCAGACACGAGAACTTCATCGGCATCGCACAACAACATCGACCAAGGGCAGCATTGATTGGATTAGATCGAGATTCTTGTAGGAGAGACTCGATAAGAAAATTCAATCGCGCGCGATTTGGAACGTAATTTTTCTATTAAATCAAAGGGATCCCCGCTGTTTCGGGGGAACTTTTGGCATTAAAAACGTCTTGTCCCCCCTGTCAACCGGGGAGTATTTTCTCCCAATTACTAAAGCAAAGTGGACCACAGGGAGAATTTGGCTAACATTCCTCCTCAGTCGTCAGTCCTTACCTAAACCCGTCTCGAAAAGCAATTCTTTTGTGAGCAATCTGGCCCCGTTTGCCCCTGGAATCTCGCAATGTAGGTTCTACAACGGGACGGAACGTGTTCCCACTTACGTGGTTCCCCTAATCAACGGGGTACGTCAGGGGTGACGTACGTCAGGGCCGGATCCCCTTTTATTTATTTATTTTTTAAACTGTTTACTCGGGAAAAAAGAATGAAGAAAACTCTTGTTTTGTCGGAATCAAGATTCACGCGCCTCGACCAAACGAAAGATATCTAACGATTGTGTGCCGCACAAGGTCAAGGGAACGGCAAGTTCGCTGCACCCGACAACTGTGCAGAAGAGAAATATATGCCCATTTTGGTGGGCCCCCATGATTGGAAAATCTCGTCTAATGTCAGGAGTGACGTAGGTCAGGTCACGTCCCAGCCTGAAAAGAAATCATTTTTTTAATTTTAATAAGGACCGTCCGATGTTGATCGAATGCCCACTTATGTTAGGGGCGAATCCTCTGCTGTGGATCCGGATTCGGAAAATCAAACCCCTCCACCAAAAAGAAAAAAAATAGAAAATATTTACTCAGTCGGTGTTTAGATTTTCAAAAGAATAATTTATCATATCCTTTGAAAGAATATAACTAATAAAAAAACATTTTGCGTTAACTCTTTTCACCGGTGATATAAATATTTTCATAGGAGATACGAACGATTGTTTTTAAGAAAGTACTTTTTATATCATTTACTTTCTACAAGACGAGAGCCTCCTTAATTGAGATCGGATTGATCTTCGCGCTCTTTGATTTGAGCTAAATAGGTTATTTTAGATGGTCGATCTATCCAACTCCGCCGTAGATTTTGGATTTACGTTGTGTATACAGCATTGATTAAAAAAAATTAGAATAAAGAGAACATTGGAAACGAAGTGTGGGGCGAAAGAGAGTTGGGGGCGGTGGCATCGTCAGCCCAACACCAAGCATGTTCGTCGTTTGTCAATGTGACTATCAAACTGTTTGTGCTATTTCCTAATTGAGGTATAAGTGACTCGTTGATATTTAGGCCACTCGACTATAGACAAAAGAATGGATAATTACACAAATAGTCCTTAAACTATAGTCCTAATTGCGGTACCGGTGACTCGTGAATATTTAGATCGCTTGACTGTAGATGAAAGACTAGATAATTACATAAATAGTTCATAAATTTTAGCTCAATACATAATGTCACCCTTGAATTCTCTATTTATCTAATATAATTGTTGAACAATTGGTACATATTCAGAGTCCTTCCTGGATTTTGAAATTGTTCGACGTGATCACTGAATTGTATTAAAATGTCAATCGACATCCTTGAACTTAAATTAATGAAATGAATATATTAAACATTTTCATATACATATGAGAATTAGATCGGATATTATCAAACAAATTAAAAAAAAAAATTCACGGTCGATAGTGCGAATGGGGCAGATTGAACAAATAAAATGCAGATGAATGAGATTGGATGTTAGACCGAATTTCAATAATGGCTCGGGTCATTTTTTCGGAGAAGGATTGATCACGCTGGTCGCCATCGTGATTGAACGGAGATACAGAGACGGCCGATGGGTTACCGCCTTCCCATTTTGACCGGTCTAACTCATCAAAGGGCTGGAATTGCCAAACCAGGCCCATGCGTCGGTGCGAGTGACATACATCCGAGAGATCCTCCTCCATTTACTCAATGGAGGCAACCCATAAGCACAAGAAATTATTCAGTGGTATGTGCACGCCAGGTCAGCAGCTGATCTGGTGAGCATTTATCTAGTTGGACCAATGAGAAATTAACATGTGGAGAAGCAAAATAAAAGAAAATAAAAGAAATGAAGGTGACGTGGTCGGCTGATTGACGACCCCTCATAATTGCATGCAAGTAAGCCCGCTTGTTTTGGAGGATGTTCGTCTTCCTCTCCAGGTAATTCATCCCCTCCATTTTCTCCTTCATCCATTTAGAGAAGAGAACTGTCGGCCGTTCAGTGGTACGCCTTGAATGTCCGACCTCCTTCAGGCTGAAAGTTCATATTCGCTCGACGCCAACAGTCACATCGAAGACCTACGCACTGTGTTTCTATCCTTCGATGTGACTGTTGGCGTCGAGCGAATATGAACTTTCAGCCTGAAGGAGGTCGGACATTCAAGGCGTACCATTGAACGGCCAGCAACTCTCTTCTCTAAAGAAATGAAGGAGAAAATGGAGGGGATGAATGATCTAGAGAGGAAGACAAACGTCCTCCAAAACAAGCGGGCTTCTCAAAAGAGAAATTTTTAAAAACCTGCAGGCATTTACAAGAGGCCGTCAATCAATCGGCCATGTCACTTTCATTTCTTTAATAATTTCTCATTGGTCCAACTAGATAAATGGTCACAGGTCAGCAGCTCACCTGACCTGGCGTGCGCTAAATAATTTCTCCATAAGCACGGATACCCCTCTCTCTCTCTCTCTCTCTCTCTCTCTCTGATCCTGTTGGGTGTTTGTTTGAAGATGCGCGTTCCGACATTGCTACTTCGATGAGTGCGAGGGCGGACGATTTGAATACTATGATAATGGTCGTGGCTTAATCGCCCGACAGTTGCTCAATCGTGGCCGTCGATCCATCGTCCAGCCTTGGGTGGCCTTAGCTTTTGGGTTTCCGATTCGAACATTAGTCCGGCTCGCCACGGAACTGCGACGCAAGTTCCAATCCTCCCTCCCTCCCTCCCTCCCTCCTCTAGAAGGACGCCGGGTGGCGCCGCCGGGATTGACTCCGAGAACCGTTGATTCGGTAGGCTGGCTTGACTCGGCGGCGGATCGCGTCCACGATCTTCTGTTGATGCGAGAACGCTGAGCTTGTTGCTTTGCTTCTCTGAGGTTGGATTGCGATGAGAGGGAGCTTGTTCAACCTGAACCGGAGGACGGTGCAAAGATTCAAGCAGCTCGCCGTAATGTCCGTCGGATCGGTGAAGATCAAGCTTCTCCTCCTGTGTTGCATCGCTTTCGTTCTGGTCCTGCTCGCCGGCCGTGCTTCGGTTTTCGACGGAGAGGACGCCCTTGGCGCTTACTCTAATCAGTACGCTGATTCTCGGTCCGTACAGTGCGGTTCATTTTTTACGTTTCTAAATTTCCGAATTACTGGACTAGTATTGATAGTTTCGGATCATTAATTGCGGTTGATTATTCTTCTGGGCAGTCTGTTTCATTTATCCGAAAAATTAATTCCGCTAGGAAGTTGTTCATCTTGCTTATTCGATATATTTCCCGATTTCTGGGCCTCTTTACGTTACATTGGTGTCCCTTGCTTGTCGTTTTTCGCATGAAAGTTAAATTATCTGCTGATTTTGTTGCTTTGGTGCTTGGGACACTTTGAGTATCCATATTCTCTTTCTCTTTGCAAAAGAATGGTGTCTCTAGCTGGTCATTCTCGTGGAGAGCCATGTAATGATTTGCAATCGTGGTTTCAATCGATTCGAAGGGATTGTTCCTTCTGCTGGCTTTTATTTTGATGAATCTGAAATCCTTGCAACTGCACAATTTCACAAACATAGAATTAACTCCATGATCTGGAGTTAGATTTTGTAGTGTGTGAGTGGGTGATAATGAATGATATCAGTGTCTTAATATGCCTTTTATGGTCTGCGGAAACGGATTTACCTGAATTAGCGGTGAAGCTCTTATGTTGCCTCTTTGAGGGAGGAAATTAAACATATGGGACAATGGTCGGTTGGAGTTCTTCCAGGTGAAACATCATGTCTTATCCAGTTGAAGAAAATGGAAATTCTAGAAGTATGGCAATGATGGGATTGTTAGCACAGGTGTATGTTTGTATATGTGAGAACTGACAAACCAATTTGCTGATTCACGCCATAGATTTAAAAGTTATAAGCAAATGGGTAGTCAAGAAATATATGAATAAATATCATCAATATGGTTATTCTTTATTCTTAATTCTTTCTTTCCATTCTGCATAAATCAGAATGTAAGAGGGATCGCCTGTGCTCCTGCTATCATAATCTGAGGGTGTGCTATTGTGATTGTTCAATCGGAGCAACAGTATATCTCTTTTAAATATGCCAAGTTTGTAGTTATTCCTTGTGGAGGAGGATATTCATCTTACCGTGTTCTCTAATTCCTGCAGGAAAGGATATGCCATCCTGATTAACACGTGGAAGAGAAATGATCTTTTGAAGCAGTCCATTTCCCATTATGCCAGATGTTCATCTTTGGATTCTATTCATATTGTCTGGAGTGAACCAGATCCTCCATCAGAGTCTCTTAAGAAATTTTTGGATCACGTGATCCAGTCAAACTCTAAAAGTGGTCGGAGAGTCGAACTAAAGTTCGATATCAATACAGAAGATAGTTTGAACAACAGATTTAAGCCCATTGGTGATCTGAAAACAGATGCTGTTTTCTCAATCGATGATGATGTTATATTTCCTTGTTCATCAGTGCAGTTTGCATTTGATGTTTGGAGAAGTGCACCAGATACAATGGTTGGGTTTGTGCCTCGAATTCATTGGATTGATCAGGTAACAGCATTTTCCTTGTAGCTGTTGTGCAAGTTAACTAATTTACTATTGGAAGGTACCTATTTTGCTGGGTCCAGGACTATGATGTTACCTATTAGTTTTCAGGATGTGTGGAACTTGAAAACTATAAATATGTAATTAGACTTTTCAAAGCTTCCTGGTTGTTCAATAATATTTCATATGTGACATAGGTACCATGGTGCTCAAGGCTGCAAGGAATTTCCTTTCTTTAGCAATGTAGACGAATCACCATGGATGCTTCCTTTTTCTGTTCTGCTACCTAGAGCTTGGGAATCCTAAGTAGGAGTAACTTGTCTAATGAAGCTCACTTTTGGATTTGCGTTTTCTATCTACAATTGCTGGTTGCTGTGAGCTTGCTTTTTGAGTCAGAATCGACTTTATTTATGCTAGTTACATGTTTTCTCTTTTATAAATATTCTTGCAGAAAGGTAGTGCCAATCGCTATGTCTATGGTGGATGGTGGTCTGTATGGTGGATGGGTACATACAGTATGGTGCTCTCAAAGGCAGCATTTTTTCACAAGAAATACTTGGATATATATACAAACCAGATGCCAGGATCAATCAGAGAATATGTTAAGAGAAACAGGTAATTAGTAATTATGCATCATAAGCATGGGTCCTTTCTCTGATTTGGTAGACATTCTGTTCTCTTCTATTTCCTTCTTTCTGACTATTATCTTTGAACGGGCTCCAGGAACTGTGAAGACATTGCAATGTCATTCCTTGTAGCAAATATTACCGGTGCCCCTCCTATATGGGTTAAAGGTAATTAGGTTACATATGGCATCTTTATGCAGTATCCATTTTTATGCAACATTAGATTATCGCATATGACATGGAGATTGATGGCATGTACAGTAGTTTTAATGCATTGTTTCGTTGCAACTGTGAGACACATCAAAAAGGAGCTGATGATTTTTTTGCCTAAATAGCGAGCCCTATATCCTAATTTCTTCAGGGCTTTTTCAATAAAACCGTTAAGGTTTGGAAGGAAAATAGGCGAGGAAATGCTTGTGGCTCTTTTTTCCCAGGGAAGGGAATCTGGGAAAAGCTTAAACGAGTCACAGGTGAATTTGGGAATTATTGATGACACAGATGATACCTTTTATATTTAATTGGCTCAAAGAGATCCTTGTAACCTACCTACTTGGTGGGAGAAGGTTTACTGACCTTACTGTTGACCAAACTTCGCTCAATAAATCAAACTCTGCATAGTGTGCAAAAGTTTTCTGGGAGAATAAGCTGGATCCTGTGCGTGGTGTTTTCCTTATATGCCATTTGTATACTCAGTTTCGCAACTTTGGAATTTGCTGGTAATTAGTGTCAGTGTGTTCTGATGGGACGTTTTAGAATCGTTATGTTACAATTCTCTTCAGCACTTCTTTCAAGACACAACCTGGCTGGTGTGCAACATGCCCCGCCCTTCTGCTAAGATTTCCTTTGCTTGTTTTGCCATTGCTTATCGCAGGAAAGATATTTGAGATTGGTTCCACAGGAATTAGTAGTATGGGAGGTCACAGCGAGAAGAGAACCCAATGTGTCAACAGGTTTGTGGCAGAATTCAGGCAAATGCCCTTAGTATTGACTACTGTGAAGGCTGTCGACAGCCGGAATATCTGGTTTTGGTGATGCTTTATTTTCTTATACGCCACCGATCAGTATTCCACGTTTTTGCTTATTTAGTCACTTTGTTCTAAGTCAACCATTTGTTCACTAGTTGTATAATATATGAAATTCTACATAACTTGCCTCGATTTTTTTTTTTTTTTGTAATAGAAGTCATAACGTACTTCAGATATGGGCTGTTGCATGGGATCACGTTAGGAAAGGGTGAAACCTGGGAAGGCCACGATCAGTAGTGGAATTGTTGTTCTATTCCGTCTCTCTATGTGTACAACTTTTTGCTCGAGAGAAAATGGGTTTGTTGTCCATAATTTCAAGAAGTTTTTGTGAAGAAGCATCTGTCTTTATGTGCACTGCTTCCTGCACCAAATGCATGTATATATTGGTTAGGGCTGTCAAATGGATGGATTGGTCCATTGATGCAATCTGAATTGGTCCATTATAAGCAATACAGATTTAGTCGCCCAACCCATACCCATACCCGACCCCATGGGACCCATTTATTAATTTATTTTCATATTTAATCTAAATTATGAAAATCCATATCCATTTAATTAGCTCACTTTAAGCTCTTCATGTGTATATGTTATTTCAATAAAATTGCCATTTCAACTATAAGATGCTAAGTAATTGTCTTTCAACGAGTATAGAATTTTCAATTTTTGTACTCATTCGTAATGGAGAATAGGGGAAAGATTGTACTTAGTAGTGAATTTATAAAAATTACAGCAACAAATAACTCGGAGAAATTAACAGTTTAGTTAAATGGATGTGTAAGATATTCAAGAAAACGATTTATGCCAACCATGGATTATGATTGACTCACAAAAATAACAATACCAAATGCAAATAAAGAAATATATAATGGACAAAACTTGCAATATTAATAAAAATGAAAAGTAATAGGGAAAGAAAAAAGAAGCCGGGTGAAATCAGCCCATCTTGCGAGCCCCCACTATAACTTTTCCGAATTTGGAACAGCATGAGGAATCTATTATCTTCTATAGAAGGTGAATATAGAGTCAACAAAAGTGAGTTATAATTAGGTAAACTGGAAAACGGTTTAAAACTCTCTTTTTTTTTTGGATTTTACCATTTTAAACTCATTTATAACTCATTTATTGAATACAATGAATACATACGATGACTTAACCCGTCAAATATGAGTTAATAAATGCGCTTTCCAACCATTTTGATGCCTCCAATATTAGTCTTCTACTTTGCTCATAGACTTGTGCTATCTGCTAATTATGACTAGTGACTGTGGGTCCAAACAATCATAAACTGGATTCTTCCCGAGCTCTGCGGATTGGCACAATGAATGATCGATCCTTCAAGGAACAGAACCCTCTCAGAAGCATCTCGGAAAGGTAAGGTATGGACTATATTTAGGAAAAAGTTGATTTGCCAAGGGAAGAAGTGAAAGAGCCGTCGTCTTGGAAAATTGCCGGAGGCGTCTTGCATGTTACGTGGCAACTCGCAAGCAATGGGCTCTCTCTTTAGACGCTATAAGTAGAATGACGCCATGCATTTAAGATGAATTGGCCAAACATTAACCAAAGGAAAGAACCTGAAACATAAAAAAAAGAGATCTCTCTTTATTAAGTTGACATTACATGAAGATGAAATGGCCCGTTCCTTCTTAAGACTGCCATTTCCTATCACTTCACTTAATTTGTACATCTTAACCATGACCTGAACGCTGTGTCCGTCCTGCTCAAATTCTTGAAGCCCAAATGACCACATCGAAAAGAAGCATGAGCCGAGGTCAACATCTTCACAAACAAAATTGGAGATTGATTACCTCATAATGCATCATCTGCTTCTGATAATCTAGTCTTGTCGCCAGAGGAGTGGTTAAGAGGGTAGCACGTCTCTTCTCCTCCAGAATTCCAGAGAAAGCTCGCGTACTTGGATGCGTGATAAGGATTCTCTGGCTCGGCTGCGATTGCTTGCTGATATCTTTCCTCCGCTTCCCATGCATCTTTCTTCACCATCCACAAGAAATCTGCATACCGACTCAATGATTCAGCGTCCGGGGGCTCGACCTGTACAGCGCGCTTAAAGCACTCCTCGGCCCTGCAAAACCAATCGCATACCCCCACAAAAAGTCTTAAGTGATGTGATCCTCGATGTGCCAATGTGACACAATCAAAATGCACAAGTCATTGGGACGTGAAAGTCCAACTCTTCTCTCATCGACTATACAATTTCTCCACCCAGGATAATGATTCAAAGAGGAAGACTGCTCTAATGTATCGAGAACTGAAGTACGCTTCCCCACTTCAAAAATCAGTCTTAACCTTAAGCATTTTGAAATGCAAATGTGAACATGCTCTCCCAAAGCACAGAGACGCGCACCGTTCATATGTTCTATAGATGATCTTAATCTTGGAATATCCAAGAAAGAGATTAGAACTCAGACGTTATCCAACAAGTTTTTCCTGGTTATCCAGGGAAAACCATTCAACTATCAAGATGGCCAAATAACGCTATTTGGACAATAATTACTAATTGTAAAATAAATTCAGGCAGATTATCGAACCATAACAAAAAGACAGTCCACCGAGCATTGAACACATTCTGTAATAAGTCAGACAGGTCAAAACCGATTGCATATAAAGCTCACCTGCGGTAGTCCTGGTATACGAGGCACAGAAAATTTGCATAGTTAGAGAGCAGCAGGGGATTGTAAGGATCCTGAGACAAGTAGAGTTGGTACAGAAGATCTGTTCTCCAATATTCCTTGTAATCATCGGTTTCAATCTCCACAGACACTGGCAAAAGGAACTTCCTCATCCCTTCAAGATCAAGAATTTCACCGCCCTGCAATAACGTCTCCATCTTTGCTGCTTCATCCACTATAGAGCTCCACAGATTCGACTCCTCAACATTCAAAGTTTCAGTCCATGATGCAGAAACTCCCAGTTCATCGCCAGGAACAATGCTAGGCTTTTCTTCTGGAGGGGAGGATTTATCCAGATGACTATTTCCTCGAATAGTCCCATTTTTCGATCTAAAGTTTGAGTTATCTAGACCTTTATCCTGCATCAGCAGCAAAGTCTCTGGAGATTGTTCAGAGTACATATTCGACATGTTCTGAACCACGGAATAAGCGTTGAAATCAGCGGAGAGTATCATCACGTACAACATAAGAGTTGGAGCTTTCGAGAACACCTGTTGGAAAATCCACACAAATGATGCATTTATCTCTCGGTGCACCTTATTCACTCTGTCCCCCAAGTCTTCACTACAGAGACTCTCCTTTGTGTGCATGGCATAGCCCTGAATCTCTCTAATAATAAGCACCATTGAAGCAAAGGCCTTTTCGACTGAAGAGCATTCATGTTGCCGTGCTTCTATGGTCCTCATATCCCGTTGCTTCTTTCTCTTTATCATCCTAAGAGACAGGGGGATTTCGATACTTTTAGCTTTCATCTCGATGCCGATTCTAACAATTTTGTTCCTCTCAGGCCACTCCGGTGGCTTTGGCCAGATACCGAGCAGTGACGGCTCCAGGAAATCCACCTTCAAGCTCGATGATTGCTCCGAAATACCCCTCTTTCCACAACCTGCCGCCTGCTTGTTTGGAAAATGCCCAGAAACATCTGCGACTGCACAGGAAATGTCCACTGTATCATCTCCCCACATGGACAGATCGGTTCCTAGGTCTATTCCCGGAGTCTTCTTAGACACTTCTCTGCTTGAAAACACCTCGGAACTTCCGCACCAAACCGGTTTGAGCCAGCCATTTCTTGATTTACGGAAGCCAAAAGGAGCTGTTCTGTGCACCAAGCCAAAGGGCAAATTGGGATTTCTTCCCCCGTTAAGCCCTAACAAGGAAGAAACTGGGACCCTTTTCAGTGAATGAAATAATGAGCCGTAATTTACAGGGTGCGAGGATTTCAAGCCATTTGGAGCCACCTCCAACCCCATGAAGCCCCCAATTTGCCGGAAAGTACTCGGAATTTATGCAGATGAGAGAAACCTTCAAGGATGATCAAAGGCAGAGAGGATGGATAACAAAGCAAGAGCTAATAGTCAAAGTCCAATGAATGCCGTGTATACTGGTGAGTGGGACAGTAAGACTTCGCAGTCCTTTTTAGAAATGAAGCATACTTTTCTTGCATAATCCGCACGATATCAAGTAAAGAAAGGGAGGGGTCTAGAAGTTGCCTTTGCTCTCAACTGCAACCAACCTGGAATAGATAAGACAGGCAGAAAAGCCCCCGTTAATCGAGTCAAAAGTCGCCATCTTCATTTCTTATTCCTATCCCATCGTACGTTTGAAAGGGAAGAAGAAAGATCAAACCACGGTAAATTTCGAGGCTTCTGTCAATGATTCAGAAAGGGAAGAGCTAGATTCAAAGCTTGACAAAGCTTCTTGAAATTGGGTCTCGATGATAATCCATAAAAAGAAAGACGAATGAAGATATGAATGGGGAGAACACTCACCGAAGGTCGGCTCAGTCGAAGGAGATAATGTGTGATCTTTCTGAAGAGGACAAGAACCCGTTTTTGCTAGTGACTCTAGAGCCCTCTTTTTCTCCTTTTGTTAACCCGGCAAAAGTGGCCTTTTCCAATCCTTATTCCCGTGGTGGTAGAAAAGGTCAAATCGCTCCCCCGCCATGTGCAAACAAGAAAATCGCCTCTGCTTTTGCTCCACGTACATCTACCGGGGACGATGGCGTTCTCTTCGATTCTCTGCGGAGAAGAAAATCAACAGCATTCGCCACCCAAAGACCGCACCGACTCAACTCAAATCATTGCCGTACATCAGATCAACCGAAAATCTAATTGCTTATTTACATTTCCAGTGGATTCGAAAGCCTTTTCGCTCTTTAAATTCGTCAAGAAAATATCTTGTCGTCACCGACCGTGCATGAACGGAAAAGGGTCGCTCGGACAGGGACTGCTGCGACACGTGGCGATTCTGCAGCAGGGGTGGGCGGGGGGTGGGGTGTCGAAAGCGCATTGAGCCAAACCCCATCGCAGCTGCGCACCCCAACACTTGTCCCTCGATCTGGCCAGGATTCAGAAAAGGCTTCAGGGGGCGCTAATCACGGGGCCCGAGAGCTCGTGAAGTGCGCGTCATCAGTTCCAGCAATGAAGGATGCAAAAGCCCAGACTTTTTTGGGTAGCTGTCTACGTTCGGGTTGATGACCTACTTTTCCCATATCTTTGGGCATGATCGGACTCATCTCCCGTGATCCTTTCTCTTTTCCGTCGTTCGAACCAGACTCGGCAGCCCCGAACCCAGAAGCAAGAACCATGGCCTGTCTTATTTTGAGATTAATGTGAAGTGGCCAATGACTCCTTGACTTCATGGATCTGGCATGAAGTTTAACGTAAAGAAGAATTTTAAATGAAGGCATGAAATGAAATCTTTCCCATAAAAAAAAAGATCCATATGAAAATCCGAAGTGGCTCTATAGTAATGAATAAGAACTTAACTCGCCAATAGCCAAATGTTTGTCAATGGATGAGCATATGCATCTTATCTTATCCTGACAGCATGTCCAGAGGCATTTCTTTTTAATTTTTTACTTTCTTCTTTTCAACGTTCGTCTTCTTCTTCGTCCCGCCGATCTACCAACGCTCGGTCTCGCTCACGGCTCCCTCTCTAAGCCATGATTTTCCCCATCGCTGTTGTCCTCCAAGCTCAAACCCGGCGCTCTCCTGCGATTCCTCCGCCGTGCCGGGCGCACGTTCATTTTTGTCCATGTTGGGTCCGAGTGCTCATTAACGTGGGCTGGAGTTCCTTTGGAGAGCGCCGAACACCAGTGTTTTAGATTTTCTTTCAGTTCCAGAATGCCAGTTCTTTTCGATTACGTTTATTCCATTCTCTTTGGAGCAACCTCCCAGTCTATGGTTATTTCTATTCTTTTTCCTTTGGACTATGAACATCATCATCCCTTTGAAGCCGTGGCCCTGGAGATTTACTGTAGTAAGATCCCTTCTTTGCTCCCCATTTGTCCATGGACGGTGACGATGAAGAACGAGCGATTGCGGTTGTCTGTGGTGGCTGAGCATCCACTCTGGTCTCGCTGGTCTTCGCTCAGCTCGGACCAATGTTTCTGGTACGGAAAACAGGGGGGACGAACCGCGAGACAACCAAGAAAGAAAAATAAATGTCTCTGGACGAAAATGCCCCCCCTGGGGGCCGTGCCGCCTCGAGATTAAGCAATCACTCCAAGCCTTGGTTTAAAATGAAATTCACTTTAAATATGTTTTGAGGAATTAATCTCGCTTTAATCCATTATATAGCGTAAAAATTGGAATATTCTTGTTCACACTTCAAGTCAATATGGATTTTCAAGGAGTTGGACATTTCTCGAATGTGAAGCGCCCACCATGGAACACTCTTTTTCAGGGCTGCTTCCGGCGCAAGTTCTTGGACCGTGCTCGAGAATCCCAATCCAAATCCACAACTCTGGGGTTGTTATGAAAATCAATTTGTCAATGAATGCCGCCGGACTTATCAAGTGCGGAAAATAATGAATACGGCCGATTTGCTTCGATGGTCCCATTGCATTCGATTATATCCCTACATATACCAACCTATAAAATCTTTTTCAGCTGGACGATATTCTTGAATCGTCGACCAAATGGGGTCTTTTTCTATATTTTTACATTCTCATATCGAATTAACCGAACAAGATAGGATCTTGAGTGAATTTCGTATCAAATAAGGGATCGAAAGTGGCCAATTTAATCTGATATAAAGGACGGAACTTGGTAGCTGGCCAAATCTTTGCTCCAGAATAGGAGAAATTATACAAAAGGAAGAAAGAAAGGGCTTCTGATTTTACCCTAATTGAAATCGGGGGATCGTGCTAACCAATTTAAACAAAAAAGGCCTAATAAGAATATTAAAAGAAAGCCCAATACATGTGGGTATCGTCCGATACAACTGTCAAGTCTTGCTCGATTTCCTTCTACTTTGTTGTGTCTTTCCTTCGATTCTTCTCAGATAAAGATAGGACTTGATGGGTGTATTGGACAAATCGTGCATATTGAGATAGCTAAGACAGGGTGAAAACATAAAATCAGTGAAAATCAGTTTGGATATTATTGATTTTTAGGATTTTAGAGATCTTTCAATTAGTTAGCACAAATCCTAACTTTTAAATTAGGTAAAAATATAACAAAATTCAGACTGAATTGCTCCTGCTCTAGCCACCGGGAAAAAAAAAATAAAAGAAGAGGAAGTGATCTTGAGCCTCTATCTTAAAATTAAATTAACCATTTTAGACTATTATACAAAATAAAGTCCACTTTCAGACATTTTCTCCAGCAAAACGACTCAAAATTTAGTTTCTCATTCGAAATGTTTCCCCAACCTTTACAATTATCAATTTTGTCGAGATTTCTCGGTATCTTTGATCTTCGGTAATTATGATTTTGTCTTTGCTCTCACTAATTTGTGATCCGTCCGAAATGTTATTCACTTGATTTAGTGACAAACAAGAATTGAGCCTTCATAATTTCTGTACGAATCGTGTCGTGAAAATTTACAAAAAGGCAAAAAAAAAAAGGGATTAATCACCAAAATTAAGTCCAAAGAATAAAAGTCGCATTCCGACTCATTGTGCGCCTTTTACCAAACTACGACTCCTTTCAGAGTCGCGAAGCTCAGAACTCCGACGGGCTTTGGCGTTATCGCCGCCCATCAACATCCGCCCCAGAAACGTCTTCGCAGCGTCCAAGCTCGGGAAGTAGCCGTTCTCGAGGAACACCTGACTCAGCGAGTCGCCCGTCTCCGAACTCGCCGCCGCCCTGTCCCCCCTCGCCTCCAAGCTCCCCATCACCGCCGCCACCACCTGCTTGTACGCGAAGAAGAACCTCTTCACCGCCGCCTCCACCGCCTGCAGCGACTGCAACAGGTGGATCCGCTCGGGTTCCCCCTTCTCGCAGTACAGCCTCATTGCCGCCTCCTGCAGCCTCGGCCCGCCGTTGGGGTCCGCCTCCACGCCGAGGATGTGGGGCACGTTGTGCTTCAGGTCCTTGCACTTGCCGGTGATCTCGACGAGGCCCTTCGACCGGAAGCAGAACGACGCCGTCTCGGCCCTGATGGCCAGGTCCTTCTTCAACCTCAGGAAGTCCTCCGGGTCCATCAGGAGATGGAGGTCTTCGATCTCCGCCAGAAGCTTCCAGAATCTCTCCAGCAAGTAACAGTCGCTCGCGGCTCCCGCGAATCGCTTCTCCTCGATCCTCTCCGAGATCCGTTTCAGGAGCTCGTTCGAAGCGTAGATCCACGATTCGAGAATCTGGTGCGTCGTGTGAAGCAACCGGTTCTCGTGATTGCTCTCGATTTGATCGTCGGAAGCGTTACCCCTCAGAGAATGGAGCTCGCTCGGCTTGCAGACGTCGTCGTATCGCAAGGCCGGCTTCGCGGTCAGGTTCGGCTCGCCGAGTCCTAGAGTGTACGGGCAGCGCCTCATCTCGCACTCGATGGTGTACAGGATCCTCTGCGCCACGTCCTCCGAAGTGCGCCACGTGGCGAGCCGGGGCAGCAGGCTCGCCTCGCTCGCTCGGCTCACCGCCGCCGCGGCTCCCCCCGGGATCCTCCACACCTCGGCCGAGCTGCCGCCCCGCGCCAGCGCGCCGCCGGCCGATGCCAAGCCGACGAGCGGAGCCGCCTCGCCGCCGCCCTCCTCCTTCTCGTCCTCCACGATGGCCGCGATGAGCTGGATCTGGCCGGCGGCGAGGGACTCGAGCCGCCGCCTCCACTCGCGCCGGTTGGCGTACGGCCTCGGGTCCGAGAGCGCCGTCGAGACGAACCGGAACGTGGTCTCGAGAGCCTGCAGGGCGGGCCGGAGCAGGGACTCGGCCTTCCATCCGGGGAATTCTCGGGCGCCCCAGAGCTTCCTCAGCTCCGGCAGCCGGAGGTACTGCTCGTAAGCGGCGACGGCCGGAGGCGAGGCGGCCGTCGAGCCCGCGGGGCATGGGAAAGGCGTCGCGGGGATCAAGAAAGGGAGCCTGTTGTTGGGCATCTTGGGCGAGTTGAGGGGCGCGTCGGGGGAGACCCCCTTCTTCGTCTTGCAGTCGAAATCCACCATTTCCGCGCTTTGCCCGGTCATTCTAAGAAGGAAAGCGTCAATGGGTGCGGAGAGAAATGAAGCGAAAGGATGTCGCGGGTTCGAATTTGGAACTTTCGATGTACAGAGGAGGGCAGGGAGGGGGAGGAGCCGCGGTATATAAAGAGGGGAGAAAAGCGTGTGAAATGGAGACGGGGCATTGACCAATGGCGGTGGGGGCACTGGGCAGGGCAGGGCAGGGCGGGGCAGGGCGGGGGGGCATGAGAGAAACGAGGGATTTCGCCAAGTCGCGTCGCGATTGGATAATGACGAGGAAACGAGGGATTTGAATGTGGATCGTGTTTGAATTAAATTTTTTAGTTGTGGGTGAAGAGAACCCCAATATAATTTCATGTGACTTAATGAAAATCCGACGGTTGAGAATGATGTGCATTTCTTATAATATGATGTCAAGATTTAATGGACGGTTGGATGACGTCCCCGCCAAATATTAAATAATTCGGGACATGCTTGGGGGTGGGGTTGGGGGGGGGGGGGGGGGGGGGGGTCGTGGACGAGGGTGGCGGATGAAGCTTATCCGAATCTAAAACCTAACGACGTAGGGGGGGAAGTTGTCCGGAACGGATGTGCTTTCCTTGGGCGACGAGGAAGGTGCCCTTTGCCCCCGCCTTTTCCCTTGGAATTTAGTTTGGGTTTCGGATTTGGAATCTTTGAAGGGTGGACTTTTTTATCTAGGTCCTTCGTTTGATCTCTGCCTCCGTAGATTACGCTGGATTGGACATTGGATTCGGTCCGACTTGAGAAACCGGATCTAACCCTCTGTATCTACCCCACCCACTTGGACAGATCGGGATCGATTTAAGGATAGCCCCCCGGACGGTTCCCGATTCCGCGAAAACGTGGAAATTGCCTAGGATCGGTTCTAAGGCTGGAATAGTGTGTTTTGTGCACGAACTCATCTTAATCAACCGATTCCTTTTCCGGATTGAAACGGTTTTGAAACTTCTTTCAAAGAAAGTAAATTTTGATTTCCGATATTTACAAACGATATAATAAATTGATTTCTTATTTCAACCGGTTCTTGATTCTATATGAGAATCGACAATTCAAAATGGATTGATTTGATTTCTTATTTCCAAAATTTAGAATTGAAAGCCACATAACTGGTTTCTGATCTTCATAATTTACCTCATGTTTCAGACAAAGAAAGCAAAGTAAAAGGAATAACAAGAACAAAAACAACTTTTTTGGGCATTCGAACAAACTTTGTCTCATCAAAATCCATCGCATCGTACTATTCAAATTCGAAAATTGAAAGGTAAGTGGGCAATCGATTTATTTTCGGGATCGAGCATGGAAAATCAGCTCTCCCTTTTGCAAAGGAAAATCCTTAATTTCGAGGACGGATTAAGGAAGATGCTAACCGACCGCATCGTAACGTTTTGTCTTATTCTCTATGGATGTATAGAAGGTCTCGTCTTGCAGGCGGATCTAACGGATGATGGGATTGCGGGAATGACCTGGAATACTAGGTTCGATGACCTGGAACGCTTTATCAGAAGATAGAATTCAGACATGGCAATTCATCCACCAATCGTGGCGCAGATTGGTCTATGATTCTCAGGCCCTTTTTCGGTTGCGTCCAGCATCCAATTGAAGGCAATTTTTTTTCCCCCTTTCCTTTCCTCCTTTTTAACTTTCTTCATTGTTTGGTTCTCAGGTTGGGTTTGCGTGCCTCCCAAGGTCCGGATCGCTCTTATCCGATTCGCGTTGCGTTCGTGTGCTTGCCCAGCCTCCAACGGAGCGGATCCTCCGATCCAACATAAATAACGTGAATTTTTTGTAGGACCACCGTTAACCGTTTTAGATGCATACTTCTCTTCATGCTTATAGTCTGGTCTTTTTTTGTCTAGTATCGAGCGTGAAAATATAACATGATAAGATTTGAACTCAAGACATTTTGCTGTTTTGATACCATATGAATCCCTACTCATTATCATCTTTGTGGCGACCATTGGGCTTTCTTGGTGAACGGTACCATTGCGAGGAATATGCCAGAGCGACTTCCGGAGTAGATCGGCAATGACCCCAACTTGGACAGTGACCCCAAATGTTTCTCATCCTTCCTTCGGATTCTCGCGAGGAACCAAAAGTGATCCTTTACAGACCGCGACATGTGTTCTGGATAAAGCTCCGTCTCTGTCCCTTTCGCGGCCCCCGATCCTATCTCCTTCTCGTGGTTTCATCGGCATTCGGCACGGGGGAAGCCCCGATCCCCCGCGCGCTCGCCGACCCGGGGTCCGATCCGCCCATCGCGGTGGTGGGAGGAGCGCGGGGAATTCCAGGTCGGCGGCGCCGCTTTCTGGTTCGCCAGCCAACCAATGCACGCTGGCCCTCACATGTGACGCGCCTCCCACCCGGACACGCGTCTCCCGTCGCATTTAAGACCACGCATCGTCGAGAGCTCGGGCTGGCGGTGCCAGGCGAGCCTCTCCCGACCCGCCACGTGGCGGACCAGTCGGGGGTAGGCGGCCGGTTTTTCGGCCCATTAGCAGGAGTCCACGTTAAGGTATGACCACGCGTCTGTCGATCCGACGGCACGAGTTGGACTGTCGGCTCGCGCGATACGAGTCCACCGAGGGGTGCGATGAAACCGTGTCTTCATTTTAGTTTATTCAAATACTTTGCGTTTTAACACATGCTGTGTCTGTGTATCTGCTGGCGAGTGGTTTTTGTTGGGAGGTGCTTATTTGACTTTGAAGGGAGATGTTGTGGGCTGGAGAGGAAGCATGCCTCGAGGCGTGATGTGATTAGTATAAGGAAAAGAGCGCCTTCTTCTTCTTCTTCTTCTTCTTCTTTTTATTTCAATCATGCGCGAGTGGAAGTGATGAGGATTATTTAAGAAATATAAGTTAGAAAAAGGAGGAGGAGAGATATTGTCTGTCTCTTCAAGAAACCTAAGAGGAGTTCCTTTTCTGAGGATGAACTTGCATGTGCACAATACATGTTCATCTTCATCTTCATTAAAGTCTTAAAAGACAGCTCGAGGACTGACGTCAGCCAATATTAGATTACCATAAGGGCGGGTGTGATTAGGGATTGTTGATTGAAGAGAAGAAGCGTGCAGGGTGACGCAAATGCTGTCGATTTGCTCCTCAATTCAACAACGAAGCAAAAGATAAGATTGGAGACCAAGACCCGCGATCGGAACGAAGCATGGATCAGGATGCAAGCATCTGAACAAAAACTCCACCACGGCCCGCGTTGCTTGTCGTCGTGGATTATCGTGATTGGGTTCATTCGTGATTAGAAGGGCACCGGGATTATCTAAATTGACTTACTACATCGCTAATTAGAAAGCATGTGACCGACTCTCATTAATATTTGGATATCGTCCTTTTTTTCGTTTTAACACAGCACGTGCCCCTTAAGAAATCAGTTTGCTCACATCGTGCTGCTAACTTTTTCCTCTTGATATGGAGGCACGTCTGGGAACAGAGAATTTGGATTAGGTTTTGTTAAAACTAATTAGATCTAGCTTCTCAAATCCCTCTTGTTTAGCCCCATGGTACCTTTATAAGGTTCCTCCCTCGCTTTCTTCCGAGTTTACCATTCATTGAGTAGCACGCGTGCATTCGACGGAACGATTAAGTTCGCAATCTCGAATTATTTTCACGACGCGAAGTGTTAGCAGTTAATAAGTATACGAGGAAGCGGGTAAAGCGGGAACTTAATTGAAGTCA
This sequence comes from Melaleuca quinquenervia, assembly GCA_030064385.1. Taxonomy (NCBI): domain Eukaryota; kingdom Viridiplantae; phylum Streptophyta; class Magnoliopsida; order Myrtales; family Myrtaceae; genus Melaleuca; species Melaleuca quinquenervia. Next base: position 20,999,432 of record CM057724.1, read on the forward strand.
TGTCAACTATTTCTTTCTTTGTCGTTTCGTCGTTTAGTTTAGTGCGATGGTAATTCTAAAGGGCCTAATTAATGAGTGCGTCGGACACCATTTTACCACACAGGAAATGAATAATTAAATGTTTGCATAACATGACATGGTATTTTGTAAGTAATGAAGTTTCTTCATTGGGATGTTAAACAAGCGATCCTGGGACAGTCGTTTACAAAGATCTATAATGAAAAAATAAAAGGGAGACAAACTTCACTTTCGGCTTCAGCTCGATAATGTAGACGGGGCCCAATTTAGGCCCCATCAGATTCAAAGGCCGACTGCGTATGGACCATGGGCGACTAGATGGAGACATGGGTCTCAGCTCTAAAGTCGGGCCTAAATGAATCCATGATTCTTAGAAAGAGTTTTGGCAAACATATGGACCTAGAAAAAGTTTTGGCAAACAAGATATACGGCATCGGCGTTTAATCCCTTGAAGACAATTTTAAGGCAATAAAAAGCAAAGTATTCAGACAGGTAAATCAGCTAAAGGCAAAAACAATCCTGGTGATAAGACAATCAAAACATTGTAACACCTAACATGTAGCTAAAGGTGGTATCATACTAAGCAAACAAACTAATCAAACAAGCTGAAACCCATGTCATCGTCGGACTCCTCAGCAGGTTCCTCCTTCTTCTCTTCCTCCTTGGCAGCAGCAGCAGGAGCAGCACCACTGTCGGCAGCAGCAACTGGAGCTGCGGCAACAGCAAACTTGCTCGGATCCTGCAATCAAATAGAATTTCTTCCTTAGAGAAGTCCATTAAAAAAATACTACAAAAGGTAAGGAACGTTTATGGACCAAAAACCCCTTAGGAAAAGGACTAGCATTACAAACCTTGAGGAACTCCTTCACTTCGTCAGCATGCGGGTACGAGTACTCAGTCTCAACAGCAACAGCCAAAACATTCTTGTAGGCATTGATGAACATGTGAGGTGCAGCAGCCAGGGTTGGGTATGAGATGGCAAGCGACAAAGACGTGACCATAGAGACACCAAGAGCAAACTTCTCCAAAAGGTCATCCTCGGTAAGGTCGAGCACCTCAGGGCTGAAGACCGACCCATTTTCATAAACACTTTGCACAATGAGACCATACGAGAAGGGCCTTATCCCAAGCTTGGCAAGAAGGGCGGCCTCAGAAGAGCCGACCTTGTCACCCTTCTTGATAAGCTCAACAGGAGTGATAATTTCCACAGTACCCTTGTTAATCTTGGTCGGAATGTTGAGCACCTGAAGTTACAATAAGGACAAATAAGCTGCTGCCAGAAGAGGAAGGAAAATTGTATTCATGAAAGAAGGCTCATATTACCTGGAAGAAGGAAGTCTGAGAAGGGTCGAGCCCAGTGTTGCCAGGTGGGACAATGACATCAATTGGGGCAACCAAACCCACACGAGCAGGAGCTCCAACCTGTCAAAGCAGAGTTGATCGTAAGACATTAAAGAGAATAACTCGAGTTTAGCCCAAAAATTGACATTGAACCACTATATGAAAAAAGTCAAATTCAAAGGAAAGATTGAATTTATCCATTCCCAATAACATCTCACCCTAACAATCCAAAATGAGATCAAATCTATCCTCATTCCGTTTTCCGGCCATCAGCTCGAGTCTATTGTTGACAGAAGATAGAAACCCTCAATTATATTCATTCCCGGTTACACACCAACATAAATTTAGTGCACCCTGATGCAATTGAGGTTGATCAATTCGGCTTCTATTAAACAATAGGGCATTCGCCAAGCAGATAAAGTGGAACATTTTGCAACTACAACAGCTATGACAAATCTTAATCAATCCATTGATTCCAGTAGAAACACTACATCCCATGAGATAGCTACGGAATAAAAACTAATACAGCAGCGAAGTACGTACTCTTTGAATAGATTATCCAGTTCCCAACTTATCACACATAACCATGAAGAAAATTAAAGAGATCAAGAGCATCAGAGAGCCGCACCTTGTACTTGGCAACCTCCTCTCTGACTTCCTTCAAGTCACCCTTCGTGAAAATCAATCCCACGTTTCCCTATTCACAACGAACCATCAAATCGTCAATCCTTAACAGTCTAATACAGGACCCATGTTCCTCAACTTCTTCGCTCTCATCCCTATTCCTCATATAAACTCCCCTTCACTATCTTTAACGAACCGTGCCACATGAACCAGAAGGGATCATTCGGACGAAAAGCAACACGTACCTGGAGAAGCGGGATGAGGTTGAGGAAGGCATTGTTACCGGTGTTCTCAGCATGAATCCTGATGGACCTCTTCATCATCGTGTTCTTCCCCATGAGCACGACCGAGTCGCCTCTCAGACCCTTCCTGATGTTCTGGAGCTGGTTCGACCCAACGTTGTCCGCAGCCACGATCAGGATCTGGCTGTACTCGTCCAGGAGCTGGCACAGCTTTGCGTCGTACGCGATCTTCTTGTCCGCCTTCGATGGTTTCCCCACCATTTTTGCTACTTTGATACAAGCAAAAAACACAGAGCGGAAAAACAAAAACACGGAACAAAACTGAGGGCCAAGACGAAGCGGGAGGCTCGGTCAAGGCGGACAGCGACGATGTGCCGTCACTTTAACCTCGGTGGCTACGGAGACTGAGGGGGGTTTTCGGTGGAGCTTGAAAAGAAACCCTAGCGCCGTGGGGAAGAGAGCTCACAGTGTTTGCAATATATATGGGAGACGAAGGAAGAAGAAGAGGTCGTTACTTGCTAACCTAGATCGGACGGCTCATATTTTCCCGCTGTTTTTGCATCTGATAGCTTCAAAATGGTGGGCCGGTCCTGATTTGGGCTCTAATATGTGAATAAGAACCGCGGTTCGATGTAGCCTGAAAAAAGTCGAACCAAACCGGTCCGATGCACAGAATGCGGACCCGCTGATCAATCGAATCGAACCGATCCAAGCTGCAAACCGTTTTCCCTCCCTGAGGCAGACAGCTCATCTCAGTTGCTCGTAATTCTTCCCCCGGCCAACGCACCAGACCATGTAGAGATCGGTCCAGATTCCGGCGAAAATACTACCCAGTTTCCATGGCGTCCTCCTCCTACAGAGACCGGACGACGGAGTTTCGCTCTCTCACCGTGACTCTCCAGAAGATCGGCGGAGCCCCCGCCATCGATACTCCGGAAGTTCGCGCCATCGCGTCGAAGGACGCGTCCCCGGCCTCCGCCAGATCCGAGTTCAACAAGAAAGCCGCTCGGATCGGCCTGGGCATCAGCGAGACCTCGCAGAAGATCGCCAGGCTCGCCAAATGTACGTGGCTGTCTCCCTTGCTTAGCAACCGTTCGCGCCTTTTTCTTTCTTTCTTTGCTTGGACCGCGTTTGAATTGTTATTTGGATCGGCCTCGTTTAACCTTGGATGTTATCCGTGTGGTTCTTTGACGGCTTTGGATCCCATGAGGTTCTATCTGTGCCGAATCGCGCGTTTAGGTGTTTGTTAGCATTGTCCGTATCTTAGTATTGTTTAGGTGTTGAGGTTCTGATCAATTTTGCTGTACAAGCGATAGAGTTGAGTTGGCCGAGAGAATCGGTAGGGCCTGAGCCGCTTCACTGCTCGAGTAAAAGCTCTGGAGTTTGATTTTTCCAGATTTCTCAGTTCAAAAGCAACATGATCACTTGGGAAGTTAGGATACTAAATATTTTTTCTGGATGATGATTGATATAGATTATACTTCGTGTGACTTGAGGAAGATTTATACCCAAATGGCAAATACCACACTACATCTGGTATAGCTGTTGACTCTTTTTTGCCTGTACGGACGATGGCTCATCACTGAAATAAATTTTTTAACATCCCAAGCGGTCTGGTGTCACCCTCTAATGATTTTTTAACATCCCAAGCGATCAGTTTATAGATTGCCAGATATTTAGGATTCCTGATGTCGAACAAGCAGCTAGGCTGCTCTTACTATGCTTTGAAGTGAGAGTGTTGGACCTTTTGTATATTCCTCTTCTGGTAATTTTTAGCTTCGTGTTTGCATTTGATGATGCTAATTATGATGATCTTGAAGCTGTAAGCATACGTACACTCTCATCCAGAGTTTGCATGAAGATCAAGTCATTTAAGATCGGATTTATGCTGCAATATTCTTGTGATAAATTGATATCATTATTCATAGTTCCTGATTTTTCTTATTGTCGGCAGCCAATTCTGAGCTTTAGTCCTCTGCAATTTTGTTTGGTTTTTTCCCCTTTTGGTTGCTGAAATTACTTCTTGCAAACTGTGACGTTGTCGTCATATTGAGTGTGGATGAAATTTAGAATTGTGGTGTTTATGCTAAGCGGTGGTTCTGTTGGACGATTTGTCAAATGCAGTGGCAAAAAGGTCATCTATGTTTGATGACCCCACAGTTGAAATACAACAGCTGACTTCATTGATTAAGGATGACATCACAGCACTAAATATCGCCCTTCAGGATTTGCAGACCCTTCAAAATATAGAAATGAGTGGCAGCAACTATTCAGAAGATAGAGCTGTCCATTCAACCACCGTTTGTGATGACCTGAAAAGCAAACTTATGGGAACTACAAAAGACCTCCAGGATGTCTTGAAAACCAGAACTCAGGTTAGCTATTAATTTGAGCAGGTCTTCATGTTTAACTTCCTGTGGTTTAACTCTCGTTCCATGTTCTTATACACGGTTTTCTGTATCAGAATATCAAGGCTCATGAAAACCGAAAACAGATTTTCTCTGCCAATGCATCAAGAGAAAACCACTTTAAGCAGCATACGCAGCCCGTGACTGAGCCACCTCCTTGGTCAAGTGCATCCAATGAATCTGGAAGTCCACCTCAAGCAGCGTAAGTATTTTGTTTGGATTCTTCGGAACCCTGCTTGGCTTGACCATGTGTAAATGAGATTGCACCGTAACAATTAACTTTAGCATGGAGATTAAGTAAGAGCGCTTAATGTGCATAAATGATGGAACATCAAGGAGATTAAACTTAGCTCTTGCAAAGGGATTTATTCATTTTTTATGTCATGGCCATAAGTTATGTTCCTTAAGAATTTTCTTTTCAATGTTCCTAGATTTTATGATGCTTTAATATCTTGAAAACGTACAACACTTGTCAAAAAAACTTGGTGGCATAGAAGTTAGACTGGTTATGTTTATAGAATTGTGAAGAATGGAACATTAGATCCTAGTATGCAACAGCATTTTGATTTTTCCTATATTTTGAATCTCTTTTGCTTCAATAATTTATTTTTCCTTGTTACTGTTACTAAATATAAATTGTCAAGACTGTGCATCTTTCCTTTATTCTTTGCATCTGTAAAATTTGCTTCATTGTCAAATTATTGGTATTAATTTTCTCTCACCATCTATCTGGCCCCACCACTGCCTCTTCGTGACTGCTCAGATTGCCATCAAATGGATCTCAAGTTGGCAACCAATTGAGGTATGTCTTACATGATCTTACAAGATATGCTGCAGCTTCCTCAATACTTTCTCCAAAGAATAGAAAGCAATAGTTTTAGCATGGTTCGGTAAAAACACTGCAATATTTTATACATTAATTCATTAAGTAGCAGTTGGCATTATATAATGTTGGCTACAACGTAAAACAGCGAAACTCTGAAAACACCTCCATGGATGTTAGTACCTTTTCAGAGTCTTACTTGATCTCTAGGTAGGTTGTGTGGTTAGATGCAAACATATTTTGGAGCATACTCGATGAGGAATAGATATTCTGTTAGATGGAATATAGAAAGACTACATGAGAGAAATTTAGGCCAACACTGAAAAAGAAATGGCCACCCTAGCCCACTCTGCCTTATAATGAAATGATGAGAGTGCATTGCTCTCTTGATGCCATATAGCCAGTATCGATTTAAAGAGTGCTGGACTTGATTTTTAGCTGTACTAGTTGCTGCCGGAAGAACTTCAACTTTGAATGGATTGACATTGGATTGTTGGATTGTGGTGGCCCTCCCAACTTCTCAATCTACTTAGTAATATGTATGTTATGCAATACTCATTGTCAAAAAGACTGCCAAAAGTGGTTGTGCATTATGAACCGGTCTTTGTATCTCTACCTGGTGTGACAAAAGTTCCTTAATTTTCTGCATATGCACTGTGCACGCTGGTGATAAAGTGACAATTACTAAATAATCACACAATTATTAGTTTTGCTATCTATATAAGTTATCCGAACTTTTCATGTCAATTAACGGCTTTTTGCTGCTCAGACGGAGATTAGCAGTGGATAATGGTCCATCCGACTCCATGGAGATGTCCATGTTGCAGCAGGTGGTTCCTCGGCAGGAAAACTATTCTCAAAGTCGTGCACATGCACTTCACAACGTGGAATCCACAATATCTGAACTAGGTGGCATATTTACACATCTGGCTTCAATGGTTGCCCAGCAAGGCGAAGTGGCTATTAGGTTTGCCCCTTATCTATAACAATCATCTTCTGTATGCTGCCCTAAATCAATACAAAATACAAAACAAGTAGAAGCTATATGGGGCGCTTAATAGTAACATTTTGGAGCTTGTCTTCTTGCAAGTCATTATGTTGAACTCACAATGTGAAATCTTTCGTGATGGTCGCCTTCAATGGTGCAAGCAGGATTGACGACAATATGGAAGAGTCCTTGGTGAATGTAGAAGGAGCTCGGAGCGCTTTGTTGAGGCATCTCAATCAAATATCATCCAATAGGTGGCTCATGATAAAGATATTTGCCATCTTGATATTTTTCCTGATGATTTTCATCTTCTTCATTGCTTGAATGTTGGTATAGAAGCGTAAATCAATTATATATATGTCTATATATATATATATATATACTCTCACTTTCAGCCATCTGCATTGATTTTTTCCTTCATAGATTCGTTACTGTAACCATTGATTGGAGTATCGTATCAACCAGTCGTTCTATGAAGTCGGTTCCATTTTATCTCTAGTGCATATAAGAGTGAAATTCGACTTCAAAGTAAACAGCATTTATTATTGAAATTGATTGATGACCGATGTGGTTAAGCTCTTGTGTTGGCGTGTGCAGTTTTCTCCTCGTCTCGATGGTGTCTGTCTGTCTGTCTTGTTCTTTTTTCGGAACTCAAAACGTTTTCACAGGAATCGTGGAATCCTTCATATGGTCCTGTAAGAGAAAGGGATGCCATGGAAGAGACGTTGGCGAAAAGCAGAAGGTTTTAGAGAAACAATGGGTAAAAATCTTGAACCTAAAGTAAGTTGTTTTCATAAGCAAGCCCAAAGAAGCCTTCCAAGATTTCAAAGTTATCCTCTTCAAAAGTGTTAGGGGGACTGTTATTGTCATGAGCACCTGCCGTTTCGGTAAAATGTTCCTCCATTGATTGGATTAGACTTCCATGCGTCATGCAATTCGCCCTGCTGAAAGTTACTGGGAAGAAGAGCATCTCTTCGTACTTTGCGTCTGCAGAATGTCGAAGTCTCGATTCGACACCTGTATCATCCTGTCCTTATTTGAGTCTTAGCCACTGGGTTGAATTCAAATTGCATAAAGTCTGTGATCCATATCGAAAGATTCTCATATTCTCTACTGATTGGCTCAAATATTCCTACATGTTATTAAAACCGGATCATTATCGCGAAATTTCCCTCCCGGGACGCTCGCTAATTAGGGAAACCGGAGGATGAAAGATCGCCTTCTTCTAGTTATGAGCGCCCTAAATGCAGTTGATGAGGCACTATTAACATGACATCAAGAGTTTCCTCTCTCTCTCTCTCTCTCACAAACCCTCAAATTAACCTCATGGCATTCACTTCAACATTTGACCCATTTTCATATTGTCCCAAGTGGAAGTCTAATCCTATCAGAACGGCCAGGTAGGGGAATCATATTCAGAAATAAAAACATAAATAAAAAGATGATGATGAGAGAGAGAGAGAGAGAGTGTGTGTGTGTGTCATGCAGATGATATTGAAGAGTAGATGTAGCAAAATGAGTCAAAGATCCATATTTTAACTTATATTTAATAATATTAGCCATAAATATATTAGTTTAAAAGATTAAATGAGTTATAAATGTGTCTCTTAATAAGTTATAAATGGGTTCTAAATATGTCATAAATAGGCTAGCTAATTAATTTAACTGTTATTAACAAGTCATTTTTAAACTATCACAAATTATACATTTGATTTTTCCCCCTATTTTCTTCTCTTTTTTCCCTCTTTCTAAGTTGGTCGCTGGCCAAGAGGTGAGGGATGAACTAACTAGACTATGATGACTAGAAGAGGAAAAGGCAAAAAACATGAAAAAAAATTAAAATTTTGATTTTTTTAACTTAGAAAAATATCAAATAAATTGTATTGCATAAAATTATTGTAACAATACATTTTTAAAAAAAAATCATGAAACAAATTTTCCCGAACTTGATTAAATGTGGAAGTGTTTTAACAATACGGGTTACGTATGGGTTGGGTATGAGTCGGGTTGACTATGGTTTACTAAAATTGTATTGTATAAAAATAAATTAAAACGAGTTAAATGGATCAATATGAGTTAAATCATTTTTTTGCCCAATCCGATCCACCCATTTGACAACTCTATTGAAGATTAACCCTCCATCCACATTTGCATTGTTTTCTCCAATTCCATGAGGGAGGAATGTAATCAGAGGGGCAAGCAATTTGATACTTATGGATGTCCAGGAAGACAAAAAGATCATCCTGAGGAAAGCGAGATGCCGGAACTTTAAGCTTTTTTTGACTGGTTATGGCTGCTCGCCAAATTCCAATCCTTGAAATCTTCAGACTCCATAGACTTGCCTTTCTAATCACGATATTCATCAACAACTGGAGGTAGTCTCCTCTTGCCGTTACTTCCATTTCTGGCTCCATGCATAAGCCAAGAACAACAAAGTCACATATGTCAATTTTCTTTCTTTCTTTCTTGAAAATTCTCTAAAAGCGATTGTGCCTCTTATGAGATGAATCGTAACAACATGTTAATGTAAAAGCATAATGCATGCAGCTAAGACTGAACTGAAATCCCGTCACTACCATAGAAATAAAGATCTTTAAAGATCGTTTCTTTCTCGTGCTTTTTAAAACTTCTATAAATTGTATGATGCAGCATGGCCAGACGTGGCAGTCGAGCATAATGAGCGAAAAGAAGAAAGAAAATCAATCCGTGGAATATTTTACTCTGATCTAGATCTGGGCTTTGGTCTGATGATTGAACCCAAATAAATAAGCCAAGAGACTGGAGAGTAACATGCCCAGAGAGGGGCAAAAAACAATTAGCAAGACAAATTCAAAGAACAGAGCATTCTATGGAAGTTATGAAAGTCCATGCAACTGTCCCCCCAATGAAGGAACACACAGAGACAGATAGAGAGAGACAGAGGAAAGAGAGAGATTTCTTGCTTGCTTCAGTCCTCTTTTTCTCTGGTCCAAAGACGACTGACACGTTCCTCTATGTGGAGCAATGCTCCCCTGTTTTCCCTCTGTTCTAGGTGCTCCTTCTTGTCAGATCTTGGGCCTCCGTCTTCAGAACACTTCTTTCGGTTTTTGTCCGTTTGGGTTTTATCTTGAACGCCAAACTTCCCTTTTCTGCACAAGAAGCGACTCATCTTTTGCCTTCAAATTTCTACTCTTATTCTTCCTGAATTGGAATTCGGAAGATACACTTGCCCTGTACTCTTGTGCAAGAATGGCAAGTGAATTAGGGTAAATTCAGAGCTGGACACATCTGTCACAGAGAGAGAGAGAGAGAGAGAGAGAGAGAGAGAGAGAGAGAGAGAGAGAGAGAGAGAGAGAGAGAGAGGTCATCATGCTACCAATTTGAACATATGTGCGAAGAATAGAGTAACGGACGCTTTTGCGTTTTGGTCTGCTCTCTATTTCTCGCTCACATGCGCTGGCTCTTTGATTACTAGGCTGCATTTTTCTTCTCGTAGGTCAGTGTCATTTACTTATTTGTTTTTCGTGTCTTCAGAGGATTGATTTAACTAGGGGAAAAAGAGGAGAAAATGCTGTCTCAGAAGCAAGCTGAGGAAGCGATGGTCTCTAGCTTCACCGATGCTGGAGAGGGAGGCCGAGTAGTAGAAGAAGAAAAGGAGGAAACAGATGACTCCAGGTTTGGCCTCAAGAACCTCCTCTGGCATGGTGGGTCTGCTTACGATGCTTGGTTCAGCTGTGCCTCCAATCAGGTAAACTCATTTCTTGCGCCCGACAACCATTTTCCCGGACACGATAATGACTGCTGCTGTGGCTTTGCCTTAAATTAAAGATCTGGCTTTACCTCATATGTCATTAGTCTGATCAGTTTTGATATTTGTGACTCTCATCCTTTTCCTTTTTATTGCTTGGGACATCGCAGGTGGCACAGGTGCTGTTGACACTCCCCTATTCGTTCTCTCAGCTTGGAATGCTTTCTGGGATAATTCTGCAGATTTTCTATGGAATACTGGGGAGCTGGACGGCTTATCTCATCAGTGTCCTCTACGTCGAATACCGAACCAGGAAGGAGAAGGAGAATCACAGCTTCAAGAACCATGTCATTCAGGTCCATGTCTACTCAAGAATCAGCACATACCAAAAAGAGAGAATGTTCGCTTGAGAATGTTCGCTCGCTCATTTAATCAGAAAAATTGATGAACTGTTCATATGCCTTTTCTTTTGGTTCAGTGGTTTGAGGTGCTGGATGGTTTGTTGGGTCCCTCCTGGAAAGCCATCGGGCTGGCTTTTAACTGCACCTTCCTCCTCTTTGGATCAGTCATCCAGCTCATAGCCTGTGGAAGGTTGGTCATTTCCTTATCATTTGGTGATTCCTTGTCGCTTCATTGAGACAACAGCTCAGTCAGTCCGTATGTTTTGCTGTGTTTTCCGTTCATATGTATGATTTTGGTGGTCATTACGTTGCAGCAACATATACTACATCAATGACCGGTTGGACAAGAGGACATGGACGTACATATTCGGAGCATGCTGCGCGACCACCGTGTTCATCCCCTCCTTCCACAACTACCGGATTTGGTCCTTCCTCGGCCTTGGCATGACCACCTACACCGCCTGGTACATGACCGCTGCCGCCCTCGCTCACGGCCAGGTAATCATGACCTCCCTTCTCTCTCTTGCGCTTCTCCGAGCTTCCGATTCTATTCCTCTTTTGGGCCCGTCAAATTAATTTCATCTTCTCGAATTTTTATACAAGTACCACTTGAAAAAATGATGCAGATTGAGGGTGTGATCCACTCTGGACCTACCAAGCCGGTGCTGTATTTCACCGGCGCCACCAATATCCTCTACACTTTTGGCGGGCACGCCGTCACTGTGTGAGTTCCTCCTCCTGCCTCGTGCTCCTCTAATGTATGTTTTTGAGCTTGATTTCTTCAAGCTAACCGCACAACCACGTTATTACTGAAAGTCTTGTGTGATTAAACTCGAAAGGAGCAGTACTTCATTGATTCTTGACGGTGAATGTATCAGAATACTCAAATCACTCGGGTCGAATTGTCTTATGAGATCGAATGGCGATGTTAATAGTCGACAGACTTCCCTTTTCTTCATTAAACTAAACAAGTCGCTGTAAAACCTTGACAGCGAAATAATGGACGCAATGTGGAAGCCCAGAAAGTTCAAGTACATATATCTGCTGGCCACGCTGTACGTGTTCACTCTCACAATTCCGTCGGCGACAGCGGTGTACTGGGCCTTCGGCGACAAGCTCTTGACCCACGCCAACGCCTTCTCTCTTCTCCCTCGTTCTGGGTGGCGCGACGCCGCTGTCATTTTGATGCTCATCCACCAGGTTCCTCTCCTCATATTTCCCTCCATTCTTTATACATTCACACGCGTACACGTATATTATTCCATGTTATAGTTGATTTTCCACTGCATCCATTAACGACGACGTTGACGTGTGACTTCACCGGCATCCCAGTTCATAACATTTGGGTTCGCGTGCACTCCGCTCTACTTTGTGTGGGAGAAGCTGATTGGGGTGCACCACACGAAGAGCATATTCTTGAGGGCCCTCGCCCGGTTTCCGGTGGTCATCCCCATCTGGTTCCTGGCCATCATTTTCCCCTTCTTTGGGCCGATCAACTCCGCCGTGGGCGCCCTCTTGGTCAGCTTCACCGTCTACATCATCCCCGCCGCCGCCCACATGGTCACTTACTGGTCGGCATCCTCCCGGCAGGTCGAAACAGTACACTGCATATACTGCTAATTGAAAGTCCAGTTTTCGGTTTTTTATTTGACATATGTCGATCTCTCACGCGCAGAACGCCGCCGAGAAGCTGCCATCTTTCCTGCGGAGCTGGACGGGCATGTACATGGTGAACGCCTTCGCGGTGTGTTGGGTCTTGGTGGTCGGGTTCGGGTTCGGCGGATGGGCGAGCATGGCCAACTTCATCAAGCAGGTGGACACATTTGGGCTCTTTGCTAAATGTTACCAGTGCAACCCACCTTCCCCACCACCACACCATTGACCTTACAATGAACCTCTGCAATTGGCCTGCTTATGCTAAAATTAGCTGATCTGATTATGAAATGACAATAAAGTGTTCAAATCGGCAAAAAGCAAAGTGGACTTGCCTCGGTCAACGCACATTGGCTGACATCTGATCTGGGTTTTCAGAGATTTTCCTTCCCTGAATTGCAGCATCTAACTCGAAATGGGAATCTGCTTTCACATGGCTATACCGAGTGGGGAGATAAAAAATTTCCATGTGGGGAGGCTCATGAACACAAAATGATCTGGCATTATAGCTATAAAATCCGCTTTGACTGAACTGGTTCTTCTTCTTCTTCTTCTTCTTCTACACATGATCACACCTCCCTCATCTCCAGTGTCAGTCAAGTTGGATCGGGTGTGTTCTGACAGCGGTTGACATATGGAGATTGAAGTGGAGAAGGTGATTCTGTTTGGTTGGTTTGTCATTCTCCCTTTCAATTTTTTTTTTTTGAAATATCTTTGTTATGTGCTATCAAATTACATTAGGAAATAGACGTTTATTCTCGAATAGTAAAAAGTCAATTCGAAATTAGATGAATAATCGAGTAGCATTTTTCGCGAGATAAAATGTATCACATCCTCTAGAACCGAGACCAAGCGACTTAGGAATATTGATGTCATTTCATTGGGAAATTTACAGATGTAGTTATAAATTTTACTTTCGGTGTCGATACCCTGTTCACATTTTAAAATTTATAGTTACCTTTGAAATCGTATTTTCATTTCGTACCTTCTTTTTTCCTTTCAATCTAGCCAGTAAGCCTCGATCTTTTGTTTTCATATCCGAAATTTCTAGAACTTTTGCAACATCAAATACTGATCATGTACATATAATTTCTTCATAAATTTCAAAAAATTTGAATAATATCTTAAATTTGTACGGTCAAAGAAACAAAATATTCTCTACTCATTTTTTACGTGTAAATAAATAGGCCCTCGATCTTATATTCGTCATCATGATTTTATTTTTGAACTCTCAAATTTTCCAGCTCTGTAACTTCACATTTGGTGCCGGTGCATGTGCGGGAAGTTCATTCCAAGCAAGTGAAAGGGACGAGTCGGAAAGCTAAAATAGGGAGGGATTAACAAATTCAAATTTTCGCATAAGACAGAGAATCTCGGCCGTTGAAATAACATCATCGGGGAAAAATATAGCGATGTTGTAACATTCGAAATATACGTGCGTATTTTACTTTCTCCGGTTCACATATCGAAACACTTATAGTTTCCACTTTTAATTCGGATCGGTCTTGTCAAAACTAAAATTTTCTTTTCCCTTGACAGCAAGAAACATATTCAAAATTTACCAAAAAAAATAACATATTCAAATCTCAAGAAATAATAGAAAAAAGAGGAAAATACTATTAAAAACCTTAAGTTATACTCTGTGACATATTTACAATAAATTTCTTTTTGATATTAGAAATTTCGAACTTGTCTTCTTATGACACGTTTATACTAGATTTTTTTTTTTGGAAAACCCACTTTGGTTGGCCGGTGGCCAATTCGTGGTTGTGGGTGAGGCTGCCCCGATACTAAAAAAAAGACAAAAAAGAAGATGAGAAAAAATTATGAGGTAAATGTGTCAGAAGCATCTAAGCTCATAATTTTTAATGTTATAAAAAATTTAAGGTAAATATGTCACAACTAAACTCTAAAAAAGGTCTAGGGTAAATAGATCACACATGCACAAGTATGACATTTTTTGTGTCACAAAAATGTATAGAATAAATGTGTCACAAATGATATAATTTTATGATTTTTGTGGTATTTTTCCTAGAAAAATTTATACGCGTATTGATGTGTTAATGTTTGCAAATGATGAGATTTTTTGAATTTTTCACTAACAAATATACTCGAAAAATATTTGCCTTCCAGTTTGAATTTAATGGCTTAAATGGGGAAACAAAAACACAAAATTTTTCATGTGACCATGTTGCAAAGAAGGCAAAGAAATAGAGTATCTATGCTGAAAAATGATAGCGACGAATGGAGTAGAAATCCCAACTAGCTGAAGCAGATGGTCACTCAGTTCTTTCAGGAGCTATATAAGACTATAGGGGCCAGGGATTTCACATCGGTCATCAAACAAATTCCTTGCTCTACCAGTAAGGAGATTAACATGGCTTTAACTAGAGAAGTAACTATGAAAGAAGTTTCCCAAGCGACTTTCTAGCTAGGAGCTCTAAAAGCCTTGGGCCTAAACGGATTAAGTGGGAAATTCTTCCAGCACCACTGGAAGGACATCAAAGCATAAGTGCAACTGTTTTTCAAGTCAAGATATCTAAATTCCGAGTTAAATAAAACCCATATCACCTTGATCCTAAAGTGCCTAACCCGAAGAAATTGAACTAGTTTTGACCTATCAATCTATGCAATTATCTCAAAGGTCATAGCTAATAGACTCAAGTAGCGACTCCTAGGAATCGTAGCTGAAGAGCAAAGTCCTTTTGTCAGTGAACGACAAATTCAAGATAACATTTTCATAGTGCAAGAGGTACTTCATCAGCTACTAATCGAAAAAAGAAGGAAAAAGTTCCATGTGGTAGCTAAAGTAGATATGAAAAAGGCATATAACCGAGTAAAATGAGATTTTCTTAAAGAATGCATGTTGAAAATAGGATTCAGTGAAATATGGGTATCCTAGATCATGAAATGCATTTCCACAATCTCATATAGTGTCAAAATGAATTGAGAACCCCTACCTTTTTTTTCTCCAGCCAACTTGTGGAATAAGACAAATTACCCGTTCTCTCCATACCTATTTATCATTATGGCAAATGCTCTATTAGTATTACTGAAAATAAGGGGGTGGAGAATGGTAGTATTAAAGTGACTAGACTCAACTCGGGATGCCCTGTACTATAACACTTACTATTTAGCATATGATTTGATACTTTTGCTTGAAAGGATGGTAGTGGAGTGCTAGAATGTCGTTGAGGTGTTGTATTAATATTGCTTTGCCTTTGGTCAAACAATAAATTTAAACAAGTCAAGCGTGTTTTTTAGTAAATATTGCCTAGCTGTTTTACAAAAAAAATGAATATGAGATGAGAATGCTAGAGATTAATAAGATCGGGAAGCATCTAGGTATTCCATATGGTTGTGGAGAGTTAAGAAAACATTTGTTTTCGTGGATCTTATACAAAATTAATAGGAAGTTAGAGGGCTGGAAAAAATTCACTATCCAAGGCAGACAAAGAAATCCTTCTAAAGACAATAGTGTAGGCCCTACCACAATATGCCATGTCCTTATTTAAAATCTCTATCTCTATTTGTCGTCGAGAGAAATATTACTAATATATGGTGGAAAAATAATGAAACTCATAAAGGGTTACATTGGAAAAAACTGGGGTACTCTTAAAAAGTGAAAAAAAAATGTAGGAGGGATGGGTTTTTGAGACCTCATTACTTTTAACCAGGTTATGCTAGGACGACAGGCGTGGAGACTACTACAAAACACTGATTCCCTATGGGTAGAATATTCAAAGGATTGTATTTTCCTCGTATTGACTTCCTACATGCAATAAATGGTTCTCAACCCACATGGGGTTGGCAAAGCTTGCTTGTTGGCCGAAATGTCACAAGACACTCCGCTTGTTGGGTGCTTGGACATGGCAGGAAGATCGACATTCGTGAAGACAAGCGGCTGCCTTGAGGAGCGATAAGAGAAGACCCAACCTAGGTATCGGATCTCATGGTAAGGGATGAACTCAATTGAAATGAAACAGAAGTGCTAGAAATGTTTGATGATTGCACAACAAGTGATATGTTAGCTATCTACCTCAATCCCTAAAGTATAGAAGATACGTTGAAATGGGAACACACTAAAATAGGGCAGTTTACAGAGAAAAGTGCTTACAATTATCTTAGGGCATGGCAAGAGATCAACTTACAACATCAAGCTTCTATATCTTACCATACCCCAAGGGAATTATGGCTACGGATATGGACAACAAATGTTTTACCCAAGATTTGCCTTTTTTCACGGCAAATTAGTCAAAATGCAATCACCTTCAAGACAATCTTCTTCAAAGAAGGATATTACCTGATGGTACTTGCCCAATATTTCTCGTATGCCCTTAGACTCAACTGATTTGGGAGGAACCCACGATTAATATAACTGTTAATAAGATAATGGATGGTAAATTTCTCAAAAACCTCTATCTCCTTCGATCTCATTGCTTTGTTACTTTGGCATATTTGGAAGGCTAGGAACGGGTTGGTATTCTGAGCTCAAACAGGTTATCATCTTAACAAGGGTAGAAAAGGAAAATCTCAAACGATAGTCGAAGAACACAACTAGCAAATCACTCGCACAGAAAAAGCAGTACCTTTGCAATGGACACCTCCTCCTCCTGGAGTACTCAAAGTCAATGTGGATGGTTCCTTTGACCTAACAACAGGGCGATAGTAGAGGGCTTCTCCTTGATGGGTTTGCTCGATCGTTGCGCGTCTCCTAACCTATCTGGGCAGAAGCTGCCTAAAGTTTTTCAAAGGCTATCATGAACGATAGATGATAGTGTAGACCAATTGCAATAATTTGGTGAGGATGATCTATGCAAGTGCAGATTAGACAAGTTGGGAAGCCCATGCACTTATCACAGAGGCTCAAGCTCGTGCAAAACAGTTCACTAATCTCCGAATGGCCCATTGTCCAAGAGAAAGCAATAAAATAACGGATTGGGCTACAAAAGCCCAATGGATGAAGAGCCTATCAAGTACATGGATTGTCAATTCTCCCTCCTCTAGCATTTTGGATTTGCTTTGTGCTGAGGAAAGTAACTTTACCTTTTGACAAAAAAAAAAGTTCCAATAAGATAAGGAATAAAATTTTAAAAAGTGAATTTTTATTCAAACAGGCTCCGGATGTTAAAATAATCGAGAAAGAATAAAATGAAAAAGGTCGCTTGCGAGTCGGTTCCGTTCTCTCTCTCTCTCTCTCTCTCTCTCGCGTTCTCTCTGCGTTTTTCCTGTGTTTTTCAGGAAAATTTCACAGGGAGAGAGACTCCATTGGAGATGCCTCGCCCTAGACAGGTTTCTCCTTCTCTCTTTTCCCGCATTTTCTCCCTCCCTCCCTCCCTCCCTCTCTTCTTCTCGGCCTTCTCGCATTCTGGTGGTCATCGCGGATTCGATCTTTCGTGCTTCTCTGTCGTGTTTCCTCGTTTCTTGGCTCAGAGCCCACCAGTTTGTTTTCTCCTTTCCTTTTTAAACGAACCTTTTACGACGTCGAGCTTCACATGGCCTCGGCTTTTCATCGAAGGAACCGGCGTTTCGCATCCTTCTTTGTTACTGAACGAGTTTTCGTCTCTTGTTTGGTCGTCCGCGTATTTGTTCGTTATTAATGGGGGTGTTGTCATTTTCTTTGGCTTTCGTCTCTTACGATGGTTTTTCGCAGAAGCAGAGAAGCGCACGAAACACGCGAATGGACGCAGCCCTCGACGCGATGCGTCAGTTCGGCTTTCCAGAGAGGTTGGTTCGCGTGACTGTTCGAGAGCTACTCGAAGTTGGGGTTCCTTTCTTTTCCTTTCTTAGTTTTTCCTCCTTTTTTCGTCTTCCTTGGTTTACGAATTACGTGAATGATGAAACATGTTGGTGGGTTTGTGTTCTCTTCTATGTTCTGGCTTATCATAGCTGCTCTGACGATAGCTCGTTACCAGGTTTATACAGGGGAATGGCACTTCATTGAGGTTGATGCGTATACGACGCTCATCGAAGCACTTCTTGAGAAGCAGAATCAACTTGAGACAAAGGAGGTCAGTTTTCCTTTTGGCCTTGAAAATCTTAATATTTTGATTTTTCTTTATAATCTGGCGATCCTGTTTTGCCTTTCCATGTACTATTGTTTGAGCTCGCGTGCAAATCTACTAGTGTGCATATCTATTGCTGAATGGACTGGAGATGGAACGGTGAAAGTGACGTGAAGATAGTTTCCGATGGGCTAAAGGGTTTCTCATTTTGCCAAGACTACATAAATGTTTTGCTGTTGTCGGGGTCTAGTGCAAAGAACTGTGTCTTTCATCTCATTTCGATTTCCTTTGAAGATAATACTGGAATCTTGTTGAACTGTTTCAATAGCGAAAATTAGTTAGGAAGTTTGTAGAGGGCATTGGGCCATATTTCCACAAACTTTAATACGTCAGAGGCCTAGCTTTTGCTGAACAAGAAACCGATAGTTAATAATAGTCTGGGAATTGTTTTGGTGAATTATAGGATTGTGCATGACTGCTAATTCAAAATGCTTCAGAAGGTGAGTTTTATAACTAAAAGGAGCAATTAGTGTTGATTGAAGAGTATGATGACGCCTTCATTTGTTGTCTTAATCCATCATTGATATAATTCTCTTGAGATCTTGGGAGCTGAGATTCCAGAGGTTGATTGATGGGTATGGGATTCTTGTGCCTGCAATGGATGATATGGGAGTCTGAGGACCACGGTTGCTGGACCCTCATAACATCTTTCTTGTATTTACCGATAAAAGAAAGAAATAAATGAAGAAAATCTCAGATGAGCAAATTTGTTATAAACTTTTTCTGCGGAAGTGAAGTGATACTCTGCAGGATTCTTTGCAATTTTAACCGAGTATAGCACACTTACATGGTACTTGGCTCACAAGGGGAACAAAAAGAAATTGTAATCCTAGATGTTTATTGATTGGAACTGTGATGCGGTAAGATGGGAATCTGAAGTCTTTGCAAATCACATCAGTTCGGGCAAATTCATGGACCTTCTTTCTCAATTATATTGTAATCACTACATAGGCATGCAAACATGCATATATAATTACACTCATGTGCATGCGTGCGTGCACAAAGAGATACAGTTACCCTTGTCAGACAAAACTTTACAAACATAAACTGTTTCATCCCTGAAATTGTCGGGAGTGTCATCTTCATTCGAACTTTGCTGCAGCTATAGCAGAATGTGATTTTCTTGCTGGTTCCATTTGCCTTCAGTTTTGGCATTCCATCAAATTCTTTTGGGGTCTCTAAGTAAGCATACATCACTTGTGCTAAAAAAGTTAGCAAGAGAAACATAGATATCTATCCAAATATGTTCAATGTTTTCTTTTCAATTCGAATACACTTCTAACACTTGTTCCACTTCCTTTTCTTTTTGAAGATTGAAGCTTCAACAAGCAGTAGAAAAGATGGAGACACCTCTAAAATGCTAATAGCCAGGCCCTCGAGTGGAGTGGCCTTGTCTGAACATGAAGCTGAAGTTGCAGTGAATGATATTGAGGCCGCTGCTGAATCTTCTTCACGAGTGGATGAGGCTCTCCCTCTAGCTGCTGCTTTGCCGACTCTTGAAATTGGTAGCTCTCTTTTCCTTTCTTGTCCCAAGACTTAAGTTTTTCTGGAATTCCATTGCATGCTACCCTTACCGTACTAGATTTTGAATGATTTCTTCTGCTTTGGTCTTGATGAAACTTGATCTTGTATATGCCACAAAAGAGGAGCTGCATAAAACCTTGTTGTTCTCTGTGATGTAGGAAGTTGAATATAGTCTCTGTATTCAGTGTGTGTGAAGATAAAAATTTAGCTACTGAAGCAATGTTTTCTATTCTCCTAAGAAGTGAAAAATGCGGTGGGTTCCATTGGAGTGGATCAGATATGAAAATCTTGTTGGAGGTGAAGCTAAAGGGTCAGATTTTCCGTTGCCTAGATGAGGCCGCTTAAGCGCTAGAAGATTTACTGAACTGGAATTTAACATGTATTGTGAATTGCTTATAAGATGCTGATAAGTAGAGCTGGTTCTCTTTTGGTTACATGGGTTCTTACCTACAAACTGAAGAAGGCAGAGTTTATGTGTTGTCAAAATGCCTAAATCAATTTTCCCGGTGAAATATCTTTTTACATAGAGATAAATACAGGCCTTGTGTTTGGCATGACTATGAGCTGGGGAATGAATTGGATACCCATTTGCGGTTTGGTATGTGGTACCCACTTTGTCCTCTTGTTGCCTACATCAATTTTCCCGGTGAAATATCTTTTTACATAGAGATAAATACAGGCCTTGTGTTTGGCATGACTATGAGCTGGGGAATGAATTGGATACCCATTTGCGGTTTGGTATGTGGTACCCACTTTGTCCTCTTGTTGACTGTGTGCTTATGGAATTTATTAACTGCTTTATGTTACCCTGCCTGTGTCAAATGGTAGATGTCCAAGCTGCTGTTTGTGGAATTTTATTCTAACATCCCTTGATAAAAACTTTTGGATTAAAGTTTTTAATGCTAAATTCTTAGGTAGCGGTGCTTTATAGGCAGTCGTCAAAGAGTGCTTTGGCAGAAGCTAATTTGGTTAACTGCTTGTATACAGAAAACTTTAATTATTGGGTTGGCTACAAGTTCCCAATCGTCCTTCAACTGAAATATTAATTAGTAAGATAGCTTCCTTACCAATGCATTAATTGTCTCTCTGTGGATATGATTGAGATGGGTTGACCAACTCTTATTCCATGTTCAGTTGCTGCTGCTATCAGGCCTAGTACTTTCAATGTTCATCTAGCTGTTGAAACGTAGAATTATGCGTTAGGTTGGGCTACCGGGAATTGCAAACGAAAGACGCAACGGGCTTGGCTTTACAAGCTGACATCAGTGTGCCTACCCGTGTCCCGTGTGTTGAGCTTAATACTCCTGACGTTGCTGTGACTGTTGATAGTGTCTTTCAGCAAGTCAGGAATGATGTTTGACGTAGTCCGTAATCATATGGCTGCTGATGTAAAATTTCGCGCTTCTAATACATTCTTTCCTTTACGATGCTAGATTGTCCTCCTGGATTTGAAGGATACAGAAGAGGCTGCAAAGATGTCAGGCGTGATCATGACTCTGGTGGAGGGAGACAGGCTTCGGCTTCAACAAGAAACGGAGAGGACTCTAAGGATATCCTTCAATCTACCATGTGCCTCTTGCCTCCATGTGGCTCTGTGCCTCGGGTTGGGGCGAATGGCGTTCACCCAAGGGGCCGTAGATGCTACCACGGTTGGATTGGCGGCGAAGAAGATGCGGAGAAAATGCAACTTGCACCGCCCTTGCTGCCCGAATTCTTAACAAAATTCTTCAGCGGGATGGAAAAGCAGAGGCCGTGGGGCAAGCGCAAGAGAAGGTGGGATGTGAGGCCGGACGATTTGTAGTCCTCTCTTCTGTCTCCCTCTCTCTCTACAGAATATCCATTCATGGAGAGTAGCTATGGTCTCGAATTGCCACGAGTCAAATTTCTTGATGCTTCACTAGATGTGTATGCAGGAAGTAATGAGAAGATCAAACCCCTCTTGTTCATATCCCAAAAAACACATTGAACTCTGTGATGGCAATTCTAATATCGAGTTACTAATTTAATCGGTAAGCCCCTAAAACCATAATAAACTCTTATCTTTCTCATTACAAACCATTTTGTCCAATTCTCTTGATACTTCACTGGATGTATACGCGGGAGGTAATGGGAAGATGGAATCCTTGTTATTCATATCCCCATAAACACACCTAGAATTTTGCTGACGGCAATTTTAGGAATTGGCCGAAATCATAATGAACCCTGTATCGTTCTCGTTACAAATTATTTGTAATACATCAGATATTTGAAGGCAATCGGGTCATCCGGTAATGATGGTGAGTACTGAGTGGGCGTTCTCCGGATTCTCCCTCTTCAGCTTGACTGACAGCTCTGTGGTTTAGGGAGTGAAGAGGCTAGAATCGAGCTGCTCTCGAAGTTGGCTGTTGAAAAATTGAGCAGAGTCAGGCCCGACAGCGAGCCAACTCAAAAACGACACATGAGGTGGAGAAGAACATCATACTGGCGGAGCTGGCGATCCCCATCGAAGCGAAAAATATCAGACGATCATGGCCCTGCACGTCATCATTCCACATGGAATTCGAACGCCCTTTGCTGATCGCGATCGACATCGAATCCACGCGAAAAACGGATTAAACGCAGATCGCGCGACTTGGAGAGACCACCACTTCCACGCCTTCTCCATGTTTCTTCTTTTCGTCATCTCTTGGTGCGGATAGAAGCATGGCCGCTCCTAGTGGGAGTTAAATGTGCGCAGGAGAGTGGGATTCCTTGTACTGTTTTATCCACTCGTTGCTCGCCACCGATTGCGACGCCGAAGGAGACTGGTTGGCGCCACCCTTCTGCTGTCGTCCTCCGTCGTGGTACGTCCTCACATCAAAGCTTCCATCGTCCCCGGTGACGCTCTGTGACTTTGAAGTGATGGCATCAGCTTGGAAGTGTAAAACTTCAACTGTCTCGTATCATGTACCATCGCTCAAACTTGGGGATGCACTCCATACTAGGAGTGTGTATGGTCCGGGTTGGGCCGGTCCCGTGCTCAACCCGAGGACCGGACCAACCCGCACAGTGTCGGTCCTCAATTTTTGGGAACGTAGACTGACCCGTCAAGCATGGGACCGAGGATTAGACCGACCCTATCGATCCGGTCCGGTTCGGTCCCAGGGTCAACTCAGGGATCGCTAAATTTTTCGTATAAACGACGGGCGAGTCAGGCAACCGATAGGATTAAGGGCTTAACAAATTAGGGCAACCTCATTCTTCAAAACTCAAGTAAGATGAATTGCAAGAGGTTCGATTCGAAGAACATCCTAAATGCAACTAATTAACCGCCAAAATATATTGACAAAAAAAAACCACCAAAATACGCTCGGCTACTGGGGAATTTGGTTGGGGATTGTCTGATCTCGACATCACTCTCTTATGGAAATTATGTGGAATTTAATTAATTGAATTTATGTAATTCTAAATTCTAGCGAGAAGAAAACGGAAATTCTAGAACGGGAGATAAACACAGATGAGATGTGCCGAAATATAGAGGGAGCAGGTGGGGATGGGGGTGGGGGGTGGTGGGGTTTGATTAAGATGAGGGATCGGAGCATCCTCCGAAAAATTAAAAAAGGGGAAAGTGAGGAAAATAAAATGAAAGGATTAATGGAGATTCCAAGTTCAATGAAGCAACGGCAGCAACAACAACAAACGACTGCAGGTTTGATATAAACCGGGACGAGATTATGTGTAAAGAAAAGGAAAACTTATATAATCCTTGATCCAGTTTTTAAAACTTTTGATTTCTCCTTTTCGCCTCTCCTTCACGGAAAGTCTTTCCCCTCTCTCTTCAAAAACAATTCTTTTGATATATATTGGGTTGGTCCGGGTTGGACCAACCCGACCTCCTAAGATCAATGACCAACTCATTCAATACCAGGTTCGAGATTTTAGGATCGAGGACCGACCCGTTCTCTCAAAAACCCGACCAGGATCGGCCGGGTTGGGCCGGTCCAGGGTTGACCCTGGACCATTGCTCACCCCTACTCCATACATCTCACGGGCGTTGCACTTCTATGGTATCATCGATTAGACCTTCCGATTAGCTCGGATGTTCTATCATACAAGTTATGATCTCATGTTTAGTGAAGATGTCATAACGTTTGTGACCGGTCTTGGTACCATGCTAATCGTACACGTGGTGGTATCAGCAAAGGTTACTCGTTATTTTTTTATTATAAATTAATTAAAACGCGATCTCTTTGAGCTAATATAATTGGAGAACATGTTAAGTGATGCTACACTATTTAGGGTATTGACGGACTACTCTTCTTTAAGGAGATGCAAAGTTCCAAAACAGTACGAAAATTTGAGTTCACACTCAATTTTAGATGGGTGATAATGCTAATTGAACTCAAAATCCTCTCTAATTAAAATGGAAAAAAAATAAGATATTTCTTTTTTAACTATTTGCCCAAGACATCAGCTTAATGATGACCAAAGAGAGCAAATAAGGAAAACTAAAAAAGAAGAAGAAGGTTAAAAAAGGGCATCATAATGTTCGTGATCGGTCTTGATACTATGCTAATCAGCAAAAGTTACCCATTATTTTTTATTATAAATTAATTAAAACACAATCTCTTCAAGCCAATATAATTGGACAATATGTTAAGTGATAGTAAATCTATTCAGGGCATTAATTAAAATGGAAAAAAAAATCAGATATTTCTTTTTTAACTACTTGCTCAAGACATCAGCTTAATTATGACCAAAGAGGGCAAATAAGGAAAACTAAAAAAAAAAACAGAAGGTTAAAAAAGGGCAGTTCATTTTCCATTTTTCGGTGGTCTTATCCCACCAATCAGTTGTCTTCATAAGCGCGCCATTTGCTGTTCATCCCGCTAATACTGTCTGCGGTTCGAAACCTCCCTTCCCCTTCCTTTCTTTTCCCGAGCAGCGACCGGAAAAAGGTCGGAACCGGCGACCGCCGCTCACCGTTCCCCGGCGCGGCCGACTACGCTTTCCGCATGGCAATGCAAACCCTAGCGTACTCGCGGAGCTTGGTCCCGGCGAGCCACCGGCTGCCCCGGGCGCCGGTCTCCGACCCCCGCGGCAGGAGCTCGTGCTCGATGCCAGGCGTCCGCACGGTCAAGTGCCTGTCCATTTCGAGTCCTTCATTAGGTGAAGTCGTGGTTCTTCGCCATTTGTTTTCGATTTCCGTTGCGATGTTTAAGGAAGGAATGGAGGACGGTCTGTTCTCTTCTGTTTGGGACTAAGCGGTGAGTTGATTCCGTGATGGAGGAACGATAGCCCGGATTGATGTATTCCACTAAGTGGATGTGATTATCCACATTCGGTGAACACTCATTGGCTACGAGCTTCGACATCGGCATCTCTTGTTAGAGCTAGCTCTTTTTTTATACGTCTTTTTTGATGTTGCAGCTGTCTTGATTAAGTTATGAGTAAATGTTCAGAACTGCATGGATGAAGTGGACTAGAATTTATAATTGCTTTTTGAAATTTTTTTTGTAATCTTTTGACTCCTGGTACAGAAGAGGTTAATCGACATATATCTTGAAACTCTTCTTGTGGTTGGATTTCCAGCTGATGATGCAGTGAAGTTTAAGGAAGCCTCTAAAAACGGAAATCTTATTCCCCTTCATCAATGCATTTTCTCGGACCAACTTACTCCGGTCATTGCATATAGGTGTTTGGTTAAGGAAGATGATCGAGAGGCTCCAAGCTTTCTCTACGAGTCAGTCCAGCCTGGCTTTCAGACTTCAACTGTGGTAAGAGCAGTTAATTCCTCATCTTTCTATGAAAATGTCGGTGTTGCAACACAGTCCTTGTTGACCTCTGTCCAACTGTTGTTTAATTAGGGACGATATAGTGTTGTTGGAGCCCAGCCAGCGATAGAAATTGTTGCTAAAGAAAATAAGGTAACCATTGTCGACCATGAAAAGGGGCATATCACTGAGGAGTTGGTAGATGATCCAATGATGATTCCCAGGAGAATCTCTGAAACATGGAAACCTCAACTTGTTGATGATCTTCCAGGTGCTTTTTGTGGTAAGATGATATTACTACAGCACTGAATGCGGCACAGTGAATACTGCTCTGCTCGCTTTAATCTTGGTTTTACTTAAAACAGGCGAATATTATCGTGTTTGAGCTGTAGTGAAGTGCATTTGAATGATTTGTGATCATCATATTTCATGATCCTATCCTGATCTAATTACGTAATTTGCTTGGATTTGTGCTGATTGAGGTGCTCCATGTTAGGTGGCTGGGTTGGTTATTTTTCATATGACACTGTTCGCTATGTGGAGAAGAAAAAGCTGGCATTCTCCTCGGCACCACATGATGATAGAAACTTAGCTGACATTCATTTGGGCCTCTATGATGATGTCATCGTGTTTGATCATGTAGAGAAGGTATTGTTAAATTTGTCTCCTACTTCAATTGGCTCTTAATTAAGGTGAAATACTTCTTAAGAAGCACACAATTTCATACTGCTGAAATGATGCTTTGACATCATTTCAGTGTTGCTCTGGTGTACTAGTCCATCCTGTTCATCAGACTTTTAAGTACTGCAAACATTTGACTACTCATGACCCAATGGTTCTTTCACTCGACTAATTGAGATTCTAAAAAACTACTAGCTTATTCCTTGGTCATCCATAATTAATCAGGAAGGAAGTGAGATAGTGGACACATGCTAATTAGAAAGGCCATAAAGAAGAAAGACAAATAGTCACTAAGTCGCAAACATTGAGTTTCTTTTTCCTGTTACCTTCTTATCACATCCCACTGGGCAGTAAGGGATTATTACTTACAATTCCCAGTTGGGTTCCGTTATGCTAGAAACAATGGAATAGTTACTTTTCTATACTTCTCTTGAATGTTTCTCCGTGTACTTTCAGCGTGACAAGGGCTCTAATTTTGTTTATCTTAGAAAGCATATGCAATTCACTGGGTTCGGCTTGATCAACACTCTTCAGTCGAGAATGCCTACGATGATGGCATTAAACGCTTGAAGATGTTGATGAGCAGAGTTCAAGATACCACTCTGTAAGTAACTTTGCCTTTTTTATATGAACTTGGTGGTTTTGTTGAAAATCAACATCTTTTAATACGATTGTCAACTGTCAGGCCTAGACTATCTCCAGGTTCTGTGGATTTAAACCCTAACCATTTTGGTCCTGCTTTAAACAAGTCAAACATGACGAGCGAAGAATATAAGAAGGCAGTGCTCCAGGCAAAAGAACACATTCTGGCGGGAGATATTTTCCAAATTGTACTAAGTCAACGTTTTGAACGCCGCACATTTGCCGACCCATTTGAAGTGTACAGGGCACTGAGAATTGTGAATCCGAGTCCATACATGGCGTATTTGCAAGTGCGTGTTTCCGGTAAATCATTTCCTCTGCAGTTAGTCTCCATTCTGCTTTCCTGGCTGTCTACGGTTAATTCAATGTTTTTTTTTTAATACCAGGCTAAAGGGTGTATTCTGGTTGCCTCAAGTCCTGAAATTCTTACTCGTGTAAAACAGGTGAAGTCCTCTTACTTTCATTTTGGATCACCAATCAAGCTGGTTCCAGTTTTGACTGGCCCTGCAATATTTTCCTGCCTTTTTTGACGTAGGCTTATTGAATCTACTCTTCCATCGATCTTAATTTTGAGAGTATGTATTCTTCTTGTGTGGAAACTTTCTATGAAAATGTGCAGAAGAAGGTTGTGAATCGCCCCTTAGCTGGAACCATGAGAAGAGGGAAGACGCCCGAAGAAGATGAGATCCTAAAAGTCCGGCTGCTTAATGATGCAAAGCAAAAGGCGGAACACATTATGCTGGTTGATTTGGGCCGGAATGATGTTGGCAAGGTGTGTACATGTATCTGAGATGTGGTGCTGCAATCAGTATAATTATGTGGAGACTTATGCTCTTGCAGTTACAGAATTGGCAGAACCATTTTACTTGCTTAACCTGTTGTTCTGCATATTCCAACTTTCTTTCGGCTATTCATTCTCTGGGAGGTTGAATAGAGAAAACCAGATACATGGATCTATGGGTGGAGGGCAATATGTCAATGTCAAATTCCAAAACCCCCAATCAAAAAAAAAAAAAAAAGCACCCATGTTTGCACACTCGCTTGCATTAAATGATAGGTCGCTGCAAGCAGCGAGTTTTGTTTGCGGGAATAATGACTTCTGTTCCATTTTAATTTCACTGAGAGATTTCTTCTTTCCCTTAGGTTAGGCCTGGCTTTGGCTAATATAGGCTCAAGGCACTTACTACAAATTTCAGGCTAGAAACTTTTGCAGCATCAATTTTTCTTTCTTTGATCCCAAATAGAAAAATTGTTCATCTGATGTGCCGTTCTCTTTTTCTGTTTTCCTGGCGCAGGTTTCAAGATATGGTTCAGTGAAGGTGGAAAGGCTTATGGATGTGGAACGGTACTCTCATGTAATGCATATCAGCTCCACGGTGAGAATCCACAGTTATTCTTGAGCATGTTATCTAGAACACTCAAAAGGGACTATGCCAGTAGATGATGATGGAGATAGATGTGCATCATTATGGGGAACTGCATTCATTATCACGGAGGATCTGGACCTTTAGAATTGAGTTGAACTTGTGCTTGTGTCCAAATATGTCTTGACCGGAATAACAAGCGTAAATATGGAGGATCTCATCTTTATAAAATTCTCACAGCATTAAAAAACGACGGTGCATGCTACCCGTAGTCAGTCAGTCACTCCAAATATTCTTTATTTCTTGAATCCAGTGAAACAAGCGTAAATACACAGATCCCAGCTGCCGACTCTAGATCATCTGTTATCATTGTTATTATGCAAAACGAAAAGCTCTATCATTCAAGAATGCAGGTATGTGGTCCAGTAATTCTGCTTTGTAGATTGCTCAACATGTCAATGGTGTGTTGAGCTGCCAATCGTGAAGCATATCTGATTTCCTTTTCATAGAAGTGTTCTCAATCTTTCAAGATTGGTGACACTTGAATCTGGCGTTCGTCAACCAGAATGTCTGTTTCCGAGTATACAACGTTGAATTAGCGTGACTCACTCGAGCAGGTCACAATGACAGTTTTCGAGCATAAAAAATTCTGTGCTAGTCTTTGGTTGGTTTATCAAATCATATCGTCTACATAGAGATAGCAAAAATCGCAAGTACCCTTCAAACAGCAGCACATTTTGATATTGCAGGTGACAGGTGAATTAGATGATCAGCTCACTTGTTGGGATGCCTTGCAATCTGCATTGCCTGTTGGAACTGTCAGTGGAGCACCCAAGGTTGTCAACTTGTTCTCTCTCTCTCTCTCTCTCTCTCTCTCTCTCTCTCTCTCCCCTTGTCTGATCAAACATAGTTTCCCTGATGTAGGTAAAGGCAATGGAGCTAATCGATCAGTTGGAGGTGACGCGGCGTGGGCCATATAGCGGTGGATTCGGGGAAATCTCCTTTTTGGGAGACATGGACATTGCGCTCGCTCTCAGGACAATGGTATTCCCTACTGGAATGCGTCACGACACCATGTATTCATACAAGGATGCTACCATGCGGAGGGAATGGGTTGCTTACATTCAAGCTGGTGCTGGCATCGTCGCCGATAGCAACCCCGACGATGAGGACCAGGAGTGCCATAACAAAGCTGCCGGCCTCGCCCGAGCCATCGACTTGGCCGAATCTGCTTTCGTCAATAAAATGACATGATCTTCCTGAAATAGATCGTAGTGTAGTGCAGGTCTCTGTTTGGCCTCCGATATAGCCGGAGTTAGCTCGGACTTTGATTTAGTTGCTGACAATTCAACATCTGCGCAATGAAAACATTCGTCTCCCGTTCCTACTTTTTTTATTCGAGCGCGAGGGTGATTGAGATCGATGATACTGATCATCACAGAGAAAAATCACAGTGAACCGCATAAAGGAAGACGCCCGTGGAAAAAATAATAAATGAAAAGAAAAGCAAAATAATTTAATTATTTAAAATAGCTGCGTCAATGTAACGGCAATTCATTCAGCGGCTCCCTCTTCGCCCCCGCTCACGACAAATCCAGGAAAACGACTCATCCCCCCCAAAAGATCCTGCCCGATCAGTCCCCCGATCTCCGATGGCGAGCCTGTGGCGGGCCGCGACGGCCTTCACGGCGAAGCCCGAGGCCGACTACGACGGCGTCGAGTTCTGGTCTAACCCGGAGCGCGCCGGTTGGCTCACGAAGCAAGGCGAGTACATCAAGACGTGGCGTCGGCGCTGGTTCGTCCTCAAGCAGGGCAAGCTCTTCTGGTTCAAGGACTCCGGTGTCACCCGCGCCTCCCGTCCACGCGGCGTCATCCCGGTGGCCTCCTGCCTCACCGTGAAGGGGGCCGAGGACATCCTCAACAAGCAGTACGCGTTCGAGCTCTCCACCCGGAGCGACACCATGTACTTCATCGCCGACTCCGAGAAGGAGAAGGAGGACTGGATCAACTCGATCGGGCGTTCCATCGTCCAACACTCGCGGTCCGTCACCGATTCCGAGATCGTCGACTACGACAGCAAGCAATGAGGACGGGCAATCGAGGTTAATTTTGGTAATTTCCTGTTTCAGTCAGATGCCTGTGCCTTGAAACTGACGGTTCTATGGCCTGATCCACGATCATGGCCACAACGGGCAGCGAGGCTTATGCGCACGAGATCAAGTTCGCGAATACTTGGGTTGATCTGTTGCTTGTGCGTTAGAAATGGTGCTTTTACTATACTTCTTGAGGGTTGTTTTCAGTGATTTGCGAGAGTTGTTACTCTCATTTTCTCTTCTGGCCTAATATCTTTCGATTTGGTTGATGGTTCATGTTCATTTGTTCATCAGTTTCAATAGCTATCCGTGATTTGCGAGAGTTGTTACTCTCATTTTCTCTTCTGGCCTAATATCTTTCAATATCATGTTCATGTTCATACGTGCAATGACACGACGTATCTGATTTGTGCTAAACAGATTTACAGAGTAGTTCAAGCAGTTTGGTCTCCTGCTCTGATGGAGATGAAAGCTGATGTCTTGCGTCTTAAAAAGACCTCTACCTCCTGATAGTTACATGTATCAAGAGTACATATGGTAGCCCGTTTTGAGCAGCCTATTCATCTTCATAACGCATATGTTTCTCTAAGTAGGACTGGGTAACCAAATCATGGCAATAGGCAATAAAGAAGCTTGAATTCATTCTCATTCGAGAAACAAAACATAGAGTTGTCTAATTATGGCTGAAAGGGGAGCTGGAGTTCCTTCCATATGAGTTCAACCGTAATTTGCCGGTAAGCTGTGGATCTGTTGGAGCTCCGAGGTCAAAAGCTTTTGCTATGGACGGAGCAGCTTCACACCATTACTCCTATCAATCCACTCTTCTGGCATCCAGCAGATGGGAATGATGCTCTTTAAAATGCAGGAACCAGGTACTCCTCAATTTTTAAAACCTAGGAAAAAAATGTAAATTTTAAGTACAGATTGGGCGAATCTGGTAAGAAGCTAATTTTTTTGGTGAACTGCAAAGCCCTATAATCACGACTGTTTTGTGCAAGTGCAGAGGCACGTGTAAAATGTTACGTATGAGGTTCTAAGTGAGCTGTTCAATGCCTTGTGATGGTGAGAATTTCTTCATGTGGTATTCAGTGCCTTTGGTTCTGAATGTTGGAGCCTTTACCTTTATCTTCACATTACTAGAAAATTGAATATCTCCTTCCTCCACGTATATCTGGGAATACGTATTGCCCTTTCATGTCTAGACTAAAAAGGAATTTAATTCAGTCCCTGTGCTCTAGTGTGCAGGCACACTGCTGTTTTGCTAGAATGTGCTTTGAGTGGTTGTTTCGGTCTGCCAAGGTTTTAGCTTCTATAGAAGTCATTGCTTTTGCTTTGTACCTGAAAGATTTTTGCCATCCACATACAACTTTTCTGAGCTCTCAAGATTCCCAATTGCTCTCGGGGTCTTACTGGTTATTGCATTCATGACCTCATCTTCAGTAAAAAAAAGGGTTTGGCCAATAAGAAACCAGAATAGAAGAAGATGAATATGGATATCTTTAACCACAGAAGAGGCTCTAGTGCATGTAGGAAATAAAGGGGAAAACTTAGAATCTATAGTGACATTGATCGCCAATATGTCATTGTATGCAACTTCTATTTGAAGATAGCAACTTGGAACTTCAGATATCTGAGCTTATACTGTCTGAAGGTGCTACAAATCTTTCTGAATTCAGAGTAATATTGCATATAGCTAAGGACCTCTCCACTTTCCGAGATGAAGATTCCCAAGAATTAAAATGGAAAGAAAAACCATGGTTGATGGTCATATGGATATAACGGCCAATTTCCTACGACATCTTTTCTGAGGCAGATGAGAACTGGCATTCGATCAGGCGACTTCTCTATTTATGGTTTTTCGCAGGCGACTGAAAGGTCTTAAATTCCAAGTAACGAGAGAAAATTTGTTCATTTACTCCGTCTGATTAGCTTGATTATGATGATTTGGTCTTCCTTAGTGGCGACATGGACCATAGCTATTACCTTTACTTTCAAGTTATTTGTGTGGCAGATATGTGCTTCCCTTAAAACTAGATTTCTGCAACCGAAAGCCATTCCTGCTTTGGTGAGATGACGGAATTGCATAATTTGCTCTCCCAAGTGTAGCGTTTACGTAATGTGGGACTCGAGTTTGCATTGTACAGAAAAAAATCCAGGAAAAGTCATGCAGCGGTAGTCTTTTGGCCTAGACATCGACATCATGCGAGATGTGCAAGCATTATGTCTACTCGCATTGATAGATTGGACTATTTAACTAGCGTGAAAGAGAAAAAAAGGATGCACGTAGTCGCTCAGATAAGTTTTAAGAGACATACACTAGCTTGCGTGTATGCCTCTTCTTTTCAAGAGTCCGGACATACGGTACTGCTGGACAGAAGACAGCATCATTCCCAATAACTCGTTCTCTTCTTACATGCCAACTTTGGTCTCAATGGAACACTGAAACACACCTTTGTTCTTCACGGTCTAAACTATTCATACTCCAGATCATAACTCGATTCACATACCGACCTCAAAAAATATTATAGAAGCATCTGTCTTGGCATGAGAGAAGAGGACCTCCTGCAACTTTTCCGTGTCTCCTGTGGAGAACGAAGAAATTGTTATTGACTTCAACTAAAGGTTCCCATATGCCATAGTCCATCGGATAACTTCACTATTTTTCCAACCCCACTTTTGTTGTGCGTGCTGATTTTATTAATTCCATGGCTCCATCTTCACATTACCAGAGAGTTGAGTTTATCTAGATATGAAGGAAAAAAAATGCGCGAAGGGAGGTGCTCGTCTATGCATATTGCATAACCGGTTTGGCATAATTTGCGGGAGGTACTAGATAACTTACTGCTTTAGTACAACACCTGTCCTCATAAACCAGCCGCGTATAGTCTATCTCTAATCGAAAGTAGTTGAGCTGCTGCATCTGTGATGCTCATTCGCTCTCCTGGAGCTCCCACTGAGCAGGCGATCCCAATTCTGTTGACCATCAGCAGACATTCTTGCAGTGTGCTCTTTTTGCTTTCGCTTGCATAGCTCGCCACTTCTCGAACTAGAATGGGATCGGTAATCTCCAGGACTCGCTCAGGCAAAGCTTCCTCTACAAAAATATGTAGGTTCAAATTTTCTTTGAATATCTCAGCCGTGGGCCTCAATCCTGTGAACATCTCTAGCAAGAGGATTCCATAACTATAGACATCCCCTTCAATAGAAGCCCCACTTCCCAATCCATATTCTGCACTTATCAAGAACCACAAACGGTTGAGCTATAAGAAAAGAGCACGCACTCAATCTCATAATGAAGTCCAACGTTTTCTGAAAAGATGAATCAACAATTTTGTGATAAACAGATTCTTCATTTGAGGGAGCTATTGAGGGAGCTAGGGACTCAAGGGGGCATACCTGGAGCAGCATAACCAATTGTTCCTCTCAAACCAGCTGAGCTTGTATTTGGGTTTTTGTAAGATGTGGATTCAAGGATGATCTTTGCCAATCCAAAGTCACCGACATGTGCAACCATCTCAGCATCTAAAAGGACATTGCTCGGCTTTAAATCACAATGAGCTATAGTGATGTGGCACTGGTTATGAAGATAATCCAATGCAAAAGCAATGTCAATGGAAATAGTTATCCTTTGGATGAGATTCAGATTTTTTGAGAGTCCATCTACATCAGCTGGTATTGTACACGGGTGCAGCCACTCTTCGAGACTACCATTGACCATAAACTCATAGACCAAAGCCTTAAAGTCATTTCCATCATAGCTAGTACTGGAGCATACCGTTAGTATCTTCAAAAGATTTCTATGTTTGATACGCTTTAGAGCCTCGCATTCGGCTTTGAAGCTCTTCAGAGCACCACGACTCATTAAATTAAGCACCTTCACAGCAACATTAGTCCCATCCTCCTGGAGTATTCCCCTGTAAACAGATCCGAAACTGCCAGCACCGATCAAATTAGTGGAAGAAAAACCATCGGTAGCTTTAAGAAGAGTTCCATAAGATAAGTTTTGCCAGGTATCATCTATGGAACTTGAAGTTGGTTCTTGTGCTTTCTTCTTCTTCAACCGACACACATACACAAAAACCATTACAATAACCACCCCTAGAAGCCCAAAGATAACAGAGAGTGAGAGTTTCGATTTAAAAACAACTCCTTTGCTCTTGGAGTGCCTAGAGATGCATTTAGGGAGCCGAAATTCTGGGATTCCTCCACAGATCTTGTTGTTTCCAGCAATAAAAGTGGCACTCGCATTCTTGAAGACTCCTTCAGTTGGCAACATGCCTTCAAAATTGTTATAGGACAAGTTCAGGAATTCCAGAAAGTGGAATGCCTCTAAGAATTTGGGAATCTCACCCGACAGATTGTTATTGGAAAGATCCAATTCATCAATGCTTCTTAATAAGCTAATTGATTGGGGGATGGATCCTTGGAAGTGGTTATCCTTCATTAATAATACTACCAATGCATTACAATCGCCTAGAGTACTAGGTATTTCACCGTTGAACATATTGCCAGAAATGTCCAAAGTATCTAAATGGTCCATCTGGTTAACTTCCGCCGGAAGAGCTCCACTCAAATGGTTGTAAGACAAGTTTAAATGGAGGAGAGTTTTAACTACTGGGAATACGGAACCATTGAGATTGTTGTTGGAAAGATCGAGCTCCATCAGACTACACTTATCAAGATGTGAAGGTATGCGCCCGTGAAAGTGATTCCCATCAAGATATAATTTAATCAATTTAGTCATCTTCTGCAAAGAGGATGGAATTATTCCTGATAGATTATTATTGGAGAGATTCAGAACTGTCAGATTTTGAAGATTTCCCACATCACTCGGGATAGCACCTGAAAAGTTGTTGTGGTACATCCCCAAGACTTCCAAGTGCACAAGATTGCCAATTTCCCCAGGAATCTCACCAATAATAGGATTCTTTCCAAAATCTAATTGTTCGATAGTAATGGAGAAATTACCAATGCATCTCGGCAACGGACCACCGAGTCTATTACCAAAGATATCAAGGCCGGTTAAGCTAGTGATATTGGCTAATGAGCAAAGGAAGTTCAAATCACCAGGCCCCCCACTTCCGAGGTTGTTAGTGTCAATTTGCAAAAATTGAAGGTCATGCAAGCCTTCAAAAGAAGGTACGTCCCCTGAGAGCATGTTGCCTCCAAGTTGAAGTAACTGTAGATGTGAGGCATTATTGGGTATCGACATAGGGATTAATCCGACAAATTGGTTCATCTCGATGCTGAAAAATTCTAAGTTTGGGAGATCAAAGCCTATTGAACTGGGAAGACTTCCATGTATTTGGTTATATCCCACGTCAACTACCATCAATGAAGATAAATTGTAGAGAGAAGGCGGAACCGTACCGGACAACCAGTTTCCGAAAAAATCAAGTGCTGTTAGATTGGTCAGCTGGCCTAGAGCCCGAGGAAGACTCCCGCTCAAGTAATTGTAAGAGAAATCAAGCTGCGCCAAGGATGATAAGTTCCCAATGGAAGAAGGGACACTTCCCGTCAGATTGTTTTTTTCTAAATAAAGAATCTGAAGCTTCACCAATGAACCCATCTCTGGAGGAACTTCCCCATTCAGCCTGTTCTCAGACAAGTCCATGCCAAGCAGCTCATGGCAACCTGAGATGTTCTTGGGGATTTTACCCACGAGAACGTTTGCGTACAGTCCCAGCTTTCGTAACCGGTGCAACCCCCCGATTTGGGGAGGGATTTCATGATGAAAGCTGTTGTTTTGGAGCCACAATCCTCTTAAGAAGCTGAGGTTGCCGATGTGAGGGGAGATAGACCCTGAGAGCTTCTGGCCTCTCAGGTCCAACACAGTGACTCTGCTGGGGTGCAGGCGGCTACATGTAACGCCATACCACCGGCACAGATTGATGGTATTGTTCCAGGAGCTAAGCACGCCCAGAGGGTCCTCAGTTATCCCGGCCTTGAACGCAAGCAATGCGGATACATCGGTTTCATTTGATTCCGAGGAGCCTCGAACAAAGCATAATGCAATTGCAATCGCGAAAACGATGTGATGAAATGGTAATTTTGCAAAGCTAAAGCCCACGAGTTGCATGACTCAAAGCGGAAGTGGTGTGAATTGAGCAGGGAGATAAAGAAAGGATGGGAGCTGTGATGAGTAATTCAGGGTTTGGTTTAGCCAACTCATTCACAAAAGATTTATAGTGGGTTGAGGATTTTCGAGAGAGACTGTTGCTTTGGTCTCAAAAGTCACTTATGTGCATCCACTTGGCATAGGTGCAAAAGTGAGTGGACTAGTTGGGTGCTTAGCACTCAGCTTGATTGACTACCTCTATGGTCATTCTGCAAAATAGGTAACGCATATAAAAAAAACTAAGAAACAAGAAAGATGTAATGTGCCTCCTAAGCTTCTTTCTACGGAAGAATCAAAATAAAAAAGCAAATGAAAATTATTGCGCTAGGAGCATGCCGTGATTTGCATAAATAGAAAGATCAGTGGCAGATAGACTTGAGTCCACCACTACTGATCTGCCATGTTTTGGTTCGAAAGCATCTGAAGAATCGTTTCCAAAGGTTTCGGGATGCCAGGATAAAAATGAGAAAACACTTTCCCGTGGATTAAAAGAGAACGAATTCACACAATTCTCACTACTCTCAAGTACACAACAATTGTCTTTTTGGTCGACTTAATATTCACACATATATTCAACACCACATAGCACAGCACAACATTCTTTTTGCCTTTTAATCATATCAGGGATAAAATCACCACACTAAGTCTGCCACCGAACCCACTATTTGAACAAACTTTCTTTTGAATGATACAAGAGATGAAAATCACCATAACAAGAGGTTTCTCTCCCATCGAATGCAGCCGAATTACGACTTTGCCGATGCTCATCGAGCAGAAATTAGCTGGTATCAAGGTGACATGACAAGTCCTAATTCAGCTGTCGAGCAATCTGATGGAAAGGAGACATATGCAGAAATTGGGGGTTTCTGGAATAGCTTTGTGAGATTTGTCCGAGTCTTCATTTGATAGGTAGATTGTGTGGTCTTAAAGAACTTGTCCAGCTGAAATGACTGAAGACATCGCCACTTGCAAAAACTTCTAGGATAACTCGGGGCTTGGCTACGGTCCCTAGGGCGTGCCCAATCTCCGTTTTAATGTCGCAAATCAAGTTCATAAATTTTATAAACTGCCCTACGTGTCCTCTCCAGAACCGCTTAAAAGTATATTACGATGCTTCGTATATAGGAGTGGAGAGTGGAGACAATAAGACTTTCGGCCGGCGATTACGATGTAGGATTGGTTCCCTATGGGACCGTAGCTGGGACCGGATGACTTTGTCCTGGTTGTGAGACTTTGCCTCTCTTTCTCATCAGTGTCCATTTTTGACACGCTTCTTTGATTGGCATTCAAGTGAAATGATCGCGATGTCATTCATTGCGTTCCATCGCAATCTTTGGGTCAACATCAGATTGGATTTTCCACCTCATTGAAAATGGAGAGTACCGAGGCAGCACCCCTTGGGTGGAAAACTCCGAGAAGGTGAGAGTCCAGCCCGGGCTATGCATTCCAAACAGTGCCGGATGTAAATATTGTGCGTTTTCCATGCCTTTCAGGTCTGTTGCATGGCTAATCCTTTTTAAACTTTATCCCCGTTGATTTCCTTAACCTGTTATCCACCACTCTTCAGAAAGTAGTTTGAGCTTTGTATTTTTGGTAATTAAGAAAATAATTTTTCTTAGTATAATTCTATGACATAGGCATCTTGATTTGGTTGAATTCATGATAGGACAGTATTTTCTTGAAACTGGGGCATCTTGTAGGATTTCATAAGTAAGCCCCTGGTACTGATAACTTCTTTAGCTGATGACTGTCCTCATGACTAGAAGCGTCAAATGGGTGAGTCGGGTCAAAAATCGTCAAACCTATATGTTGACCCATTTAACCCGTTTTTGACCCATCTTCATATAATACATCCTAGCGACACATACCCGACCTGACCCATATTATTTAAAACACTTCCATATTTAACAAAATCTAGAAAAATATTACTTTTTGATTTTTTTAAATATATTGTTAAAATAATTTTATGCAATATAATTTAGTTGATTTTTTTAATTTTAATTTGTTTTTTACTTTTCTACTTCAAGTCGTCGACAAGTCTCCAACTCACTAGATTTCAACAAGCTCGGCCTCGCTAAATTTCGATAGGCTCAACCTTGCTGACCTTAGACGGTGCTTGACACTCGTCAAGACGAGGTTGAGCTCATCGAAATTCGACGAGTTTGGACCTCAACAGCCTCAAGCAAGCTCGACCTCGTCAAATCCGGCGAGTCTCAAGCTCGGCGGCCTTCGGCAAGCTCGATCTCACCACCAAATCTACATTTTATTATAAAAAGAAAATTAAGAAAAAAAGTACATTCTCTCTCAGGCAAGGGACGCTTGGGCCTGGGCTGGGGAGGGAAAATGGGAATTACTTAAAAAAAGAATATAAAAGAAAAAAAACAAAGAAGAACAAGAAAAGAAAAAAATGGAAAAATATTAAATATTAATAAAAATTATTCACATCGATATTGATTATGCCTAATAGGACTATTGAGCATCTACGTCAGCAAATTTTGGGTAAAATTGGCATAATAAATTCAATTGATGAAATGTAAAAAGATTGAAGATTCGATTGATAGAATTGAAAGATTTAGAGTTAAATTGACGTAAATACAATTGGTTCAAGACTTTTTCGACAATTTTCTCGGACCAAGAGACCCTTAAACTTATATTCAACTGGCAAAACTACGTTTTCGATTCCACATCAATTGAGCTCCCGAGTCTCTGGCTTAAAAGATCAGTGACCATCAATTACCAACGACTTCAGTACATGTGAACAAGAGAGAGATTAAAACTTTCGCATCAAAGAAAAGAAGTTTCTTTCATAAGATAACGGGAATCGCTGGTCATGGCTTTCAGGAATTATTACGTGAAAAGATACGATTCCCTGGTAGCAACTTTGTACTTTCTATGCATCCGAGCTTCCATTCACTAAAGTGGCTCCCTTTTTATCTAGCTGGGGCTAAACTCTGAGGTCGCTGCCTTCTCATCACTCTTTGCAACCGAGGCGGTATTGATAAACGAAGAACCTAAGAAAGATAATTCCATTCCCCTCCCGTAGGCCCCGCCAGGGGATGCTTCCCAGATGTCAAAGCAACTTTCATGGCTGTTGATCACAAAGTGGAGGACCACGTGGAGTGGACTATTTAGCAGAGGAAACTTCTTATGAAAGTGACGCGGCTGAAGTTGACAGTGCCCATCTTCTGCTTTTGCAACCTGTTTCTGGTGTCCGCTTCTCACTTTCAAAGCATTGACGAGAGGAGAGTGTCCCACCTTTCAGAACAGTGGGCGAAGAGCTGATCATTGACTTAGAAGTTTGAATCAACATGCGCATGTATTTCGACGTTCATTGAATGGCCTCGACTGAATTTTCCAAGCCCCTCCATTGGTCATTCACTACGACAAGGTTCTTCGTGCTCCGTTTTCCTTCGGAGTAGGGACTTAGCAGGTACTAGGAACTACAGCCAGGTTCTCCTTGTATATTGATAAGCGATGCTAGGTCGAGTAGGATCGGTTTATGGAATTGGTCTATCAAATCTATGATATATTGTGATTATGCATCCAAACAAGCGATGGTAGCAGAAGCCCGTCATTCCCATCAAGATAAAGATAAATCGATTGCTTAGTGTCTGCATAAAGAATGAAATTACCCTCGACAGATTGTGATTTGAGAGATTCAAATACCTAATGTTTTGCAGATTTTTCAAAATAAATGAGATTGATGCACTCAAGATTGGTGAACTCGGAAAAGCTGAAATTTGTTAGGTCGCACGAAAACGGACTGCTGATCAAAACTCACGATTATGCTGCGACCAACATTGCTTTTTTGCATTTTTTAATCGTTTACATGGATTTTAGGATAATTTGTGTTATTCTAATGTCCTTTTCGTAATAATTAAGTTTCCTATTATAAATACGCTTTGTACTATAGTTAGGTTTCCAATTTTAACATCATAGAAAATTGTGTTTAAGAGTTTCGAAGAGGCAAAATTTTTTGACACTTTGATTTTAACAATTACACTTAACGGAACTATTTGTTCCTCTATCAATTCTTAATTCCTGTTTAGCCAATTTTTTATTATGTTTCAGCATGAGGAATTGTACCTGAAAGATTGTCGATATCCACATGCAACTTTTGTGAAGTACACAAGATCCCAAGTGCTCTCGGGATCTCACCGATTAAGCATCTTGCTCACTCCTGACGCTGCGAAAGTAATGGAGAAGTGCCAATGCACCGAGGTTTTGACCCAGCCAGTCTATCTTCCATGACATTCAGCTCTTTTAAGCTAGAGGCGTTAGGAAGCTGACGGCATGGTGACTCCAACATGTGATACGATGGAAGCGCATCCGAAAACCATTGAAGGTTCTGTAGATTTTCAAGAGAAGATGTATTCCCTGAAAGGTTGTTGTCTAGGTTCGCAGCGTTAAACATTGAGAATGCGATCCAGAAGAGACCTCCGCGCTTTCTAAGATGAAGATCCCCAGAAGTTAAAAATGAAAACAAAAATCATGACAGAGGAGGGAGTATCCCGATCAGTCGACCTTTTGATTTTTTGGT
The DNA here is from genome assembly GCA_030064385.1 of Melaleuca quinquenervia. Classification (NCBI taxonomy): domain Eukaryota; kingdom Viridiplantae; phylum Streptophyta; class Magnoliopsida; order Myrtales; family Myrtaceae; genus Melaleuca; species Melaleuca quinquenervia. The sequence continues at coordinate 21,040,416 of CM057724.1, forward strand.
CCGTGCAGCTGACCGAAATGTCTCCAAAATTACGGCGCTAACGAGAGAAACTTTGTTCATTTCCTCCATTTGCTTAGCTTGATTATAATGTTTTGATCTTCCTCATGAAAGTGATAGTGTAGACATTCACGGTGACTGCTATCTTAATAAGCAATCTATTTGGGTGCGCGATAGCTGTCTCAATCAAAACTGGATTTCTATTTGTACCCCTTGGCGAGATGATCAAATAACGAAATCTTGCTTTCCCAAATGGAGCATTGAGGTAATGTAGGACTCTAGTTTGACACTCAAGTGAGTACCGTATATAAGTTGTGGAACTCAAGTGATTGTAAAAAAAGTTATAACACTTAAGTGAGTACCCTACATAAGTTGTGATACAATTTATGATACTCAAATGAGTGCTATACAAAAGTCATGATATTTGTGGTACACATTTTCCTATAAGAAGAGAAGGATAAATAAACTTGCTTGCATAGCTTTATGATACATATATGGGCTTGCATGTGTAAAAATACATAAATATTAAACCATGTCTTCACTTAACGGTTTCAACTTTTAGGACAATTGACAGTGATCTTACGAAAACTTAACATGGTATCAGAGTAGGAGATTCTGAGTTCAAATCTTACCAGGCCCTTAGTCTCTCTAAAATCCTTCCACGCTTAGTACTAAGCAAAAATGAAAAAATGAAAAAAATAGACCAGACTAAGCGCGAGGGAGAATGTGAAAATACATAAATATTAAATCATGTTTTTACCTAACGGTTTAAACTTTTAGGACGGTTGGCATTTATTTTATGAAAACTTCACAGAATGTATGCCTTTCTTTTCAATTGTCCAAATGTACAGTAGCTCTGGTGGAAAACAGCAACAATCCAAAATACTCTGTTCCCTTCTCACACGCCAACTTCTATTTCGAGAGGAACATGGAAACACGCCTTTGTTCTCCACGGTCGAAACTGTTTATAGTCTATATCAGAGCTCAGTTCACCAACCTCGCGATACATTAATTAGAAAGTCATCTGTCCCACTTTGTTACTGCATGATGACTCTGTTACCTCCATGGCTTCATCTTCCCATTACCAGAAAGTTGAGTTTAAGCAAAAACAATAACATACGAGTGGTCAAGCGCTTGTCCATGCATAAGTAATTCAGTCAGGCATTCATCCGAGGTACTAGAAAACATACCGCTTGAGCATAAGACTTATCCTCGGAAGCCAGCCGTGTAAAGTTTGTCCCTGATCGAACGTAATTGACCTGCTACATCTGTGATGCTCATTCGCTCTCCTGGCGCTCCAACTGAACAGGCGATCCCAATTCCGTAGACCATGAGCAGACAATCTCGAACTGTGCTCTTTCGGCCTTGGCATGCATTGCTCTCTACTTGTTGAACTAGAATGGGATCGGTAATCTCTACGACTCTTTCAGGCAAAGCTTCCTCAACGAAACTATGAAGGGTTGAGTTTTCTCTAAATATCTCCCCCTTGGGACCGAGACCCGTGAACATCTCTAGCAAAAGGATGCCATAACTATAGACGTCGCCTTCAATGGAAACCACACTTCCCATTCCATATTCTGCACTCATCAAGAACCGCAAATGGTTGAGCTATGAGAAAATAATTTGTGCACAATCTCATAATGAAGTTCTAAATGTTGTGAAAAGATACATCAACAGGTTTTTGATGAACAAATTCTTCATTTAAGGGGACTACAAGGGACACAAGGGGGCATACCTGGCGCAGCATAACCGATTGTTCCTCTGAAGCCAACTGAGCTTATATTTGGGTTTGTGTAAGATGTGGATTCAAGGACAATCTTTGCCAATCCAAAGTCACCAACATGCCCAACCATCTCGGCATCTAAAACAACGTTGCTTGGCTTTAGATCACAATGAATTATGGTGCCATGGCATTGATTATGGAGATAATCCAATGCAAAAGTAACATCAACAGAAATCTTTATCCTTTGGATGAGACTCAAATTCTGTGAGGGCCCAATTGCATCGGCTGGTATTGGATATGGGTGCAGCCACTCTTTGAGGCTACCATTGACCATGAATTCATATACCAAAGCCTTAAAGTCATTTCCGTCGTAATCAATCCCTGAGCATACCGTTAGTACTTTCAAAAGATTTTGGTGTTTGATATGCTTTGGAGCCTCGCACTCAGCTTTAAAGCTCTTCAGAGCACCATGACATGTTAAATTAAGCACCTTCACAGCAACGTTAGTCTCATTCTCCTGGAGTATTCCCCTGTAAACAGATCCGAAACTGCCAACACCGATCAAATTAGTGGAAGGAAAACCATCGGTAGCTTTAAGAAGAGTTCCATAAGATAAGTTTTGCCAGGTATCATCTACGGAACTTGAAGTTGGTTCTTGTGCTTGCTTCTTCTTCAACTGACACACATACACAAAAACCATAACAATAACCACTCCTAGAAGCCCAAAGATAACAGAGAGTGAGAGTTTCAATTTATGAACAACTCCTTTGCTCTTGGAGTGTCTAGAGATGCATTTAGGGAGCCGAAATTCCGGGATTCCTCCACATATTCTGTTGTTTCCATCAATGAAAGTAGCACTCACATTCTTGAAGATTCCTTCGGTTGGTAACATGCCTTCAAAATTGTTACATGATAAATTCAGAATTTCCAAGAAGTGAAATGCCTCCAAGACTTCGGAATCTGACCGGACAGATTGTTATTGGAAAGATCCAATTCCTCAATGCCTCGTAATGAGCTACTTGATTGAGGAATGGATCCTTGGAAGTGGTTATCCTTCATTCCTAAATATATCAAGCCATCACAATGGCCTAGAGTGCTCGGAATTTCACCACCAAACATTGCTTGAAATGTCCGAAGTATTTAATTGGTCAATTTGTCCTATTTCCGCTGGAAGGGCCCCGCTCAAATGGTTGTTAGACAAGTTCAAATAGAGGAGAGTTTTAACCGCTGGGAATATGGAACCACTGGGATCATTGCTAGAAATATCTAAATCCGTCAAACTTTGACACTTATCTAAATGGAAAGGAATGTGCCCGTGAAAGTGATCCCCATTGAGATAAAATATAAGCAATTTTTTGTTCTTCTGCAAAGAGGATGGAATTACCCTGGAGAGATTGTTATTTGATAGATTCAACAATGTTAAATTTCGAAAATTTCCCATATCAAACGGTATAGCTCCAGAAAGAATGCCATTGGCCATCCACAAGACTTCCAAGTTCACAAGATTGCCGATTGCTCTAGGGATCTCGCCGATAATAGGATTTTTGCTCAATGCCAAATCGGTGACAGTGATGGAAAAACTACCAATGCATTCCAGCAACAACCCACCGAGTCTATTACCATAAATACTCAAGTAGGTTAAGCTAGTGATATTGGTTAATGAGCAAAGGAAGCTCCAGTCACCAGATCCCCCACTTCCAAGATGGTTAAAATACATCCCCAAGTGTTGAAGGTTACGCAAACTTTCAAACGAAGGTACACTCCCTGAGAGTTTGTTATCTCCTAGTTGAAGCCTTCGCAGATTTGTGGCATTATTAGGAATCCACAGAGGGATTGGTCCAACTAACTGGTTTCTTTCGATGCTGAAAATTTCTAGGTTGGGAAGACCAAAGCCTATAGCTGTGGGAAGATTTCCTTGTATTCGATTAACTCCTAGGTCTAACTTTACTAATGAAGACAAATTGTAGAGGGAAGGGGGAGCGGTACCGGAAAACAAGTTTACCCCCAAAGCAAGTATCGTTAGTTTGGTAAGTTGGCCTAGAGCCCGAGGAAGACTTCCTCCTAAGTGATTATCAACAAGAAAAAGCTCCTCCAACGATGACAAGTTCCCAATGGAAGAAGGGACACTTCCTGTAGATTGTTTCCTCCTAAATGATTTCTTCACCAATGAACCTATATCTGGAGGAATTTCTCCACTGACCTGGTTATGAAACAAGTTGAAGTAAAGGAGGTTAAGGCAACCTGAAATATTATTGGGGATTTCTCCCGTGAGAGAATTGTTGGCCAGTGATAAGAAGTGTAAGCGTGGCAACCGCCCAATCTGAGGGATTTCACCGTAAATGTAGTTGTTATAGAGCGACAATTTCCTTAAGAAGCTGAGGTTCCCGATGTGAGGGGAGATGGACCCCGACAGCCTCTGGGAACTTAGGTCCAACATGGTGACTCTGTTGCGGTGCCGGCGACTGCAAGTGACACCGTACCATTGGCAGAAATTGACCGTGTGGTTCCAGGAGCTAAGCACCCCGAGAGGATCCTCAGTTATTCCAGCCTTGAGGGCAAGCAGTGCAGATTTGTCGGTTTCATTTGATGGGGAGCAGACTCGTGCGAAGCACAATGTAATCGCCATCGCAACAGCGAAGCGGCGAAGCGGCGAAATGGTAACTTTGCACGACCAAAGCCCAGGAGTTGCATGACTCAGAGCCGAAGCGGACTGAAGGGATGTGCAGGGAGATTAAGCAGGGATGAGAGATGTGATGTGGGGTCATTCAGGTGTGGTTTAGCTACCTCGTTGATGAGAGTTTTTATAGAGGGTGAGGATTTTGGAGAGAGCCTGTTGTTTTGGATTCAAAAGTCACTCTTTATCTGCATCCACTTGACTTAGGTAAGTGGACACGTTGGGTGCTAAGCACTCTGATGCCTTAGGATTCAAAACGAGAAAGATGTAAAATGAAACAGACATCGGCTGAAATCGATTTTCCACGCCAAGCAAACGAAAATTATCAAGGAAGGAGCATGCCAATCGGTAGTGGCAGATTGACTTGAGTCCACCACTACCTCCCCGTGTTTCGGTTTTGGAAACAACTGCGTTTTCATGAAGTCACGCTAGAGATGAAGAAACACTTCAACGGTGGGTCGGATGAAAATAATTTCTCAGAATTCTTACCTAAAAGATCGATGATGGAAATTGAAAACTGTCTCGGCAATCTGATCAGCTAATGTTTCCCACTACCAGCCTTCGATCCATGACATCTTTAAGAAAATTTTACATCTAGATAATCCAACTTAAACAAAGAGACCTACCACTACTCTAAAGTGCACAGGAATTATCTTTATGGTCGACCTAGTACTCAAAAACATATCTTCATAATCATATCAGGGATGAAAATCACCACCCTCAAGTCCACCACTGAAACCCTCACGTAGCGCCAATTTTCTTTTGACTGATTAGCCCCCACTACACTTCCCGGGTCTTGATTATTCCCACAAGAAGCTTCCCAGAGATCAAACGACTTCCATGGCCGTGGATCGCACGGTCGAGGACCTTGTGTAGTGTACTGGAACATCAAAAGTTGGATGCTATTGATTTGGAGTTGGCAGAGGAGACTTCTTGTGGAAATGATGCTGCCAAAGTTGACGAGTGCTTATCTTCTGCTTTTACAACTTGTTTCTGGGGGTCCAATTCTCGCTTTCCAAGGATTGATGAGAACGCGCTTCTTTCATCATCCACGGGACGCTGTCAGATAATGACGGGCGAAGACTTCATCGTAGGCTTCGAGTCAACATGCGTCTGTTTTCCAACATTCATTGAATCGCCTCGACTGACTTTTCCAAACCCGCGCATCGGTCATTTACCCCGATGAGGACTTCTTCATGCTCCGTTTTTCCTTTGGACTAGCAGGCAACAGGAACAATAACTAGTTTGTCCTCATTAATATGTGAGTGGTGCTAGGTTGAGTGGCATCGGTTTATGAAATTGGTCTATTAACTCCGTAACAAATTGTGATCAGGCATTTAAACAAGGGAGCCACATTCGAACAATAGCAGAAGCCCGTCATTCAAAGTGAGAGTTATTGCCATCAAGATAAAGATAAATCAATTGCTTAGTGTTCGCATTAAGGATGGAATTACCCTCGACAGGTTGTGGTTCGAGAGATTCAAATCCCTAACATTTTGCAGATTTTTCAAATCAAGTGGGATTGTACCTGAAAGATTGTGGATATCCACATGCAACTTTATTAAGTTCAGAACATCCCAAGTTGCTCTCAGGATCTCACCGATTAAAGCATTCTTGCTCACTCCTAATGCTGCGAGAGTAATCGAGAAGTTGCTAATAACTTGAGGCTGACCCAGCCAGTCTATTTTCCATGACATTGAGGGTCGAATCCCCCACTTGAGCCAATTTTCATTATGAATGATTAGAGAGATGGAAATCACCACAACTTTCTAATCTACGTTGATTCCCTTTCAGGAAAATGGAGTGCTCTTTTCTGTTTGGTTAAATTTTTAATTCCCTTTGCTAGACTTCTTTTTGGTCATCGTTAAAGTAGCGGGCCATTGAGAAAAAAGGAGGAAAAAAAGGAGGTGAAAAGACAATCCGGCAAGAAATAAAAGGCCATATTTTTCTTCGGCCGTAGTTGCAGAAGATTCTTTCAATTACGTTTCTAATAAGTTGGTTACAGGTGTAGACATCGTTCATCTGGTGTTATGATGACCGATAAATCGATGTTCAGGAGTCTTCCTATTGCATGATTATCTATCTTTTGACCCCCAATCGCACGTAGGATTGTAGGCAAGATCATTAATGGAACACTGACCAGTTCTCTTGCCGTCCCCTACACGATCACTCACCTCGGAAATTACTAGCTAGCAGACAAGGTCAGACCTCATCAGTCTAACGTTAAAGAGGAACCTAGAACTCAGCTCCTTTTGTTTTAGAGACAAGGGCCAAATAGCCGACATCGGATTTCTCAAAGACTTAGAAACGGAAAGCTTGACCGCCATTTTCTTTGATTGGACGAGGTCGTCACTGCTCTGGCCAATTCGACGGTCTGTATTGGTGCTCCCGCTCTTCCTTGCAGGGAAATGACATGCAATCTCTTAACTATGATCGTAATGATAAGACTTTGGCGACAGGATGTGCATACACGTATCAGAAAATCATGCATTGAAATTTCCATTAAGTACTACTGTATTAGGACGTTCATGAAGGTAATCAATTGATAGGTCATCATAAAATCTTCCAAAGGAGAAAAATAATATTCTCACGACCGAAAAATAATATTCTAACGTCTTCCAAATGTCATCCCAATAAGCGATCTCCGACAGGTAGGATTGTGTGTGGAAGAAAAAAAATGCTAGTATAGACAATATCTGAGATTAGAAGTTGCATGTACGTATAAGAAAATGCTACTGTTGTCGTTGCATCTTGGCGATCCTAAAGCCTACCATACTAATTGATTGAAATATTTGACGGGCAAAACAGAACAAAAGGATAAATGGACTCATTTGGGTAGCTTTATGATTCATTTGCAGGCAAGCGTGTTTGCCTTTCTTTTCAATTTTCCAAATATTACTGTTGAGCAATAAGATGACAACATCATTCCTAACACCATCTTCTCTTCTTCCACGCCCACTTTCACTTACAGAAGAAACACATGAAACGCACCTCTGTTCTTCAGGGTCTAAACTTTTTTTAGTAGTCTATCTCAGAACTCAATTATCCAACCTTGGGATTCATAAGATAAGCATCTGTCCCGCGTTTGCATAAGAGAAGAAAGATTTTTCGAAGAGGACGAAGACATTGTCATTGACTTCGAGCCAACCGATGTTTCCCGTAAGACACAGTTCATCGGATCAATTCCCCGTTTTTCCAACCGCACTTGGGTTCTGCATGATGACTCCGTTACCTCCATGGCTCCTTCTTCACATTACCAAAAAATTAAGCGAATAATCTGGATTGGAAAAAAATACGTGGAGTCACGAGCCTGTCTATGCATAGGTGGTTTAGTTTGGAATCCAGAGGAGGTACTAGAAAACTTACTGCTTTAGTGTATTACCTATCCTCGTAAGCCAGCTGCGTAAAATCTATCCCTAATCGAACATAGTTGAGCTGCTACATCTGTAATGCCCATTCGCTCTCCCGGGACTCCAACTGAGCAGGCGATCCCAATTCCGTAGACCATTAGCAGACAATCCTGGAGTGTGCTCTTTCTTCTTTCTCCTGCATAGCTCTCCACTTCTCGAACAAGAATGGGATCGGTAATCTCTAGGACCCGTTCAGGCAAAGCTTCCTTAACAAAAGTATGCAGGTTCAAATTTTCTTTGAATATCTTAGCCGTCGGCCTGATTCTTGTAAACATCTCTAGCAAGAGGATGCCATAACTATAGAGATCACCTTCAATAGAAACCACACTACCCATTCCATATTCTGCACATATTAAGAACCACATATAGTTGAGCTATGAGAAATAATATGAGCACAATCTCATTATGAAGTTATGAATTTTGTGAAAAGATGCCATGGCCAATTTTGGGATGAACAAAATTCTTCATTTGAGAGACCCAAGGAGACGTACCTGGAGCAGCATAACCGATTGTTCCTCTCAACCCGACTGAGCTTATATTTGTGTTCGTGTCAGACGTGGATTCCAGGAGAATTTTTGCCAATCCAAAGTCACCAACATGTCCGACCATCTCATCATCCAAAAGGACATTGCTTGGCTTTAGATCACAGTGAACTATGGAATTGTGGCATTGGTTATGAAGATAATCCAATGCAAAAGCAATGTCAAGCGAAATCTTTATCCGTTCGATGAGACTCAAGTTTTTCGAAGGCTTATCTACATCAGCTGGTATTGGAGATGGGTGCAACCACTCTTCGAGGCTACCATTGACCATGAACTCATAGACCAAAGCCTTGAACTCATTTCCATTATAATCAGTACTTGAGCATACAGTTAGCACCTTCAAAAGATTTCGGTGTTTGATGCGCTGTAGAGCCTTGCACTCAGCTTTGAAGCTCTTGAGAGCACCATGACGCGTTAAATTAAGCACCTTCACTGCAATGTTAGTCCCATTCTCCTGAAGCATTCCCTTGTAAACAGATCCAAAACTGCCAACACCGATTAGATTAGTTGAAGAAAAATCATTAGTTGCTTTAAGGAGAGTTCCATAAGATAAGTTTTGCCAAGTATCAGCTATCGAACTTGAAGTTGGTTCTTTTGTCTTCTTCCTCTTCAATAGACATGCATACACAAAAACCAGAACAAGAACCACCCCTAGAAGTCCAGAAATAATAGACAAGATGAGTTTCCATCCATGAACAACTCCTTTGCTCTTGGAGTGTCTAGAGATGCATTTAGGAAGCCGAAATTCTGGACCTCCTCCACATATCCTGTTGTTTCCGGTAATAAAAGTGGCACTCACATTTTTGAAGACTCCTTCAGTTGGTAACATGCCTTCAAAATTGTTATAGGACAAATCCAGAATTTCCAGGAACTGAAATGCCTCTAAGAACTTCGGAATCTCACCTGATAGATTATTATTTGAAAGATCCAAAAACTCAATGCTTCTTAATGAGCTAATTGATTGAGGAATGGATCCTTGGAAGTGGTTATCCTTCATTTTTAACACTAACAGTCCATCACAATCACCTAGAGTGCTCGGAATTTCACCACCGAACATATTGCCTGAAATGTCCAAGGAATTCAAGTTGCCAATTTGTCCTACTTCCGCTGGAAGGGCCCCATTCAAATGGTTGTGAGACAAGTTCAAATAGATGAGAGTTTTGATAGCTGGGAATACGGAACCACTTAGATTGTTGTTAGAAAGATCAAGCGTTGTCAATCTTTCGCACATATCTAGATGTGAAGGAATGTGCCTGTAAAAGTGATTCCCATCAAGATATAATTCAATCAATTTCTTCATCTTCTGGAAAGAGGATGGAATTACCCCCGATAGATTGTTATTGGAGAGATATAGATATGCTAGATTTTGAAGATTTCCCACTTCAAACGGGATAGCACCTGAAAGAATGTTTCCATCCAGCGCCAAGACTTCCAAGTTCACAAGATCGCCGATTGCTCTAGGAATCTGGCCGATGATAGGATTTACTCCCAACCCCAACGATGTGAGGCTAGCGGACAAATTACCAATGCATTTTGGCAATAGCCCACCGAGTCTATTATCAGAAATACCCAAGTAGGTTAAGCTAGTACTATTGGTTAATGAGCAAAGGAAGCTCAAGTCACCAGACCCCCCACTTCCAAGGTGGTTAGTGAAAAGGGCCAACCATTGAAGGTTATGCAAACTTTCAAAAGAAGGTACGCTCCCTGAGAGTTTGTTATCTCCAAGTTGAAGCGTCAGTAGATTTGTGGCATTATTAGGTATCCACGGAGGGATTGGTCCAACAAACTGGTTTTTGGCGATACTGAAAAATTCTAAGTCGGGAAAACTCAAGCCCGTTGTAGTGGGAAGCCTTCCATGTATTTGGTTACGTCCTACCTCAAAAAAAACCAACGAAGACAAATTGTAAAGGGCAGGCGGAACCGTACCGGACAACCGATTTCCTCCGACAGAAACTTTTGTTAGCTTGGTCAGTTGGCCTAGAGCTCGAGGAAGACTCCTGCCCAAGTAATTGTTGTGAAGCCCAAGCCCCTCCAACGATGATAAGTTTCCAATGAAAGAAGGGACACTTCCTGTCAGATAGTTCCCTCCTAAATTAAGATATTGAAGCTTCACCAATGAACCTATCTCTGGAGGAACTTTTCCACTCAGTTGATTGCTGGACAATCTTAGGTGAAGAAGGTTAAGGCAACCCGATGTGTTCTTGGGGATTTCGCCCGTGAGAGAATTGTTGGCCAGTGATAAGAAGCGTAACCGGTGCAACCGCCCGATCTGGGGAGGGATCTCACCGTGAAAGCTGTTATTATAGAGCCACAATTCCCTTAAGAAGCTGAGGTTCCCGACGTGAGGGGAGATGGACCCCAAGAGCTTCTGGGAATGCAAGTCCAACACGGTGACTCTGTTGCGGTGTCGGCGACTGCACATAACACCGTACCATTGGCAGAGGTTGACGGTGTTGTTCCAGGAGCTAAGCACCCCGACAGGGTCCTCAGTTATCCCAGACTTGAATGCAAGCAATGCAGATTTGTCGGTCTCGGTCGATGCCGAGGAGACTCGGGCAAAGCACAATGCAATCGCAATCGGAAAAACGAAGCCACGAAATTGTAGCTTCGCAAAACTAAAGCCCGCGAGCAGCATAGCTTAAAACAGAAGTGAACTGACGAGGAGAGAGATTTTTTTTTTTTGCTTTTTCTTAGTCGAAGAGCGGGGAGATTAAGAAGGGATGAGTGATGGGATGCGGAGTTCAGGTGTGGTTTGTTTACCTCATTGAAAAGAGATTTAAAGAGGGTGAGGATTCTGGAGAGAGCCTGTTTGTTTTGGTATCCTAAAGTCATTCATCTGCATCCTCTTGTCATAAGCGCGTGGACAAGTTGGGTGCTAAGCATTCAGGATCCAGCATTCAGACCTAGAAGTCATCTATTCCACTTAGCGTTCTCTCTACGGCAGAATCAACTTCCAACCCCAATAAATAAATGAAGAATTAAGTAAACTGATTTCCACACCAAGCAAATAAGAATTATTAGGGAAGGAGCATTCCGCGGAGTAGACAGATTAGTGGCAGACTGAGCTGAGTCAACTCCACCACTAATTCCTCATGGTTTGGTGAATCGATTGCTTCCATGATTTTAGTCGGTCATAACTGACGTAGACGTCGGTCATTTTACGTGACACGATTGACATTGGCATGTATAATTTTTATTTTATTTTTTAAAAATTTATGTTTTCCAACTTTTTTCTTTATTTTTCTTTCGAGCCCAACAAGGGTTGCTAGCAACTAGATGATTCAACTTAAAGAAGAGAGTCCTACCACTACTCTTAATGTACATGAAGACTATTTTTTGGTCAATTTAATAGTCCAACATGAAGGGAGAACAAAGACAACCCGGACAATATCAGATTAACGCCAGAGGAATAAAATTATCTCCCCTCTTATGCGAATCTAATAGAAAACGATATAGAGCAATAAAGATATCAAACACCCACAAACACGACGATTTTTACGTGGAAAACCTCCTCGATGTGAGGAGATAAAAAACCACGGAACCAGAGTCCACCCAAAAATCTTTACTATCAACAAAATTGGATGAACAATGTTCTTTTCTAGCAAGTACTAGAGATACATAGCAGCAACAACATTAAGAACACCAATATTAGCAATAGACATAAATACCACGAGAGATCAAGGATAAATCTCACAAAAACCGCAGGTTCGATTCAATTTACAAAAAACCTGATGTAGGGAGCTTCAAGCAAAACCAAACTAATCAGATTCGAGAAAGATGTCCACGAACACACTGACAAAATATCAGCTTACTTGGACCACATATCGACCTCCGACGCCAGTTTAAAGTTAAACAAATACTGCTCTCTCCTCATATTATCTGCTCTCTTTTTTTCTCTGTTTGCGTATCAATGAACGTTCTTTTTGCAGCTGCTATCTTCTAATAGTAAGAAACCCTATTTTTTCATATGTATTATTATATGAGCTCAAGCCTTTGGACTTACAATTCATTGGGCTTTCTCTACATAGAAGTGACCCAGTCAACACAACGTATTCCTTTTGTACAAACGAATACCGGTTGCCCGTGGGAGGAGTATGCCAGGGTTTGCATAAAGTAAACAGATTGACTTGAGAACAACTTTCTATCCCGTCTTTTGGTTTGAGAACAACTCAAAAGCCGTTTTCAAAGTCTTCAGAAAGTCGAGCTAAAAATGAAATATCACGTTCCTGTGGATTCGATGGGAACGATTTCTGAGGATTTTTACATTACACACCGATAACTTTCCTTAAATCAAACAGGACCATAAGTTTTGGCTTCACAGAAGCCTAGTAGACAGCGTTCAGTTTTCCAGGAGCTTTAGTTTCTGCAGTCTGATGGACAAGAATTCCCTCCTATAGGCCTTTGATTCGTGGGATGTCAAAGAAAATTTTGCATCTAGATAATCCGACTTAAAGAAAGAGGCCTAACACTGCTGTAAAGTGCAAAATAGCTATCTTTTTCGTCAACTTAATACTCAAACATGCCACGCGCAAGTTCGCGGCTGAACCCATCACTTGAACCGACTTTCCTTCAAATGATACAGAAGATGAAAATCGACAGGACCTTCTTTTCAACTTCATGCTTTTCTTTGCAGATTCCGTACCATCATCGAATTGAGGTTTTTAACATGCAAACAGAATAATGGTGTGCTGTTTTCTGTCTGGTCGGTTTTTGTTTAACCTCTTTGCTATACTTCTTTTTGGTCGTCGCAGAAGTAGAGAGGGCCATCAAGAAGAGAAGGGTAAAAGAGAAGGTGGAAAAGGAGAAGGAAAGTGCGGATGTGAATACTTGACCTTTGTTCTTCGGTTGGACAGGTTTACTATCCTAGTTAATGGCCGAATTGACGGGCACTTCGCAAGAAAATAACATACCTTCTTTTAACTAACGTAACGATTTAGGACAGACGGGATTGTGTGCGTCAAAAAGAAAAATGCTAAGGACAGTGTCCACCATTAGGAGTTGCATACAAGTATCAGAGGACATGCATTGAATTCTCTCAAATTCGTTTTGAGCTTCCCATATAAGCATAGGAAGTTCATGGAGGAAATCTGCTAATGCCGGTGCATATCGTCATTTGAAATTGTTCCAACTGAGAAACATAATGCTCACGCATCTCCTGCTATACTGAAGGGATTAAGAGTGCTTTTCAGCCATGAAATTGGACCGTTAAATTTTGCATTACCCTTCGACGAATGTTTATAATTTATGATTCTTGACGTCGCCACCTTGTTAAGCACTTATATCCTGTTTCGGACATGTTATAAACTTCCGTTTTGTAGTAAAGAGGAAAAGGAGAAAACAGAGTACCTTGTCTCTCTTTACCTTCTTCCGCCAATCAATAAATTCTGGCTTGTCGAAATGACTGAAAAAGGAAAAAGGAGAAGATTACATGGCCCGATTTAGGAAACCGTTTGCGATTTGCATGATCAAGATTCTCTGAGCTTCCAAGGCACAATGCTTCAAGTAGATGCCGGAACGAGCTCAAAAGCAATAAAAATTACGTGAGGATGTGAATAAAGAACTATTTGGGATTAATGACATTAACGGCCTTTCAATTCTGACCTCATATGGAATATGCTCTCTAAATCTATTCAATGTGACTCATGAAATTATGTCTAATATGCAATATGGTCAATGATATTTCAATTTATTCAATATAATCCTTAAACTTGTATGCATGTTCAGTTTAGCCAATAAATGATATAAAAATATTCGATGTGGTCCTTCCATAAAATTCGAGTTCAAGAAATATATTTAATATTTTTCATATAATTCAGGAGTTAAATTGAATATGCATGAAAAATTCATGAACCATATTGAACAAATTAAAAATTGATTAACGGCATTACATATCGGGCTAAAGTAAGGAGACTACGTTAAACAAATTAAAAGTTTTTGGACTATGTTATATACTTAGTTAAAGTTTAGCGGCCATTTATGTCATTATTCCAACTATGTGACACCAATCTACCAACAAAGATACGATTTTCTTGAGCTTGTTCACCGCAATTCATGGTCATAAAAATGAAGGAGAGTTAAGCGAAAGTTGCCGTCATCAACTAATACACAGACCTCAGTAACAGGTCCTCAACAGTCAGCCCACCTAATAAATTAACTCGGATAATTGTTATCATCAACGTAGTGCGTTGGAAAAACTAGGAACCCACGAAAATGTGACCATTCCTCTTAGCGTTGTCTCTGCGATGGAATCAACTTCTACAAATTAAGGATGTCGATTTTCCACACCAAGCAGATGAAAATTATTTACCAAGGTGTACGCCGTGGTCTGCATAAAGTAGAAAGATTGGTGGCTGATTTGACTCGAGTTTTGGTTTGAAACCAACTAATAAGATGTTTCCAAAGTCTTCAGGAAGTCGGGCCAAAGTATGATGGCCATCTTCAGTTTTCAAGAAGCTTAATATCAGCAGTATGATCGGCAGACAGAAATTTCCTCCTACCGACCTCCGATTCATGGGTGTTCAAGAAAATTTTGCTTTCAGACAATCCCGCATAAACTAGGATTCCTAGTACACACCAACTATCTTTTGGTCGATTTTCAAACATATTTTCAACAACTTATGATACGGGATGACTTTTTATTTCTATAATTTAATGATCGTCGCGACATTCTTTTTTTTTTTTTTATACTTTCCGTGTGGATTGCGTGCGTGTCTCGTGGTTCTAACACACAACCAAGAACTGGTGTACTCTTGTTTTGTTCGATTGATCTGTTTTTTCGCTTTGCCAAACTTCTTTTGGGTCATCATAAAAGGGCCATAAACACAGAGAGAGAGAGAGAGAGAGAGAGAGAGAGAGAGAGAGAGAGAGAGAGAGAGAGGGAAAATGGGAAAACGATTGATCTGGCTTGAAACTTCTCGAGGGAAGGAGGGCCACATTTTCCTTCATCTTCAGCTCAAGGAAACTGCTTCAACTGGGTTTCTAATTATGGTCTTGAAAATACGTTTAGCTGTTATGATGACCAAGAGGCTATGGTTCAGCAGATTCAACATTCTTAGTCTTCCTATTGCACGATTTTTATTTTTTAACCCCCAACCATGCATACGAGGAGGATATATCATTTACTTTAATCAGATTAATAAGTGGGAAGAGTCCATATGCATGCTTATTGCTTTGTGTGCCTACATTGCCATAGACAAACTAATTATCACCAATCTGTAGCTCATCTATCCAAGTAAAAAAGCTCTCCCCAATCGAATGCAGCTGAATAACGACTTTGCTAATGCTCATCCGCCTTCTGGGCCGCTCAGCTGCATAAACGAGTCCAATTCCATGTCATTTCAGGACATTCCCAAAACGCCTGGTCTCTTGGGCCAGGCCAATCGCGGGGATTGTTGGGGGCGAGCCTGAGACTCTCTCTCTCTCTCTCTCTCTCTCTCTCTCTCTCTCTCTCTCTCTCTCTATATATATATATATATATATATATATATATATATATATATATATGTGAGTAATCCATAACTCGTCCGGGCAAAACAACAAAACGTATGAAGATTCAAATTGTTTCTCAAGATGTCATTGACTGCATATCAGGAAGTTCACCTAATACATTAGACAAACTTCCTTGCTTAATTAAAATTCTGATAATGCATTTGGGAGAGGAGGGATTCTGTGGCTGGAAAAAGAATTATGTTACGAACTATCTCAGCAATTAATAGTTGCATGCACATTTCTGGAAATCACAGCAATTAATAGTTGCATGCACATTTCTGGAAATCACGCATTGAATTCTCTCATTGTTCATGTTTTCCATATAAGCAAAGGAAATTCATGACGGAAATCTAGTCATGTGGGTGTCTCTTGGTCATCATAAATTCTTCCAATGGAGAAAGATGATGTTCTTGTACCTCAAGTGATATTCAAGGAATTAGAGAGCAATTTGCACATATGAACTTGAACCGTAAAATTTTGCATTGCCCTTCTCTGCGTATTTTTATAACCCAAGGCTTCGGGTAAATGGGTCGTTGCTCATTTTCTTCTTCACCACCCCGTTCGGGCGCTTAAGTCCACTTCTGGACATAGCGCTCATAACCTTTGTGATGAAAAGGTGAGGAGAAAACAGAGTATCTTCTTCCAACCAAAGAAACTCCAATTTGTAGAAAAAGAATACGAAAAGAGAATAGATAAGGTGGCCCAATTTCAGGAAACCCTTTGCTATTTACATGATCAAAGATCATCCGAGCTGACGAGGCACACTGCAGCTAGTAAATGTCAAAATGCGCTCGACGTGATGGAAGTTACACATATGAGAAAAGGGAGCGGTTCGACAGCCAGTCAGCCACAATAAGGGTACAACTTTCTAAAGCTTGTTCACCGCAACTCACGTTCATAAAAATAAGGAGTTTAGCTAAGTTTGCCGACATTGAATAATACATGGACCTCAATAAGTGGTCCTCAGCAGCCAGCCTTCCTAATGAACTCATACAACTTTTGTCATCTGACATAAAGCCCTTGTGAGTTCCTTCTAGTAACGTTTCTCTTTGTCGATCTTGCCAATTCTGATTCAAAACAATGGACAATTCCAATTTGATGACAGCATCTACCTACAATCGCCTGCCACGTGTAGGCGAATGACCATTCCTCTCACTAGTAATATCATCATCCAGTCCATTTCCGTCCGCACACAGACCGTTATTGTTCACACTCACTTCAGAGCTGGCATTGCTGCTAGTTGCAAGTGGAGAGTCTGACACGCTAACTGTCCTACTTCTTGTAGGCCCAGATCTCACGCTATACATGGATGAAGCAGGAATATTTGTCATCAATGGTCTCAAATTCCCAGGAATGCTACGCCTTATGTCCTGGATCATGTTGAAATAGAATCACGTCAAGATAACACATCATTCTAATAATTAAGTTGTTGCCCCGGTAGTCAAACGACATTAAACATGGACATGGATGGAGAGAGAGAGAGAGAGAGAACTAATAAACTAATACAGCACTTATGCAAAGACAAAAAACGAACATACCATATGCCTTATAGCCATATCCAAGGATTTCTTGGATAGTGTTCGCCCAAAGCCTGAGCTATCTGGGGAAGAAGCCGACTTTCCAGACATGTTACTATGAGGAGAATGTTTATCGTCTTGCTTAGGTGGCACTAGTTTCCTCATGTTTATTACCCTTTCCACCATTTTCGTTCCAATCAAAGCAGGGTTCACATTGTCATTTATTTTCTGATGCCCACGACTCACTGCAGGAACAGAGCTTCCGCTTGTATGGACACCATTGGCAGGGCGCCCTCTCGACGGTGAGCATGATTGCCTTCTCGGTCTTGTAGTTGGACCAGGCTCAATAGAAGATGATCGAGAACTGGGTGCTCCAGGCCTGCCCCTAGTAGCTGAAAGCGGCCTATTAGGGAGAGTCGTTCGCAAGTTTGGAGGAGCATCAAGTGAGAATCCCGGCATCTCTGAAGGTTTCCATGGTCTCGATTTTACTGTAGGGGAACTTCCACGTGATGGCACTGGATTTCTTGATGTTGCTGAAGCAGATTTTGCAATAGTAGATGTTGCTGCTCTTGCAGAAGGGGCAGACACAGTGGGACCAGTTGACGTTGTGGATGGTCGGCGAGTAGGCGTTGCCGCCCTTGATGCTGGTTTTGGTGGGTTAACAATGGGACGAGAAGTTGGTGTTGAAGATCTCGCAGTTGACCTTGATGGAGTCGATGATCTGGCAGGAACCGATTGCTTTGCAGCTGAAACTGCAGGCTTAGTTGAAGTGCCTGCAGACCTAGTAGCAGCAACAGAAGGCTTGACAGGCCCTGTTGATTTACTTGAAGACAAGGTTGGGCGAGAGGTTGGTGTTGAAGGTCTTGAGGCTCTAGTGGATGTTGCAACTGTAGGCCGACTAGTTGGTGTTGCAGGTCTTGATCCTGGACCCCCTGATGATGAAGGCCGGCGAATTCCTGCCCCTGATGTGTTCGACCCAGGAGAGGACGCTGGTTGCCTAGATGTTACATTGGTTCTTGCAGGTGGCTCTACCATGGAATTTGCCAACTAAAAAAATGAACAAACGACAAATAAGCAATCCAAGCACAGTTTTTAACCTCGAGAAGGAAAAGAACAAGATATAAATTTCATTTAGTTAAGTATTAATTAGTAGACAATCTAAGAAAATGTATCTTGTGGTAAGGAAAGGCAAAAAGTAAGAGCATGGATGTATCACACTCACAATGGGAATCTACAATCAAGTAAGAACATCCCTAAGCTAAAACTTTTAGGAGTTCCATCCATACTGTATGCTGTAAAAGAAACTAGAAGATAATTTTTTTTTTGTAAGGACTAGAAGATAAAATTGCACTATGCTTTACAAGCAAAAAAAAAATAGAAAATTTATTCACAATGCAAGAAGTCCATAGTCGACCATAACAAATACATATCACTGAGCCCAACAGGCATCACCATTGATCATTAGACAACAGGCAAAATGCTTCAGGGCCACTGGGTTGTTATTTCCAGCTAAGTTAATTTTATGAAAAATAATTGGTGCTAAATTTAGTTCCTGAAAAAACATGAGATCTGCTATTTATTTTTTCATGTCTACAAGTTTGTGTCTTGCCATCAAACGAAACAGAAAGTTGGGACTTGAAAATATGCAGACAGATTCAAATCGGACGAAATTAAAGCAAACCCATCCTTCTAAGAGTGCCAATTTTCCTTTAGTATTAAGCGCCAAGCAATGGCAGCATAATATGACAAAAATTTACCATGCAAACAAATTCTATCTCAGATAGAGCTACAGAAATGCTCTTACTCGTGACTTAAGCACTGTGGGGCGAGCTTTTGGAGTACCAAGCTGACTCATAACAGTCTTTTGTGATTCCATCTCCAGTGAAGGGAAAAGAGGCGTACCAGGTGGTGTTAGAAGCCTAGTAACAGTACAAAAAAAAAAACAATACAAATCTTAGAAACGAAGCTCAATGCCTCAACATTTTCATGAAACACTGCATTATCAATAAAATTAGAAGCACATTCAACGAATCAAAGTGATGAACAATTATTTTAATAAACAAGCAGATTGTATCCTTTTCATGGCTAACGAACATCAAAGCTGTTGCCCTCTTGTTAACTTTCACCTGTAAATTGCAATTTTTACTTTCATTATCAGATGTTAAAACATGTGTCATCAGAGCCAGCATAAAGGACCGCCTCATTAAAACTCAAAAGCTGAACACAAATATTTATTTCCGGGACTCCATATGAAAAAAAAGGTGTAGGCATGTCAAGAATTCGAAATTCGCATCCTTTAATCTTTCAAAATACAAGCGAAAATCAAAGTAATTCCACCAGTCAAATAGTAACCATCCTAAATGGCTCCAAGATGCTTTCTTATTGGCCACACATTGGAATATACAAATGGCGAAATTCAGGTGTAATGAACCTAATCAATACATAAAAGTGGGCTAACTGTGGAAAAAATAACAATAAATATGCAAAGTGGCCATTCTCATACTATAATATACATGTGCAAAGAATGGGATAACACTGAGGAAACACCGTTTGAAGTAAGGAAAAAGAACTCAAACTATGAGATCTACTTTCCAACCACTCACCATCTAAAATGTTCCAAACAGTTTCGAAGCATGCTCAAGAACCACTCACCATCTAAAATGTGTGATATTCCATATGAAGTTAGCAAGGTTATAATATGCAATCGACAAAGCATATGAGATACGAATGAAAAGTCTAATTAATCAAAAATCCCAGATTTGATTTTTTTTCCCCCAATCCCAGATTCTAAAGTTCAAGTTACTCCATTCAAAGCCTATGGAAAATCTCTTAATACCAAAACTTTTTATATAGACCACAATCACTGAAAAGGTCACAGTAGAGCTCCAAAAATCTCCAACACTGCCATAACATATCTCCTCTAACTTAAGAACAGGATCCCCATTCAACAATTGCTTTGAAAATTATTTTCTTTTCATATAGACAAGTCATTTTCTGTTAAGGCCAGGAGCAGGCACTCGTTTATATCAATGTAAATTTGACAGTACTCCACTCACTACAGCATAATTCTGAGTTGCTCCGCCAAAGTGACCACGAGAAACTAATAGCATGTTTTGCTTTATCCATTGGCAAAGCAAATGAGGACTGAGAAGACGGGCATGCATTGAGAATTTTTAGTGCAGTTAAAATTGATCAAATAGGTTAAAAGAAGTGTCAATCATTCTACAGAAAGACAGGCAGGAAGTTATCTAGCTATGGAAAGTCAGAAGAGCTATAAAAGGCCTCAAACACAATTTATAATCCCAGAATGTCAAAATTTACCAGCACTAGCATATATCTTCTGTCATATTCACAAGTAAATGAAAATGGAAATGAACTATGTTGCAAACTTACCAATCATAATCATTTTTATCGCTGTCAGAATTAAGAAAATCATCAGTGGCAGTTTTACGCGGAGGCGCCGGAGGGGCAATGTTGAATATGGGAGAAGTGCCAGGCTTTGATCCTGCCATTTCAATCCTTAATTGAGAATTTTATGATGCCGGACTTAACTAAATAACAAAAGAGCCAGAAGGACCCTGCGTAGTAACTATAGACCACTAACAGCATAGCAATGAACCAGTAAGCTTTCGTCTCCCTAGACTTAAGAGCATAACTCCCATAACGGCATCTGTATAAATAACTAAACTTGTAACCAAGAAAAGATACCAAAGTTGCTTTATATCGTATTAATGACATGAAGTCCGGTAACTCCATCTTAGCGCTTGGGAAAATCTTACCTAAAGGGGCATCGAATTCTTCGGCATTGTTGAGGAGGAGATCATTGCGCTCCTTCTCGCGTTTCCGCATCTCGAGGAACAGCGCGAGATCCTCCTCTTTCTCCCTCAACATCTGCTGCTGCCGGTGGCCCAGCATTTGCGACTCTTGAGCCCTAAAGCTACGATTCATCACCAAATCCAGCCTCCAGAACAAAACAAACAAACAAAAAAAATCGGCTCGCAGCCCAACCAAACAAACCTAAACCTAAGAACCTAGCTTGACTTGTCGTCCTACCGATAAATAGAATCTAATTTAGCTTCATCCCCACGCCTCCAACCCTACCAATAATTTCCTCCACCAAACCCGTGACCCCCGAGGTCTCCAGAAAGACGATAAGCAGCAACACAACAACGACAACGACAACTGTAGATCTGAGACCGAACTCAGATAGAGCTGATGCTCGGACGGCGAACGGGCCAACCACGACGAAGCACTTCGGTAGTGCTCTCCCCAGCTCAAATCGAAAGCATCCCTCGGAGGTCGAAGCGAGCCCGACGAGCTGAAAAACCTAGAAGTCGACAGAGAGAGGGGAATGCTGAGAGGTTCGAGCTCAGTTCGGATAATGCGCCATTCTCACTGAGCGAAGCTTGAACCTAGAGAAAGGGAGGGAGGGGGAGAGATACAGAGGACGGAATCTAGACAGAGAGAGAGAGAGAGAGAGAGAGAGAGAGAGAGAGACTCTCGAGCATAGATCAGAAAAATATGGAGATCACGACGGGGGGAAGAGAGGAGCAGAAAAAGCAAGAAGGAGTGGCAGTCAATGTAAATTATGTGATCATCGCAGGTCTAAAATTGGAAACGGAGAGTGAGGTTAGAGAGAGAGAGATCAGGTTTTTCGGTTTCTCCGCGACGCGACAATAATATGGTGCCTCGAGTTCATCCATTGGGTCTTGGGTCCCACAGACGAAACGATATGCACCGTCGAAGCAGGTGGATCTGCCGCGCGCACCCATTTTTTCCGGAGGAATCGACCGGTTGAGATCGGTTCTTCGGCTGGTGGCAGGTGCAGGTGATTGCGACCCCTCGCCCTGCCTCCTCGCTTGGGGCTTACGTCGTCGTCTGGTCTCCGTTGGTGCTCCTAAGCGGGGCCAAAATTACGAGAACACCCCTCTGGCGTCACTCGGCCTTTTCTTTCTTTTGAATTTTCAAATTCTGAGGGGGCAGCCTCGGGCTCCGGCGAGCCGTCCAGAACCAGAACGGGGCTTCAAACTCCAATGCTTAAAAATGGAAAATCAACTAATCTGGAAATGGGATTATAATAATAATTTTAAGGGAAAAGACGAAAATTTTATTCCTCTGTCATTTTGACAGTAAAAACAATAAATAGTTGGTCAGGACAAAACAAGAAATTTGTAATCAAAGGAATCTCTCAAGATTCTCGACCTTGGATGCTGTCCGTCCTTAATGGATTTGATTTATAAATATTGAAAAAGTTGTCCATGACGGTCAATGAATTAGATATAAATAAAATTATAATTATTGATGAACACCTTGATTCGAATATAAAATGACATATATCGATATTTATCTTTTCACATAAAAAAATAATCAAGTCGAGAAAATCACTAGTTAATCCTCAATTGGTTCGACTTAACCTACACAAGGCAGTGTAGAGTATCATATGCTCGTTCCCTGGATATGGTAGGGAAGGCAGGACCAAAACCTAGCTCAACAGCCCAAATGAATGACGAGTTCAGTGGATTGGGTTGGTGTGTTTGAAAATCCTCAATAATGTCGAGAGAAAGACTCCCCTCCATGGTCCTGTTTTCCTAGTCAAACTTCTCAATTGGATACAGCAACATTAATGGCAGAAACTTTTGTTGACTTTCTGCAGACAGTGGCATTCATGCCTCAGAATCAGTTAAGATGCGGATGCTGCATATTGCAGCAACAGACAAATCATACGCGTGGGGTTTTTCTTCTTGTTGCAGCATCATGAGCCAACAACAGTCGAAAAGGCCCGTCGGACATTAATGTGATCCACCCCATTTATCTAAACCGTGATGGAGTAGTTTGATAGGCGAAAAGGCCATATGGTTAAACTCCCTCTGCTGTGTTAATTTCGTTTTAGATTCACTTTCTCGTTCTGGATATTATGGGTACTTAGCATCAAAACTTATGGCAGGCAAGAGTAGACCTTCGATGTCACTAGTTCGGAGACGTGTCTGCAATATTTAGATGCTTGATGAATTAGTAGATGCTTAACGCGATTATATTGACTGTACTTAACCCTGAGATCAGCATACACCGATGAGACGTTACCTGCAAAAAAGAACTAGCATGTACCAAGTTTCACCATCACTTGCTTATCTGGTCTATGGCATATTATCTATGACTAGAAACCGCGAGCTAGAACCGATAAAATGACACTTGAGTTCTTGCGATATGAAAGTCCTGATGGTGCCGTCGAAGAGTGGAAGAGGACAGGCATAAGAGCTTAACCATAATGCGAAGTGAAAAAAATCAAACATTACCAATACAGGCTATGGCCATATATTACCAATACAGGTTATGGCTTTCAAACGCATCTCACAACTCGAATTTCCCAAGGAAGCACGGCCAGGCTACATACAATCTCTCACGGAAATTCTAACGCGCTGTAGTGGCTTTACACAAAAGCCGTAGCACCCTCATTATTGCTCGGGCAATGAATCAACAAAAGTCAAAGCGCATAAGCAGCTTTACAAACTTGTACTTCTCTCCTTTACGATCATGGAGAGATACCATTCTTATGCCCCTCTTTAGTTCCGATACGGGCAGGCATGTTTGACCTCCAAAGTCATCCTTCTCAGACATGTCGTACTCGTGAACTTCGATTCTGAGCAAAGCCAGTTCCGGGACAGTCAGTGGGAACTCGAATTCCTCATTCCAAGCAGGGATCCAGTTGTCTTCAAGCGCCTTCGTCTTCTTCATTACTGTATCAGCAGGAACTCCAGCAATTCCAACCTGCAGATAGGTTTTTTCTCTCTCTTAAGCACACTAGCTATACACAGATTAAGTGGTAAATACCAGAGAAGAGACCTCATAGGATATGTGAAGGTTGAAGCATGCACCATCAGTCCCGGTTGATTTTTTGTAGTACTTTCCCAACAAATGAGTAATGAAGACCCTCTAAACTTACCCTGGCATAAAAATCTGGAGGGGAATATAAATCGAAATGGTTGTGGTCGAACTCGTTCTGCCAGCCCTCGCCCATAAATACAGTCACCTACCAAAAAAAAAGGGTAAGAAAAACTAAACGTACGGTCAGGCCATCAATGGAATCACGCTGAGAGAATGAAGCTTGAAGAGGCTGCAAACAGAAAGGCTCTGACCTTCAAAGTTGTTTTCACGGGCAAGGGAGCTTTTGGATCAAACAGGTCACTCAGTGGACCAGACTTAAGCAAAAAATCTGGTTTTTTAATATAGCCGCATCCACCGTTGGCTCTAAACATCCCTTGCATCAACCAAAGTGATCTTCCATTTCCCTGCATCAAGTTTACACAAAGCATCAAACTGGCCTATCTTAATCCTCTTACATATATGTTGCAAATGATTAAGAGTGTAAGCAAGTGGCTTCACTGCACATAACCAGCTCTCTTATTATCTATCTTGCTTCCACGATGGCAATGTGTCCAACTACTTCTCCTTCACTATCTCTCAATTAATTGTTGTACAAATAATTTATGAGCATTTTCTCGTCAAACATCAAGGCAGGAAGAACCCTGATCAGAGAACATTGTACTGTGTCCAAATCTAAACAATTTCACCGCTTCTGCCAGGACTTTACGGGAGTGAAGAGGGAGGTTTTTTTTATAAGCACATCGATTTTCACTTGGCATTTTTGTTAAATGATGAAAAAACTACCTGCATATTAAATGCAACCATCTGAGCTCCATGTGACCACCCAATAAGTGGGTTGTAATTTGAAGAAGTGACACGCGTGCCTTTTGGATAAACTCTCAGCAAATTCCGTTGGGTGAACCTGTAGTGGGCCATTCATCAGGCACAGGAAGCAATGTTTGAATCATGAAATTGATGGAGAAACATCCGACGGTAAGTTGATATCTTATGACAACCGATGCTTCGGTTTCCATAAACTGCATCTTGTTACAGCATTGCACGGAAGTTTGGAAAACCAAGTATTTAGAGAGGGTAAAAGGATAAATGGAAAAACCAAGATTAATGGCAGCAACCTGCCATGGTGCATGTCAATAAGAACCTTTCTGACAATGATCAAAGTTAATCATTATTTTCAAGCACTTGACCAATCCAGCATATAATTGTCTGAGCTATTATTAAGTTTTCAGATATTGAGCGATCAATCATTTTATGCATATTTCACTTAGCACAGCATGCTACCACTTTTGTAGTTCATCACGTTAACATGCTGAAATCTGAGCACTTGTAAGCATATTATGTCAACTGCCAAAAGTTCCGCGATCCGTAACTAGCCATTCTACATTCTAACACCATGCAAGATTTATTAAGTCAATGTTGCGACAAAAAGAATAGGCCCGACGCAAAATCCACTGTGCAGATTACAAAACAATACCTGACAATTTCTTTTGCATGTGTGACCACAGCTTTCTCAAGCTGTTGCTCACTTAAGCTCAGACGTCTAACTTTGTCCGGATCAACCTTCAAACAATCATCTAATCCCCCTTTAGGCTTTCCAGCATGAATAGCAATCAGCCGCTTGTACTCTGCAGCTGCATTTTTCCTTGGCTTATCTCCACCTGTGCTATTGTCCTCGTCATCCTCATCATCATCGTCTTCATCATCGTCATCATCCTAAAGAGAAACCATGACACAGCAACAATCAAAATTAAAACCCATGAAAATCAAAATTAGACCATCTTTCATGCAGAAAGTTACGACCTTGTCATCATTTGAAATATCTTCTACCAGATCTGCGACTTCTTTTCCCCAAGCCTCTTCATCTGCTGCCTTCTCTCTCTGTGGATCAACTTCCTTCTCGGTAATTTCTTTTGCCTGAAGGTACTCCTTTGGCGGTTTAGTAGATATTATAACCCTTTTCTTCAGTGACTCGGGGGAGGGGAATTCCTTCAAGCACTCTGGACCGGGTGAAAACAGTACATCTCCAAATGTTTGAGTGACCATCTAGACATTGATAGGAGTATTTAATAAGCAGGACACCAGAAGATTTACAATTTCATAAAATTACGAAACCCCACCTCAGCGACTTTAGCTTGAAGATCAGCAGTGAGATGATCCTCCAAGGTGATTACAACAGGGTAATCAGATGCAACAAAGGCATGCTCTTTGATAGATTTTAGACATGTGACAAGTTCCACTGGACTAGTCAAGGTCCTGCACAAATAACAGACTTGAATAAGCTGGACTCAGAAGTCGTTGAACCAAATTCGTCCAAATAGATGCGTTACCAAATAATTTGCATCCCTCCAACATTTTAAAAATGATAACAGGAGAGAAAATGGCCCAATCTTAAACACCATGCTCATTGTTCCTCTTAGACTGTGCACTAAAGAAATATATCAAATAGCATACCTTCCGTGAAAAACATCAACATTATCCTTGTTGGAATTTGGCCATATATCCAATTCGATTACTCTAACCCCTTTTTTCAGGGCATTAATAATAGGTTTTTCGCTGCAGTCGCTGGTAAGTTGATTGCCAGTTAGGTAGGAATTGTGCCCGGTATATATGTAATAATGAGAGAGGGGAGCATTCATATCATGATGCACCTGAACATGAGAGATGAAAAAAACAGAAGGTTATAACGATCCATTATAAAGTGATATTTTAATCTACTAACACAAAGTGTCCCTCTTTTTCATGTAGTTATAATAGAGAGATGAATGGTAGCGACACCCAGCTCAGAAAGTGACGAAAACCTGACACAACATTTGAATATATGAGCTTCTGTTCACATTGCAGGAATTCCTTGCGTTTTATTGGTTCTCCTATTGTGGCTTTAATGCAGCAGTTAGGATATGGTGTCCGTGCATGTAAGAGGGAATAGGCCTAGGAACAATCAAAGGCAAAGCTTAATGCAGGAATAAGAGCAAATATGACCATATCAAATCACCAGGACATTAATAATTCTAGGCGTCATCATTCGTGAAGATTACACTAGCTAGTGCAGTCTAATGACTCGAATTTTCTACCACATGTCAAGTGGAGAAACTACTAATCTTTTGTGTAGAATGCAATTGTCCATCCGACAATCAGAACTGATACCACAGGTATTCAAATGGATACCAATTGAATTATGGATATAAAAGGCAGAAATTAGAAAGTTAAATCTTCCTTCTGTGTCTTGTGAGGAAACATTGAGTCAATTCTACTTTTAGACAAACTTCTAGATCAAGTCGCTTCTGTCACAGCTACTAATGCTAAGACCATGTTTCCTCGATGAAACGATGAAAAGAATTAACGAAAAAGAATCGGCAACATCGCTCTGTCTAACTAGGAGAAATCGATGAAGCAACAGGACAGAGTCTTGGTATCCAAACGGGTTTCCATTCACTCTGTTCAAGCACAACTGTTACGAGGATGTCGTCTAGCTTCTTTTCATCCACTCCACATATCTCAGCTCGTGCAGAATCACGTAGCTCATCCTGATCGTCAAGACATAATAAAGAAGGAAACAAAGAAAGGAAAACACAGGCATCCAATATAGGAAATCCAATCGGATCTATTGAAGACGCGGCATTGATGAGATCATGGCCATACCCCAAGATTCGGCGACAGAGGAGGATTCATATCACCAAACAAGTACCAAAAGAAGGCCTCGAGCGTGAGACCCTTCCTCTGGAACACGTTCAAGTGCCTCTGCTCTTGAATCTTATCGACTATGCCCTGCGCGTCCTCCTGGGTGGCCTTGTCCTCCTTCTGGACCTCGATCAAGAACCTCCGGAGCTGGTCGACGGACATGACCCCATCCTCGGAGTACCGCTGGAAGAGGACCTTGATCTCCTCCGGCGCTTCCGACGCCGTGAGCCTGAACTTCCGGCGGAAGCAGAAGCACACTCTGTACGTCTGTTTCGACATGGTTCGTCCAATTACGACGAAGAGAAACACGAAACAAGAGAAGTTTCAAGAACCGGGGAGAGATCGCGGGCAATGGGCAGGAGATTTATATAGATACAGAATGGGGTGAGATGCGTTCCTCGAGCGGGAGGGCGAGCCAAGAATCAAGAAGAAGGGAGAAGATGGAGAGGTGTTCCGGCTGAGGGTGATGAATGAGCATCATCGACTCCAGAAAGATGGAAAGGGATGGGAGTGGGCCCCATTTGCTGAACGTTGGTCCCGCCCCGTCGCCCAATCCGAACCGAACGAAGGTTGAAAGTTATCTCAGTCGGGGCGAATCAATGCGGGAGGAGTGTCGCTTCATGAGGCTGTCGGCCGAACGAAAGAAAGAGAGATCACAGGGGAGGCACATCTTCTTCCTTCCGCTGGATAAAGCGTGTTTGTCTTCGCGTCCCTACTACGTGACCTTTATTTATCTCCCTTTCTAGGTTTGGTCTTAGGGAGAAATGGGGACGCCCCATCTATTTATTTTCCTTTAGGAAAAAAAAATGACAGAAATAATTTATAAGCATTAACCTAATACATAGTACAATCCTTGAACTTTAACTTTATTCAATGTAATCTATGAACTTTCGATACGTGTTCAAATTAATCAATGCATTATATGACAATGTTATATGTTGTCTCTTAACTTGAATTAACGAAAAGATAATACCGAACAATTTCATATAATTTAAGGAGTTCAATTGAACGTGTATCAAAATTTTAGGGACCATACTGTACATTTAGTCAAAATTATGGAAATTTTTGTGTCGTGATCGTTTATTTTCTCCCTCAATTATAGTCGAGCAATATGACATTGAAATAAAGGCTGCCAATGCTAGGTATCCTGTTGTGCACCATGTTTTAACACTTGGGGAGCAAATGATAACTTCTCGATAAGAGGTGATATAGATGAGTTGCATCACGAATTATTGATCTCAGCTCAAGTAACAGATTGTGGTTTTATTGTGCCGACTTTTTCTCTGATAACATGGATCCCAAGTCGTGACCAGTGTGATTTTATATGGCAAGGAGAAGTTTCGGCTCTAATTTGTCGAGGGTATGGACGATGTCAAATCATCCCATCGAATTGTGATCATTCCCAAGGAACCAACGTCTGGCCCAAAAGGGAAAAACAAAAAGAACGTGGAGGCAATGTCTTGCCAAAAGAGACGGGAGAACTCGCCAGGTCGATAATGAAGCCGGTCCATCCGATCCACGCACTCCCCACTCAAATGCATTTTGAAGAAATCTATGGCAAAACAATATGTCAAAATGCTTGATAAGCAGGAAAGCAAATTTACTCCAAACCCATTCTCAATATGACCGAATTAAGATGGTCTCACTTTAGTCCAAGACCATGAAGAGAAGGCGACCTAAAATGAGTACAAAGATCGAGATGCTTTTTATAAGCCCTCAAACTCGCCTCTGCGGAAATTGCGACGGATGATCAACTAAATCTAAAATCTAATATACCAAAAACAAATGCAAAGATCTCGTTTGCACACGATAATATGCTTTGTACAAGCGCAGCGCATGCCTGGCCCTGTTGCGGTGCCTGTGGATTTCTTGCCAAGAATATCAAACATATAGTTGGACTCGTGAGTGACATTCATGGCGACAACACACGGTATACAACACTCATCTACAAGACAAAACTACGAAAAAAAAACTCCAAAACAAGCCCCCGTCTTGTACTTCAGTGAAGTGAGGCAGTCCGGTATAGATGCTCAACTTCAGACCAAGGAAAAACTAAGAAAGATGCTCACCTGATCCTGAAATCACTTAAATAATTTCTCTTTACTGAAATAAATTTGAACAACAAAAGTATAGCTAACTTGACAAGAGCTTAAAAATTGAAGCCGTTGTGTTCCAGAACTTCATATCAAGAGGTGAGGAATCTCCATCAGTCATAAAACCTCAATTGCTTTGTCATATGACTCCCTGACAGGCTTGGACATGATGCAATGCTCCTCCATAATTAAATTCAAGATCAGAGCTTTTATCAAAGTTCAAATGTGGCGAAAATCGAATGAGAAACTACACCAATTATTCCTCCGATCTCCTCTTCCTCCCTAGAACAGATGCAGGCTGAAATCTCCGTCCACCCACACGCCACTTTTTAAAGGCAGCCACTGACGATTGAGCCGCCTCATACACTACACAGGAAACCACAGTACCAGTATGATGCATCATGAAGGATAAACAAAGAAAGCAGACATAAAAATCCAATTAATCTCTTACAATTGACTTCCTCTTTAGTAAGTCGTGAGAGAATTTTTGGAGCTGCCACATGCGATGCAGTGTGTGCCTTAGTCAGTACTTCTTTATATCTACTTCTGAATGCAGAGAAGAGCAGCAACCCAAGGGTCCTATCACCAACACTGAGCATGAAACGGAACAAGGAGAAATCATAAGTTTCCAATAAAGTCTCAAAAAATTAGAAGGAACCAGAAATATCAACAATTGTGACGGATGTGTATATTTGAAAAAGTAAAACCAGAGAGACGCCTCCTCTTCAGCAAATGGGAGCACTATAACATTAACTAGCAAATCTTTCAGTTTTCATTAGATGAAGCCAATCTCTTCTACAGTCTCACTGGAAGATCTTAAACTTTTGCCAGCATGGACAATCTACAAGTTTCATGCTGTGTTGAGGGAATCAACCGCAGAACTCTTTACCGTGAAAATGAGGAAGGAAAAGAGATAGGCTGCAAAATAGCAACTTGCATCTCTAATATAATATTCTACATGAACTTCTCCACCAAAAGTGGATTTTGCTTGAAAATAAACCAGGAAAGAAGCTAGGGGAGCAGAAACTGATAGATATTCGAGGAAATGAATCAAACCGTCGAAATGACTAGCCCTGTTTGAAAAATAATACAGAGTTTTAGTCTTTTGGGTGATCTCCTAAACAATAAAGAGAGGATGTCCGTTGAGCTATGGCGAGGATTTAGTTTGTTCCATGCAATTGACCCGCATAAAAGCTCACTAATTCCCTATACTTCTCCAAGTTGAAGACTTTAAATATGTTCATAACCTTTTCTTTTGACCAAAACTGATGTTTAGGACCTTGACAGTGCCAGGTACAAATTCTGATGGGAGTATTCAGTGAATGAAATGAAGAACACCAAGATTCTAAATTGTGGAGGGGAAGGTTGTTGCGAAAGATACTCACATCGGCGCCATCTTGCAGCCAAATTCGTAAAAATATGGACTTCGAGATCTCAAATCCACACATGCAGGATCAGCCTGGATTTCCAGTCTAGTTCTGACATCATCCCAAATACAACATTAAAGGATTAGAGTGTCACTCCAGACTCGAAAACTTGAAACTTTTAAGAAGTCCACAAACAAGGACTCGGCAACTCTAATTTGTATGTATCATGGTGTTGCATTCTTATGACGAAAGGGTAGACATGCTAATTTTCCATATAGATCATCTCTCCATGTAGTTTGAGTATCATCTTCCAAGGAAATGCATATAAATAACAGTGATCACCATCTTACTTTTCATCAAAACACGCTGGAACAAGTACTGATACTGCATTTCTCTGGCACAACTCATTAGCAAGCCAGAAGGGCAGCTCTACTTTTGATCCTTGGTCAACCTGGAGAAAGAAATGAAGGTAGAGAGAAACAGTAAGCTAAGATACTCCAAACAACCACCTAGATAAAGCTCCATTAGAAAAACATACGCAATTTTTCTCTGCACTAGGATCAATCCCAACTCCGTTCACCGGCTTTTGAAATACAACCGAAACCGGCTGTCATCAAGGACATGGGAAACCCAGAATTAGAGTCTTTGAGGAGTATAAAAACTGGCAAAAGACCAACAGAGAGGAGAGAAAAAAGCCAGTGAAGACCTCTTCTTCGGCAATGATATCATCGATGTCATAGTAACTTCCCATCCTTCAGATTAGATCATCGAGACAGCAAGACCACAAAATGAATCTACACTTACTTGCTTTCGTACAACCCGGCTAGAGAACCGTCAAGACTGCAACAACAAAAGTAACAATCAGCAATAACACGAGCAATGATAGCTTTGCAGGATCCCTATCTCGGCTCAATAAGCATCGACCATTGCTATGCTAATGCCTCGACGGGTGAAGTAACCACGAGTCACTGGAAGTCCCGCACTCCTCCTCCCCCCAATCCCCCCAGCGCATTGAAAATAAAAAGCAAAATTAGCAGTCGTCTCGGATCTTATAATAGTCACACAGCTCGTCCCGAAACTT
Organism: Melaleuca quinquenervia; assembly: GCA_030064385.1. Lineage (NCBI taxonomy): Eukaryota > Viridiplantae > Streptophyta > Magnoliopsida > Myrtales > Myrtaceae > Melaleuca > Melaleuca quinquenervia. Next base: position 21,072,865 of record CM057724.1, read on the forward strand.
AGCGAAGCGTTCGTCTTTCTCGCACCAACGGGCGACAAAAGCTCGGATTCACATCGAGCCAGAGACCCCGAATCTGGAAACGGGCATACCTACACGAGGCGAGCCCAACAAACCGCCCATTAGGGTTGCGATTCCAAAATCACAACCAAGTTAAAAACGCCCAATTCACAGCAATCGAGAACAGATCGCGGGCAGAAGAAGAGAATCAGAGGGAGAGAGCAAGGGGAAGCACCTGTCGCCTGAGCTTCTCCCTACCTCCCGAGCGGACTCGCATTCGGCGAAAATGGAGGTAGGGAGGGGGACAGAGAGAGAGAGAGAGAGGGAAAATGGAGGGAAACTCGAAAATTTTGCGCCTCTCGAGACTCGAGTCTACACAGACTAATCGGGCGAAACATTCGTGGGCCAAACGGCCCATTATCTTCAAACGGAGCCCAAAACTAGCCCAGTTCTTCAGGCCTTCTTTTACATCTTAATCCCACCAGCTCCTATCGTCCCGATCCCGTAAGGAATTACCAAGGAAAAACGGCACGCCGTCTCGTTGGAGGACTCTAGCTTTGCCGACGCGATCCCCTCGAACCAATCAATCCATCGCACGACGCGCGCATTATCATCCGTCCGATCTGGATGAATCCGAACAAATCATCGATAAGACACCGATGTCATTAAAACATTAATATTGTCTCAACATGTAACGTGATATGAGTCCTGCAAGACATCATTTCCCGAAGCAAAGAGTTACTCGAACGGTTAAAATTTAGAGCTTGACATGCCTCCAGCTTCCCTAGGATGTGTGGATTCCATGGCGTGACGTTTTTGCACGACACGTGTCGTCACCCGACAGATCAAAGGGGAACCCACGCGTCGAGATAATCCCCGCGTGCGAGACGCGTGGTGGGGTGGGTGGGTCGACCCACAATACAAAAGAACACCCGAAGAAAAAGGTAAAAACAAAACCGAGGATCCCGATCTTTAACTTCCTCTCGAAGGCGTCCACCCTTCGATCTCTTATCTGGACCACGCAATGGACGCGCGATATAATTCCTTTCGGTTGCGTCGTCGTGCGCCACGTGGTTGATCGAGGGATTTGATGTTTCGGATATTTTCAGGCCCTACATCGGGGGAACATTGACGATGTCCCTTCCTCGAGAAGTTGCTGTCCTTGTGTACCATCCATTAGAGCGACGTGGGATGTCGGTCGGTCGATCCGATCGCCTCGTTTCTAAGGGACCCTCACGAACAGAGAAGGCCTCATATGGAGGGGGCCGGTCCGGTTGATGAGGATAATTATACCGCGCGATTAGACGCGCGACGCGTGTTCGATTCACCATCGATCAATGTGCAAAATCAAGTGTCTCAGTACGACATATGATGGTAACTTGAGCTAGCTTTTGCATGCTAGATCAAATCCACCGCTTTGGTCCCTCCAGAGCGAAAAAATCAAAACGTCGGTCTCAAGATGTTGACAACAATCGCGATTCAAAATGTGTCTTTTCAATTTAATGAATGTCTTATTAATCGATAACTATTGTCGTGGGGGCAGATGTTAAACAACCTAATCGTAAATAAGCTTGTTATTTCTTAATTAAGTGTTGTTCTCGCGTTATGCATGATCTAAGCATGGAAGGCGAGTGCATTTTCTTATTAAGTACCCCAAATACTCGTTAATAAGATACGATCTGAGATTATGAATACTTATGAAGTTGGATCATGTAATATGGGGTCGAGAGTTAGGTGTTTTGACCCGAAGATGGATGGTTTGCCCTTTTGTTGCTGAGATCCCAAACCTCGTCGTCTGAAAATCGAGAATTGCTCGACGTGGTCAACCTATGCCGACTCCTGGCCTAGCTCCGTCTGCCAAATCCAAGCGAGAATCTTTCTTAACCTTTAGAATTTGCAGAAAAAACACGCCATCGCCCGGTTTGGTGCTACAGCAATTCAAGGCCTCACGCACGTGCCGGGTGGCTGCACCAGAGCTACCCACGACGATGTCGACGGCGGCCGTCGCATTCGATTCGCGACGTCGGCCCAACACGGCGGCTCAGCAGACGCCCATCGAGGCCACGCGTCTCTTTATTTAGTGTCCCGGCTTGGCCCACGCAAGAGGGGCAAAAAAAAAAAAAACACGGGCGTACTTTCAAAAATAAAATCCAGAAAAATCTACAATTTATGTAAAATTATTCGAGTCTACGTAGGACGGTTCCACGTCCACTTCGATTATAGTCAAACAACGTTCACCTGAAAAATTATAAGGACAAACCGTGAAAATATTTAAAATTAAATCGACGAAGCAAACATATCTAAGACCAGATCGATATTGGCATAATATATTTTTTAGGATTTTTAAGCAAGTTAGGAAAAAAGAAAACATTCTAGAACGTACCCTTCTTTTCACACCCGACAGCGACAAAATTGTCAATCACCTAAAAGCAAATCAATCGAGCTTGGGAACTCCCACAAGAAAAGATGTTCACGGACGGCCGCTAATTTCCCCCTTCGCTCGAGAAATTTCGTCACAAGTCGAAGGAGCTTCCTCTAGAAGTTAAGCTTCCAAAATCACGCGATAAACTCGAAATTTCTCCACTAATCAATGAGCAGGTTCCATAATCAATGACGTAATCCTTGGCTCCTGGGTCTTTGCCCTAATCTCCAAGAAATTTATGCTACGACAATTAAACTTCGTGGGGGCAGTTTGCTTACGCGATGCGAATCATGTTGATTGCCCCAGCAAATGCCCGAACGGATTAGAAAGGTACATGGGAGTTTAGTCAAACCATAGTTTTAGATTAGTGACTCTTAATTTAATCTCTACTAGAGCTCGTGCTTGCTGATATTTTTTCGATAGCATTCCTGAAGCAGACGCTAGCAATGACGCAGAACCCCCTTTAGATTTGTTTTTGCCCTTTCCCCTTCTAAAATAATCCCCCCACTAGGCACGAAGTGAGATTTTTCGTCTTCTGCATCATTATCCTTGGTCCACACAACATTGTAGTTGGGCGCTATTCGTCCGACCTCCAAGTTTCAAATCTCCTCATCGATATCATCATTCATGCTGCTGATTAGAGACGAGACGTATCGGGTGCGTGATATTATCGTCACCACGTGAATTATCGGCACAGACTGTCCGGTTCAAAACAACAAGATCTTACGCACAGTAAATAATTCGTGATAACTCAGTGAATCTTGTATATAGATAGCGATGGAGCAGGCATATATCGACTTCATGAGCTTGGATTCAATCCCTTTTAGGGGTTAAATCTCTTTTTCAAAAGATAAAAAGATCATGATAAGATGGGAAAGGATAGGTTCAGATGGGAAGTCTTTCGGTGGAAACCCTTTCGTGCCACGGTGTGAAAGTGTAGGTTTGTCCCCTTTGCCTTTTCATCACAGGGAGGAAGCAGATAAGGTCTCTTTGGTTTAGAGGAAAAGCATGCAATCCCAATAGAAGAAAAGATGCCTTACTTGCTCCTAAATACATACAAAAGTTAAGCCTAAATTCAAGCCTTTCATTTGCCTAACCTTTTGCTTCTTAGCCACCCCTACGGATGCTTCCATGAGGAGGTCGACAGAGAGGACGAGCTACTCTTGAATTTGAGCTTCCATTGTTAGCAAATCGAAAGCGTGGAAGCTGAAATGTTTGATTTATTTGGCGAAACATTAATGGTTTGACATACATTTTTACTGAAAATGGCCGTCTTTCTCACGTGAAATAATTAGTCGATTAGAAAATATTATCATTGTCGACGACGCTTCATGTCTATACATTTTCAATGACAAGAAAAATACGTTTTGTTCAATTATCTCCGTAATCGATATAAGTAACTATTTTTAAGAAGAAAGAAAAATGTCTTTTAAAATTATTGATTTTTCGCGAAACAAGCGGGGCATATGAAATAGTTTCTTCACTGTTTTATATGATCCGAACATATTTCGTCGAATCTCATTGCGGGAGGATACAAAAACCTTAGACTGTCTTAGAAGTAATCCACAAAGTAAAAAAAAAACTAGAGATATCATGAAATGTAAACCCTAGTATCTCATGGACCACAAGAACAGCCGATATTACCTGGGGATGTTAGACCAAGATCGCTGGTTACTAATCTTTTTTTGTTTCGACTCATCGGCATCCAAAGCGAAGACCCCTTTTGAAATTCTAATCTTCTCGGATGTCGTAAATGAAATTAGTAAAGTGATCCTACATATCAACAGATTAATAGTAGATTAATAGTAAAGGGATACCAAAGGCATCCTCCCTACCTTAAGTGGAGCAACTCACCTTGCACCGAAAAGCAGCAGTCTGAATTTGTAAAACCTACACTCCCAAATAACAAAAGCAAAAGTTTAGTGTCCTCGCGTCAGCATGATTTGCGCCAGATTACATCCCCTATTGTCCTGTAAAGCTGCTCATCCGTTTCGATTTGCTCCCTCAATTGAATTTGACCCATTAATGCTGGCCCCATCTTCTTCCCATCTCGCTCATTCCAATTCAGTTTCTCGACCCCCGATGTTAACTGACGGCAACCTCTCTCCCTTTTTCAAGCACCAACACCGTGCCCGACCATCATCCTGCACAGACCATTTTCCTTGTTTATTGGGGATGAACATGAAGCCGAACCTAACTAAACAAACGAAGAGAGAAGAGAAAAGCCTTGACGGGAGAATGAAGACATGGATGGGAATGACACGACGGGACAAAGATGCATGTGATCACATGATTCGAACCTGTCGGTTCCACCATCCTCGCTTTGACCGAGGGTCGTTTATTTTTTGAGCTCTCTTGGTGGCCTTGGTTCATGCACTGCAACAGCGATCTGTTGAGCGTGGAAATGCATTTGCTTAGCTCCAAAGCATGCTTTGTTTATAATAATTTGATTAGGCCGGACCTAATCAATGACGCGGTAGCCAGGTAGGAAGACGAAACGTCATACGATGTTCTCCGTCTTGACCCCGAAGAGAGTAGACTTAGCTATGAGGAGGGTTGGTATTGTTAGCTTTCTGATAATTGGGGTCTCTCTCGACATCAAAGCTGCAAGTTCGTTTATCAAAAGATGGAACTCCAAGTTCAAGAAGATTTACCTTGAGTTATCTTCGTGTGTCATGGCCGATTAGGAGAAGGTGCATTGGAAAAAGTCTCGATGTAGCTTAAAAAATCAAGAACAAGGACGTGGGAAAAGCAAGATGAAGCAATCGGAGTCTCCAATCATTGCAAGAATAACAAGAATCAACACATACCAGTCACCTGCGAACTGTCAAACGAAATCGTAGATGCCATCATGCCAATGGTTTTTTGGACTTTATTTTTGCCATCAATGACAAGTTTACTCTTCGACCACATAATTATAGAATCTTGACGTTTCTTATAAGTATGCTGGTGCTCATCGAGTCATAAGCTTGAGCATAGGTGCACCGAGCTTTCTGATAAGCCTTGAGTACAAATCAAATCATGTAACTAGGAATTCCCTAGCGACAACAAAATTGAATGTAAACATGATGAACAAACATTCCCATACCATCATCAACCATTAACAAGGAAATTACCAAAAAATTTATACACATATTGCATTTGCCAACTTAGTCATTAACTTTTCAATAGCTAATTTAGTCTAAGTTTTTTGACAATTTGCCAATGTAGCCCTTCCAATGAATGTATACATGATGAACAAAACATTCCCATACCATCATCAACCATTAACAAGGAAATTACCAAAAAATTCATACACATATTGCATTTGCCAACTTAGTCATTAACTTTTCAATAGCTAATTTAGTCTAAGTTTTTTGACAATTTGCCAATGTAGCCCTTCCAATAAGAATGTCATCATTAATAAGTCTTGAGCGTCAACCTACTATATAATTGCATTATAATCTAATTTTTTTAATGACACGAGCGCAATAAATTTTATAACTTTTTTAATAATCATCTCATCCTCAAAAAGTCGCCAGGAAGTAACGTTACTACATAATTGCAAGCACCCTATTATTCTAATCCAATTTGTTAATGACACAAGCACAACAAGACATAATTGCAAGCACCCTGTCATTCTAATCTAATTTGTTAATGACACAAGCACAACAAGTTTATGACTCTCTCTCTCTCTCTCTCTCTCTCTTTTTTCTGTAGTTATCCCATCATTAATAAGACCCTATGTAGTAACGCACCACGTAGCGGGACGCGCCTATCATTCCAATCTAATTTTCCTACTACATAGTTGCATGCACCCTGTCATTCTAGTCCGAGCTTTCAACAGCACAAGCGTAATGGATTGATAGCTCCTTTGTTTTTCCGGGCAACTATCCGGTCATTAATAAGTCCCCAGGAGGTAACGCACCACGTAGTTATATGCACCCCGTCATTCTAATCTAATTCCTTGAATACTAAGGATACCACTTAAGTTCCTTCTCAGGTTCCCCTACGCGGTGGGGGAATAACTTTCTTCCTCCTTCCTCCTTCCTCCTTCCGAATTTTCAATGTGGGGGATTTCCCGCTTGAAAACTCTACGCTTTCTCTCCAGAAGGAGTCTCCTGAAATCCTCCTTCTGTTTTTTGCCTTTCGCGTTCCGGAATCCCCCCTCCACCACCGCAAAATGTGTGAAAGCGGGAGAAAGGGAGAGCTCCACTGCTCAAGTCAAAACCCAACTTTGCATCTTCCTTTCTTTCTTTCTTTTCTTTAAATAATTTTCTTGGGTATATGATGAACTTTGTTCACATTAAAAAGAAGAATGTTCCTCCCTTCTCTTTTGGCTGCGCCGGTAATGTGAAAAAAAATGAGAGATAGAAAGTGCAAACAATGTGAAAGCCAAAGGGAGCGAGAAAGGGCAAGCGGACAATGTCCTAATTTTTGATGGGATCCTCAGATGTCCTTCGCCTTTGTCTTTTGAAACGTATCGTTATTGCCGTTAATCTCTAGAGAGAGAGAGAGAGAGAGAGAGAGAGAGAGAGGGAGGGAGGGAGGGACTCTTCGTTTGACCGGTAAACTTGCGTGCGGGTGCAACGCCACTCGCTTATAATTGCCGTCACTCCCTTCCCCCCCACCAGGACGAGTCTGGTCAAAATATCGCACCTTTCAGCTTCTTCTTCTTCTGCAACTGCACCTTCCTCCCTCTCTCTCCCCCGCCTTCTCTTTTCTTTTAAGCCTCCTCTTCGCTTCGCGTTTGCTTCTCAATCTTCCTTCTCCGCACAGTCCCTTCCTAACCCCACCCCCCCCCCCCCCCAGCTCCCGAGAGCTTCATATACTTCCCATCGAGCACGCGGACGGGAGGCGCTCCGGCGACGGCAGTAGCGAAGAGTTCTCGAGGAATTCGACTGGAGCAGTCCGCTTCTTTTTTTTTGTTTCGAAATGATGGGGTTCTCGTCCAAGGAGGAGCGGTCGAGGAGGGTGCTGCGAGGCGTGAAGACCGTCTTCGTCCTGATCACCATGCTCATCTCCCTCCTCCTCTTCTCTGCCCCGATCCTGCTCGTCATCGCCGACACCCTTTTGCCCTCGGCTCTGCTATCTGCTTCGCTCCCCCCCTCACCGCGGTCTCTGCAGGACAAGCTCTACGCCCACTTCGCCAATTACGACTTCCGATACTCCCTCGTCGATATCCCACTCGTATCCATCGTCAGATCGGCTATCATCATCTGTAAGTGAGCCGCATCCTCGTTGTTAGATCGTCAATACTTCGATGGTGAATAGCTCGATGGGTCGGCACGTGGGCCACCTGTTTGTGTAAAAAGCTTTGTCTTTCCCGTTACAAAAGCGACTCTTTTTTTTTTTTTTTTGCGATCGTTTTGTGCTGTCTTATGAATTGGGTGTTCGTATCTACCGAAAAATATTCGAGTTTCTGAATTGTTTTCAGTTTTTGTGGGTTTACTGTAGGTGTCTACAGTCTGTGTGATGGACCGAAGCTTTCAAGAGGGCCGTACTTGGGGATAACGACCGTGTGCTCATTGCTGTCCCTGGCGTTTGTCTCGTTGAAGGCTTCTTATGTGTTCAGTGTGCCGAATACAAGCAGCGGAGGATCCGGTAGAGCTTTGGAAATGGCTCTCTTCATTTCTTCTTGGCTTCTGGCGATTGGCCATATCATTGCTGCGTATAAGATCAGCTGCCGAGAGAGAAGAAAGCTTCTCGTCTACAAGATCGACATTGAAGCTGTAAGTATCTCTTTGATTTTTTCCCCCTTTTTACGCGTTAGAAGAAGAATCATATCTTTTATGAGTTGGAACAATAACATTTTGGGGCCTCGGATTCTGTACGAGAATTCTTTGGTAGATCGGACTGCAAAGGCGGGCGAACTTCTGACGCCGTAAAAGGAAAAATGAGAGGAAAAAAGGGAAAAAAAATAAAAGAAGATGAGTTCATCTAGAAGGTCAAATCTGCGGAGGACTCTGTAGCAGACGCTGGGGGGGTCTTTTAAACGTTCTTGTCTGCACTGTATGCCTGTCATGATCCCTCCTTGTCCTTTTCTAAGCATAAAGACCTCATCACATGGAAATCGATTAGCATTGGTTGTGGAAAAAACAATTCTGTATCCTAACGTAAGGGAAAATTCATTGGAATCCTAAATTCGAGTAGTGGCTAACGCATGTGAAGGAAGCATCGCACATGTTTGGAGATTACCCACGCCTCTGGCCCAGAATTATATGTAAAGAAGATATTGTGCTCACGGCTCATGAATCCATGAGGTAAAAGTCGCAGAGTATCTGCATAAAGAAGGGTTGGTGAAGCTTGGGGTTTTCTTTTCTGGGCCAAAAAGTTATAGGTGATCTTTTAATCTGAGGTGTGGTCCACCAATTACTGACCAAGTTCATGAATTTAACTCAATAGTCTCGTAGAATCAGGGATGGGCAGGGCAGGGCAGGTCAGCCGCCCTTCATAATTAGAGAGAGAGAGAGAGAGAGAGAGAGAGAGAGAGAGAGAGAGAGAGAGAGAGAGAGAATATGTTGCTCTGGATTGGACTATGTTTGGTTGCCATTTGCAAATTTGGCAGCTGACAGCCACAGCTTGTTAACTAGAACATATGCCTACTCATGTTCTGTGTACATGTAGATCCAGCGCATCTTTGCTAATGCATGTGCACTCTCTTTCTCAATTATATTCCTCTGTTTCTTTCGATCAGAGGATAACATTATTATTCACCAGACTTTGTTCGCTCCTCACCTAATTTATAAAATAGACACGGCTCGTATTGCTCGCATGTAGTGCTGGACCACTGCTTCGCTACCAATTTCAAACGTTAGGAAGCCAATTTGGCTTCTGGTTTCTGCAATAACACCTATCGTGCTGAAGAACGATCCAGTCCTAGTCTAAATTCAACGGCCGATGTTTTCAACATTTTTCTAACACATGCTTCAAGTTCTTCACAATGTTCACATTCGTTGGAGAATTCAGATTCTTGCTAGTGCTGTGACCCACGTATGGCCCCCTCTTCAGCAATTTCTCTCAGCTGTGTGGAGGAGGGCCTACCATCTGATAAAACCCCATTTCAAAGCTGGCCACTCTTCTCTCCTGATGTTTTCAATGGAATAATTCTCGACTTTATAGAACGATCGAAATTTGAACATGTCCACTCCTAGATGTGCAGTGCCATGCCGGCACATCACTGCCACCAGGAAATTGAAAATTGGGAAATTCTTAATCTATTCGTGTCGTGCCTGCAGGTCTCAGCTTGCAAGAATGGCTTCCCCAGATATCAGAAGATCCTCCAAGAAGAAAGAGAGAAATGAAAAGGAAACCCCAAAAAGTAGGGGGGAACTGAAACTGACATACACCCCAACTACTAATTTTCTTCCATTTGGCTCAGCACGTTCGTCAGGGTCGGGTTTCAGCCTTCAGGTAAACTGTTCATCTGAACGGACGTTGACAATTACGTCCGCAGGACAAAATATTGAATACAGTAATGACTGATGGACGACTGCAGATGAAGGGTCTCACGGGGCGGCCTTGATTTTGGTGCAGATGAATCCAAGATGAAGTCCGATTCTGACTCTGAAGGAGTCAAAACTAACAGGCGAGGCGTAGACATTAGCGAAAATGACTCGGACGACTCAGATGCTGTGGACCACGCGTCGGGTGTCGCCAGTCATCGTTAGAGATCATAGATTTTTATCTTTTTCATCTCTTTTTTTTTTTGTGGTGTTTCTCCGTCCAATCAATTGTAAAGTTTGCATATCTGTTGAAAGGTTGAAGGGCTCAAAATATCAGTCCTGATTTTCTTTTGATTTTATGCAGTCGAAGTTAATTAGCCTCGGCATGAATATCAGTTGAATTAGCGGAGGAGGATGAAAAAAACTTATATTGGCGACTTGAACTCTTTTCAAATGTTAAACCAAATCTATGGGCTCCCGAACGCTTTGACGAAGTAATATTTCTCATGCTCTTCATGCGCATGCACGAACACTTGGAGACAGGGGAGACCGTGAGGAACATTTGCGTCAGTTGTGAGAAACTGCACGAAGCCAGAATTAAGGAAAGTAGAGCGTTCAAATTCTATATGTGCAAATGAATTGCGAGATTCCGAAAACACAAGGACTTGTAAGCAAAAGAGGCTCGCACAAGGCTGCAAAAAGATGGCTTTTGCTGCATATGTACATACTTTAACAGATGATCCCATTTCCCCTCCCTGATGTACAACCCATGTTCATTAGCCGAAAACTGTGCCCTAACCTCCAAAATGGTTTGCCGGTTCTTATATTTAGAATATGTGCCGCCTCTGGAGATTGATGGGATATCGCTTCTGCATCCGGGTGGTCGGGAAGAACACCAGCTTATCTTCCTCAGCTGGTGCCCAGCTGCAAGATTTCACAGCCATGTTGATAGAACATTCAGAAAACACGAACTCATAAAAAAGTAGGGAACTTTACATGGACAAAGGCAAAAGACATGGATCTGGTGGTTGGTTTGGCACCTGAAACTAGTGACTAGGTGGTGAAGGAAGACAGAGATTTCTACTCTCGCAAGTTCATATCCCGGGCACAGCCTCGGCCCTCCTCCGAATGGTGTGTAGACATTAACCGCGCTGCTCGAAGCCCCGCTACTCTGTTCACCATAAACACAAAGTTCACGTGGCCTTTTTGAATATACGAGATTGAAAGTTCCCGCAGACGCGTCAAAAGAAAGAGTTCAACTACCTGCCACCGCCAAGGATTGAAAGTACGAGCTTCTTTGAAGCATTCTTGGTCTAGATGAACAGCCCTAAACGAAGCAAAGACCTTCCATCCCTTCGGAATAGTATAACCTGCTTTAACGGAATCGCAAGTGAAGGTCTTTAGCCCATCGGAACTGATGCAAACTAGGCTCCAAATCCCCGCAAGGAAGTAGAAATTTTTCACCAAACCAAATCGATTACCTTTTATTTGGACATCTGCTTTCGTTCGTCGGAATACCCCACTTATAATGTTTGCGACTCGCAGTGTCTCGTTGATCACCTGAACGTGGAAGAGAGGTCGGGATTAGGATCAGAAAGTTTTAGAATGACAACCAGAAGAACACACACACACAAACACATATATATGACTAAACTTCATGGGAATGAATGAGGATTCTTTTACATACGTATTGTGTGAAAGGCATGGACTTGTAATCATTCCACTCTAACCCCTCCGATCGATTCTTATTTGCCCTGATCTTCTCATGCTCTTCCTGCCAAATGAGATACAGTGACAATTCATTAGAACGACACACAAAAAAATATGAATCAATCAGCACCTTAACTACCAATCTAAAACTATCTTTGTTCGAGATAGATAGATCATGGACAGTGTCGGGTAATGGACTGTAACTTGTGATGAAAGAGCATCAGTTTATCTTCTTTTCTCTACACATGAAAAGGGAGGGAGAAGTGCACAATCTCTAACATCATCAATGTCCCTTACTAGCTCAAAACAACCTAGTTAATTCCTACTTGATTTCCGTGGCAACCCTTCTTGTCAAATTGTCGAAAGAGCACTACCCCACTGGATAATCATTGGTAATCGTAGATCAGAGCCGAAGCCCAAATTTCGCAAGGCCAAGCCCCACTTTAATGAAGAAAGCTCGCTTGCACTAGGCTCACATAGTCATGTGCATCGAGTTCAGACAATAAGTTTTGCATGTCACGACCAACAAGGCCTCGATTCTACGGCCTTAACTTGAGGCTGGCTTAGTCATTTTGAAAGCCCACATAAGTATAAGGGCCTTGTACTTCGGGAATGTCGCCAGGGCCGATAGCCCATCCCTCTCTCTTCACTTATAAAAATGCGATAGACCTAATCTAAGCCAAAAAAAAAAAAATCCAAAAGGACCAAATAGAATAATCAAAATCTGACTCCATGAAAGTAATGCAGAGGGCGCGCGGTTGGGAAGGCATCATTTGCCCCGGTGGTACTCCCCAAGTCCCAAGCCATGATGGATCATGGACAGCATTTTCTGCTGTCATGATTACACGCTCCATACTTTTATCTACCATTCAATACGTTATGATACTTTCCTGGCCCTATACATGCCTTTTGATCTATGCAACATCTTAAATTTACTAACTTTGATTGATAGATGTTGTCTTCATGTGCACAAGAACAAGGATCTTTAATGCTTTAAAGTCACTTTTTGCAGCCTTAACTTTGGGGGCCGTCACTCATGCATGTACCAAATTAAAGCAGTTTTGGGTCATGATTAGCCTTAATCCGTGACTCTGGAGGGAAAATTCAATACCTTGAGTTGGGCCAAGGCGAGAGGCGTCTCGGTGAGGAACTTGACGGCGAGCGTCATGATCGTCGAGGTGGTCTCGTAGCCGGCGACGAGCAGCGCCACCAGGAAGTCCACGATCTCCTCGTCGGAGAAGCCGCCGTCTCCCGCCAGCAGAGCCCCTAGCATGTCCTCCTTCCTGGCGCCCGTCTCGCTCTCTTTCCTCCTCCGCCTCACCACCAAAGTCAATGCCTCCGCCACTTTTGTCCTTGCCTTAGAAAAGATCCCAAGAAAGACGACAGACTCAGCAACCCACTAAGCGCAACTTCCCGAAACCGAACTTTTTATCGATTTGCTTTATGGGTCGAGTTTAGGAATCCATGGCTGACGATGACAAAACTAAGCACCACTAAATGGAAAATGTTTTGGTCGGTTGCTTGATGGGCTCTGGTCTTCTTTGTCGGTTTGAGGGGACGTGACCTATGCTTGAGATTTCTATCTTTTATTACGATAATATCTGACGCTTAAGCAATGAGATCTGCTTAATTTGGTGAAACGGTCTGGTATAGCACCCCCCACTGGTTTCCCTTCAAAAATTAGGGACAAAGTGTCACTTTCACTCGTGCACTTGCCATTTGGTGGGTGCTTGATTTTCTCTTCATCCCTCTAATTCTTGTGCTGATTGGATGGAAACAAAGAAGGTTTATGTTGCTTCAAATGAAATCTCAATGAAAGAAACTAGAGTAAGAAACATTAAAAAGAAAGTTCTCTTAAACATGGTCAAACGGGATTATTAGATTAATATGTAAATGGATAGTCATTAACCTTGTGTATTCCCGATGGTTAGTTGGAACGATTTTTTTTCCATCATGAGAGCTCAATTTCGAAAAGGATGTCAACTATTGATGATCATGTAAAATAAAAGTAGTGATAAGATACCTTGATGGCACGGCGGTAGGTGGCGGAGAAGAGAGGAAAGGGGAGGGTGAAAAAGCCTTCGATGACGAGGACGTACTCCTTTCTCAGGCTTTCCGTCCAGTCTCCGGGATCATAGCTCATCAGCTGCTTCACCGTCAGCTCAAACGTGATCTGCACACAGTAATGATCATGCAATGATATTTTGATTCGATTATCCTCTCCCCTGAAACATCGTTCCAACTTAATATCCGGAGGCCAACAAGGAAAAGGAATTTGATCATATGAAGAAAAGATTCTTCGAGGTTTGTGTGGACTGACTACGTGACACGTTCGAAATCATTATCTGATTCTGAAGTGTGAATAGATCACTGACATAGCAATGGAACAAGAAAGGAAGATGAGGCAAATGACCTTCTTGGCCTCCTCCATGAGCAAGATCCGGTCCGACCAAGAGTCGAGGTTGAGCCGGACCAGCCGGTCTATGTCGACCAGCAAGTGGTCCCTGATGATGGAGGAGTTGGCGAATCTCATGGTGAGCGAGTGCATCCGCTTGTGCAGGCCGCCCGTCATGAGCAGCAGCGAGTGCTTCCCGAGCAGGTTGGCGATCGAGCCCGGGTAGCTGCACTCGAACAGCCGCCCTTCGTTCTGCAGTATGAAACGGTTCGTCTCCGGGTCGGCGGAGAAGACCGTGGGCTCGCCGAAGACGTGGGTCGTGAAGAGGGTCCCGAACCGGCCCACCCGGTCGTCGATGAAGGGCTCGGGGTTATCCGTCTTGTAGGCGGAGATGAGCTGGAGGGTCTCGCCAAGGAGCGGCAGCCCCAGGTTCCCCGGAGGCAGGGGGAGCCGGCGGCGGCGGGAGGAGCGGCGGTGGAGGAGGAGGGCGGCAGCGAGAGACGTTGAGAGGAGGAGGGCAATGGTGATGAAGAGAGCCATGATGAGGCGAAGGAAACGATCAAAATGCGAGGCGAAGGGTACGATGATATGGCTTCACAGAGAGAGAGAGAGAGAGAGAGAGAGAGTACAGACCAACGTCTGTCAGCGTACACAGATTGGGAAGGCGTTGCCCTTTATATGTGAATTTAGAGAGAGAGAGAGAGAGAGAGAGAGAGAGAGAGAGAGGGTTATGGTAGGGAGGGTAGGGAATGAGAGAAGCACACACGAGTGTAAACTGGCAAGAAGAATCAGAAGCATTAAAGGTTGGATTTTTACCATTTTATCATCTCTCTCTTTCTCTTGATCTCGATCTCGACAAGACTACGTGTAAACTGGATAACGACACGAGCAATTCCTTTTTCTGTTGAGGGCTACAAAATGAAAAATTCTCTATTCCTTTTCTTTTCCCTGGCCCGAGAAATGAACTTAAAGATGGGAAAAGGAGAGAGAACTCCAGCCCCTTCCAACTTTCGAATTTCCTCTTCTTTTCAACTAAAAATTCCCATAAAAACGGAAATAGATCGCTTAACGTTAGGCGATCTCCACCATTGAAATGCCCCCAGTACAATAAGGGGGCCCCACTTTCCCTTCTCAAAAGAACTGGATGCCGGACGTGAAGTACATCCATGTCAGGCAATTCAAGTTTCATAAAAACCCTGCTACGAACTAAACTCTAAAAATTAATCCTTTGATTTTTCCTTCCTAAAAAGAAAAAAATCATGAATTTTTACTTGAGGGAGAGAATTACTCTCCATTAGTTTTTCCACCAAATGCAAATTGACGTTGCACATGACGAGATTAACAACATCGATATACAAAAATGACACGTTATTAAAAAGCCAACTAGATGGCAACTTTTTATGAATCATCGTTATTCCTGATTTATTTGAATTGCGGTAATTCTTTTCTATGTTAATAGGTTCTTTTAAAAGATCAGTGTTAATTACTCCATGTGCCACATTAGCTTTGATTAGACACGAATTTGAACTATGGATGTCTTGGGCTCTCGGGCCTTTTTTTTTTTTTTGTCATCGAAATAGTTAGAGAGCTACCGTCGTATAGGCAAAAAGTTCAGATGTATTTATAAGTTTTAGCCTTTTTGTTTTTCACTAAACTTGGACTGATAATCTGTCAAAAGGAATATATAGTTAAAGAATGCTGTCAAAAGCTTGTCAAGTATACTTTAAATCTCTCTTCATTTATCATTTTCCCCATAACGTCCATTCGCTCTGTGTCATTTCGCCAACTCCACCACATGATCATTTTCCCTGCAATATTTTTTTGGTATTCATTTGAAATTTAAGAAAAATTACAAAAAATGATTTTTATTATTTTTATTTTCTATTTTTTTCGTTCTGCATTGAATGGTCACTGATCACAAGTTACTTTGGAAAGAATATGGAAAATATTTTCTACTTTCTAAAGGTATTTTTTTTTTCATTGTATCTTGCTTTCCATAAGAGGAACGCCGAAAAATATCCATAAAATATTTTCCTGAAAGTTATTTTCATGAAACGAATGTAGTGTTAATGTTTTCATTTCTGATTTTCTAATTTCTTGAGCTGGGTATAATGTTGAGGCAGCATTATCTTTTCGCACTTCCCATTCCTCTCTTGCCTCCTTTTTCGGCTTCTCTTTCTATCCTTGCGGGGCATATTCTCATGCTGGGTCCAACTCGATTCTAGAAGGAAGCATGAGCGGTTCTCTTTTGTCCACACTTTTGGAAAATAATTTACGAACTCTTTTTCCTTCTTTGACACCTAAAGATCATTATAAGAGAGGCAGAGAAAAAGAGTGAATAGATCAAATTATAATTAGCTAATAAAGCTTCCCATCAATTAGATAGAATGAGGGAGGCCATCACTGTTCTTTCCGCTTCTATATCACTGTTGAAATAGCCTCTTGCCGAACACAACCCGATTCACAGATATTTCTTCCTGTTTTTCCCTTTTATCACAAGCATCGGCGACGAAATCTTCGTCCTGTTGAAGTCGATTATGCTACTCATCGATTTTAGACGTTCAATTCGACGAAGGATAACGTAGTTTATGTCTTGTCGCGACGATCTCCATTTTTACCACGATTTAGTTTAATATGCTCCGGAGGAATGATTTTTCGTTTTTAAGCCTGATTAATTTCGACTTAACCTTGGCGTAAGAAGGGGGGGAAACAAAAGGGAGGAAAGTACACTTACCGATTTATTCGTGATTAATTGGCAAATCATCATCAACTCATGCAAAAACTAATCCATCAAATGCTTTATGCCAAGGTGGGTGAGTCCCCACTTCGATAGCAAAGTGAAGAGCGAGGGCTATAAATTATCTCTACGTGTCCCATAATCATGAGTTAGCGTGTTATAGTAAACATTCTTCTCTTTAAAGTAAATTTTCCTCGCAATTTTTCGTACCTCACTTTTTCTCATATCGTAGATTAATATCTTAAGTACGTTTTTATAAATGTTTAGAAGCAATTTGTTAATAAGATATTTTTTGGGGGTTATCATAAGATGGTGGAGCCACATTAAACCACATGGGTCCCCCGGGAACGAAGGATGTGATTTAGCTTTCTGCCCACCAGGCAACCCTTAATTAGTGATCCCTAACTAAGAAATTGAGAAGTATCTCCTGTACCTTTTTTATTGCGTAATTCGTCTTTAAGGAAGCCTTTTTCTCGATCGATTGATCTTAATCATGTCGTTATCATAATGGCGTTGTGCCCACCCGCACAGCCCGTGTTCTTTCAAATAGTAGAACAGTAAATATTACCTATCAATTGATAGTTGTGTTAGTTGAGAGTTTTTCCCTTATGCCAAGGTTAAAAGTTCGAAACTTACAATTGTTAGCGTTTTAAATGGGGGGCCATGGTGTTAGGGTTATGTGTTAATTTCTCCCGAAGTATAGAGGCCTAGTTCTTTTGTGTCGTCTGGGCACGGAGGCACGTGATGAATTTCTCGATCATATAAAAAAAGAAATATATATATGCATTTTTTAATTAAGAGATATATAAGACTAAAATACATTCTTAATCCCCATTATCGACGTTAAATCGATCCGTCCCCTTTAAAGACCCTTTTTGGCATCCTCCTTGACGTAAGCACTTGAAGTTGTTTCGGGAGACGAGAAGACAAATAAAAAAAATCTATGCTTTTGGCTTGTGGGTCCAGCTATTATTATCTTTTCACTAAACTTAGTTTCAGAAAATGAGTGAAACACTAAAAATCCGAGACTTTGGCAATTTGGTCCATAGTTCTAGAGATCGGGAACCAATTTTATCAAGTTTGGTTTTTGATTTTAAGGGAAACCGAACCACCCTAGACCATGCATGCCTCTAATAAGAATACGCTTATTCCCAAAATAAAAAGATTTCAAAAGAAGAAGGGAAGATGGCTCTCTCTCTCTCTCTCCATTGAATTATAAAAGCAGAAACGAATGGGGAAAAAGGAAATTCATCATCACCCAAACCAGTCTCGCACGTGCGAATGTCCACAGTCTTTTTATGCTTAATGACGTGGGCCGAAAATGGGAGAATTGAGAAATTTTTCAAAAGTGACACCTAAGGTCCCCAATTCGGTGGTCCAATAAAGCAATTTCGACCCTCCCCTTTTGCCCTCTTAGGGGGGGGGGGGGGGCGGTGGTGACTGGTGAAGGACTAGCTCGATTGACACATTGCCTTTTTGGGCTTCTTTGTCCCTAATCAAGTGGCATTAGGACTTAAGCTCTTGGCCAAGTGTACATCGTGTCTCTTTCAGATTCACCCCTCCTGCTTCTATTTCTTTCACGCCCCCGATAGGCTGGTTTGCCATTAGGTTTACAGTCGCCCCAATTAATCAACTCAATCACCCACTTTTCATGGTTGACAATGTGGCAGCCACAGTTACGAAAAGAGAGAGAGAGAGAGAGAGAGAGAGAGAGAGAAGAAGATGAAGAAGGAAAAGGGAGATCCAAGTGTTACCCAAAGGTCACTGTGCGCCGCGTTTTACTTTTTGATTGAGAGGTGCTGCTTTCTTGCTTGCCAAAGGGGAACATCGCTTTATCTCTCTCCTCATGTTGCGTATAATGGTGTGCTATAGTGCATAGTGTTTCTAAGTAGCATACAAATAATTCATGCACTTTGGCCTCACGTGTAATGTGATACATTGAATTTTACTTTGTTCGACGTGGATCCTAGGTTATCGAAGAATCTCAATCTAATTCATAAACTATATGAAATTGTTTGATTGGTCTTGCAAACAGTGATTAGCAATATGATTAGACAGATAGCTAGGCAAACAAATCACACGAATATGAAGATTACTTAAAAGATTAAATCGAGGCATTTGAATATGATTCTCGAAGCAATCGGTCACCTAATTCGCTATGATTAGTTGCTATGGATGCTTTACTAGCAAATACATTTTGCGTAAGAGAAAAAAAATAGATTTTTTGCTAACAAGCGCAGTTTAGTATTTTTTTTTTCTACTTCTTATCTATAATTAGTGCATGAGAATTGAAATATTTCCTTCATAAGTAAGGTTGATTAGTGTTTCGGGAACACTTGCAAACAAAATTAATGAAAAAAGAAGGGGCAATAGATACGCACTTCTCCAACAAGTGAGGGGTATTACTTGTGTTAATTTAATGATTGCATTAGAATTGAAAATCTTTTCCTTGATAAGTACGATTAACCAATGTTTTGTGAACACTCGCTAACAAGATCCATGAAAAACAAGGCTTTTGTCCCCCCATGCAACGTAACCCACTTGAAGATTTATCAGCTTGATTAATGATCAGAAAGGCCATGTCTGTATGACTCGAACGCAGGATTCATACTACAAAGGCACGTACAATTCCATATTCAGCTTCTCCATTTCGAATTTCGACTCGCATGTCGCGTGATTTCACGAGGCTACCTCTTGACTCTTCCATGGATTTCGCCTTAACAAACCCGAATGAGAATAAGCAGATAAACAAAGTGAAGGGCTCAAGAGCATCAAACTTTATAGGGGAAGCAATATTCCAATCACTTCGAGAGGCTCTTTACTTTACACTGAGATCATGGACCACGAGATACAATCATTCAGCGTCTAATTATCGAGATCGCTCAACTTCGAGAGAAGCGGATGCCAAAGAGAAGCAGCTGGTTGAGGGCACGAGCTGTGCGGAGGTAAAAAGCCGGGCGAACTTTTCCCTTTAGGGACAGAAAAAAGAAATGAAAGGTTTGAAAGCTAAATGGTGTTTCGTGATGGAGGAGGAGGAGGGAGGAGGGAGGAGGGAGGAGGGAGGAGGAGGAGGACGGTGGTGATAATGATGATGATGATGACGGTGGTGGTGAGGGCAAAGGTTGTCGTCCACTTGGGCGTGTCGCTCGCGACCGGGTGTGGCCATCGCTTTCCTACCTTTCGAGGGACATGCCCCCGACATTTCCACGTTCGGAATCATGGTTTCCCACGGTTCATGATTCCTCGACGTAACTGAACTCGTGCAGTCTGTCCCTCTGGCGATTCACCCACCCGGTCATTGTCTTTTTACAGCCTCAGGCCATTATCGTCCCCTGCTCGTGCACCTTCTCTTTGCTCGACGAGCTTTATCATCGTAAACGAAAGCGTATATTCTACTCTTATCCCCGTATCATTGAAACACTGCAGGTCAAAAGGTACTCAGGCTGTAGTTCGATTCAGCTCTTGCGAGGAACTTCGGCCCTCTAATATCCTTTTGAAGCGAGGGTTGGGTCGTTTGATAGAAAAAATTTTGTAGAGCATCGATTGAAAGCCAACGTTAGCAAACCTGAATTAGGCATCTTTGGAAAGACATTGCACAGGTTTGATGACTATTTTTCAACCCATCTCGCCTTCATAGTTCTATCCTTATGTTACACACAATCTCTCTCCTCTGCCACTGCGCCACTGCTCAACCCCACCATCTATAGATTAAGGGTTGGGTCGAGCACGACAGAATTCAAGACTCGGCGACGGCAGCTTCGTAAAGCAGAGGGTGACACATAGGGGAAGAAGGAGAAGGTGAAGGCAACAGCAACATCGGAGCCCCGGCCTGGCACGGCAGCCCTGAGCTCGAACCCCTCAATTCAAAAACTATCATTTCCATATAATTTTTACAGCTTGGTAACTCATAGATCGAACCCGGCAGTTTCATATTCACTACTCCGGAATCATAAGTTATAACTCCGATGTTTCTCCCGACTACATGACCAAAGGGTTTGAACCCTTATCGGGCGTTCCGAAACGTCATTAATCTGTCTTTCTTTTTGTTCTCTCGGTCATCTATGTTCATTTTTTCTTTCCTCCCTGGTCTGAGGCGGCTGGAGTATAAGGTCAACTTGATAGGCGTTGGGCCTGGGCCCGTTTATTACAATTCGAGAGCTGTTGGTGCATTGCCGACGTCGGGAAGTATTTGCGCTATTCCTTTAAGAAATGTCTCGGAGATCCTCGTGTGGTATCATGATGCGTTATGCTTTGAACGAGAGACGATGGGCTTTCTTGGGCTAGGACCTTTGGGCAGTGGGGTTAAGTTCCCAAATTACAAATCACAAACGGGACAAATCCAAAATTGGGCGTTGGAGCCTACATTCATGAAGAAGCCACCCCGTCCTCCGATTCCAAGTTGAAGTCTATTTTCAGCCCAAAATCGAAAAACAGTCTTTCGCCCTCCCTCCTCCTTGTCGGCCCTGGCCCGGTTCTCGGCACCACCTTGCCCATTTCCTTGCCACGCTTTGGATCGACTTAGCTGTCTGCAGATGCGTCGGTAACTTAAGAAGCTTTCGTCCAGCTTCCTCGAATCGGCGGACGCTACATCCAGAATCACTGGCCACAACGCAGCAACCTCTGCAGAATGTTCAGTGTATGGTCGTGTCTTCTATCGCCGGCCATGTTCCCAATCCTCGTATGAGCCGATGCTCGTGCGTCATGGCATGGACGGACGAGGCTTGCTCGACGGACACCTGCCAGAAAAGTGACGGGCATCCTTAGTAGTTAGTATACAGGAATCAAGAGGGCCCCGCTGAACAAGTGGGGATCGCCCATCGACCATCCAACCCTTCCCCACCTCCGGATAAGGCTCAGATAAGCCCCGACCCACTCACGTCCATTGATTTTCTTTCATTCCTTTGTTTCCACCAATTGCTTTTCAACTCAACCAAAACAACCCCATCAAAATAGAAAAACAGAGGAAAAAGGAAGAAGAAGAATTGGAACTCTAGAAAACCCACAAAGAACGCAACAAAAACCATTTCCCTCCGCATTATAATTTATAAGATATAGTATCCACTTCCGTGCCCCCAGCACCATGGCTGCCGCAGCCGCCGCGACCTCCTCCTACTTCTTCGGAACCCGCATTGCCGACCCGAAGCCGAGCGTCGGGCGATTCCAAGCCAGGTTCGGCTTCGGAGCCAAGAAATCGCCTCCCCCGAAACCCGCCCCGAAGAGGTTTGATGGGGAGCGGCTGGTCTGGTTCCCGGGGGCTGAGCCGCCGGAGTGGCTCGACGGGACCATGGTAGGTGACCGGGGCTTCGACCCCTTCGGGCTGGGGAAGCCGGCGGAGTACCTGCAGTTCGAGCTGGACTCGCTGGACCAGAACCTGGCCAAGAACTTGGCTGGGGAGGTGATCGGGGTGAGGGTCGAACCGACCGAAGTGAAGCCGACCCCGTTCCAGCCGTACAGCGAGGTGTTCGGGCTGCAGCGTTTCCGGGAGTGCGAGCTCATCCACGGGCGGTGGGCGATGCTGGGCACGCTCGGCGCGCTCGCCGTCGAGGCGCTCACCGGGGTCGCCTGGCAAGATGCTGGCAAGGTACGCACCACCCATCATACACAATGCAGTTCTCTACGCACGGACAGTGTCTTAATGAACACAGAAAAACTGTCCATATTCACAGCACCAGATGATGCAATCCCATGTAAAGCAATTGTTGTTCAACGGATTGTTCCTTGAAATTTAATCTGGCTGATTTGGCTTAGTTGAGATGGTAAGGGAAGGGCATCGAAATCCCTCGCCCTTCCTCCTTTCGTCGTCGTCGGGAAGATTTTTTGGTACGTTTGACTACCCCGCAAGTGACAACCACACGTTTGAAAAAGTACGGTGTTTCCACTGTTTGTCCATGCTTTATATCCTCTTTCCATGGTTTTGGTTGTAGATTATGGATAGAAAAATATTAGTCTCTTCATTCTCTAAAGAGTAGTGCTCGAGTCTGCTCTTCATGACGACTATTCAAATTAACAAACGAGATACATAATCACATAATAATATACAAAATCACAGAGTATCTTGCTCTTCTGTCAACATTAATGCTGAAGGTTGCATGTGTGGTACCCTTTGCTTCGTCGTCGTGGCTCATTCCATATCAAAGCCTGAATGCCTAGCTTTTTGCAGTGGATGGTGATGGTGGGGGTCGAGAAATTAATTGCCATCGTGTGTTATCGATTAGAACAAGGTTATACGGCGTGTTAACACTTAAAACCGTGATTAATTTGCTTCTTCCTATTATAATATGGTGTAAAATTGTAAAAAAGTTGCATGCTTTAAGTTCTTCCACGAGAGAGGAAAGGTCCTGCAAAAAATCACTTTTCTGTCTCTCCCTTTTGTGTTTTAGCATATACTTTTGAAACTGTTTGAAACGACAAATAAAATATTTGAATATCACACCATACCTAAATACAACGGTCTAAATTTTTAGGATGGTTGATAGTCTCATAAAGTTTGAGAAAGATGACTTGTTCAGCAAGTTCCTTTCACTTTTCGTAACTAGACAAACAATTCATTTCGTTAACCTAAAAACAAGAATGGTCGAGTAGAAAATCAAGAATTGATCGAGGAACCCTCAATTCCAAACTGAACTGGCATCCCAAGCAACGAAAGATATTTGCTCATGCGAGCATCACAAATCAACAAGGCAACGACAACATGACAAAGGCAGTAGTACCTTCATTTTTGATCGAAAATTATTCTATTTTGACGTATTTTCGTACTTACATATGACATTTGCTCAATTAACAAAGTTCGAACCCTTGTTTTTTTTTTTCTATAATTTTCAGGTGGAGCTCGTGGAGGGATCCTCCTACCTGGGCCTTCCGTTGCCCTTCTCGCTGACGACGCTGATATGGATCGAGGTGATAGTGATTGGGTACATCGAGTTCCAGAGGAACGCGGAGCTCGACCCGGAGAAGAGGCTCTACCCCGGCGGCTACTTCGACCCGCTCGGCCTCGCCTCCGACCCGGACAAGAGGGAGAACCTCCAGCTGGCCGAGATCAAGCACGCCCGCCTCGCCATGGTCGCCTTCCTCATATTCGGCCTCCAGGCCGCCTTCACCGGCAAGGGCCCGATCGCCTTCGTCGCCACCTTCAACAAATGAGCCTACTCGTCCAAACTCGCGGTCGTTCCTTGGCACTTCCTTTTGGTACGATGATGAAGCTGTAAAATGGATTTGTTATGTTATTCCCACTTAATTCGACATGTCATAAGGCGATTGATTAATCCCTGCTTGATTATTCAATGAGCTTATCATTAGGTGGACTAGCTAGATAAAATAAAGTACATTGCCTTGCCTTCCACCCAGTCAACTCCGGCAAGCGGCCGCTTGAAAAAAAAAGTGTGCTTTTTAGGCTGTAAAACTTCTCACGACCCATGTTTAATTTAGTCTAATCCCACTCCTAATCATTCAATTGTTCTCGGGCAAACCACTTCTGATGGTTCATGAGCTTTCCCAAGTTGTCATTAGGCCAGCCTCGCCATTCCAGTTGTTTGAACAAGTCAGCTACCTCCCCCACGCTTCTTTTCCCCTTCTCACCTTTCTCAGCTATATAAGGTTTTGTTTAGCCACGGACGGCTGTCCTGAGAAAACGGTATTCATGCCTTAATGGCGGGGGAGCCTTTGTTTTCCTTCCTTCTTTAATTAGGGGAATATCTTGAAAATCGAGAGAATCTTGTTAATGTTGCCCTCTGCATCCCCCTTTGGACACTGATTAATTTATGTGAAAATGGCGAGAGTACATATGGACTATGGAGATACTTTCCTTTTTCCTTTTCTTGGGATGTTTTCAAAAGGGACATTGCTGACAAGCGACCCTAGGGCTTACTAAGATGGAGAGAGAGATAATAGAAGTTATTTGCGCATTCGGCTAAAATTCAGAGACCATTCGTATTATTTTCTCATAGTAAAATTAAATCCAGTCACTTTACGAAATGATTGGAAAATACTTTTTTGAATACTTGAAAATTTTGTCTTCTCAAAGTATCAACCGTTTTGTTATCGTGCAATTAACATCTTGATGATGATTATTGTTTTTTTTTTTTGACTTGTTGAGAATAAGAAAGCCCACGTCACGAGCAATGAACAAATTGGTTGGCATTCTTAAATGGCATTTGATGCGCTTCATGCCTTAACAAGTGCTTTCAAAGCACGTTCAACTGTTGCTCTTTCCTTTTTGAAGGAATATGCCATCCGTTCGAACTGTGAGAAAAGGTATAAAAAAAATTCATAAATTCATTGCACTGATATTAATTCAATATTAAGCATTTCAATTGTGCCACTTTAATCTTAAATATTTTCGCATCTGTGGCATTTCAATTCGCCCAACCAATTTAGATTAGAAATCACTGATATGAAAATCAGATATTTTAATCGACACAAATGGCAAGTGGAACAATCAAGGCTAACGTGAACAATTTTTTATAATTTTGGTATATTCTTTTCTTCTTCTTCTTTTCCTTCGATTTGGTCGGCAAGTGTTGCACCCCTTTTGCTATATCTGGGTGGAGGCTTTCCCTGCCTCCCCTCATGACTAGAGAAGGCTTGCAGCCCCTCGCCGGCCAAAATAAAGAGGAAAAAGAAATTAAGAAATTAAATTCAAATTTTTTAAAAATGTCAACGCTAGTACTAATTGCGTGTCGCGAAAAGACCGGTGTTCACATCAGTGATATCATATCTAAACTAGTTGGTTGGGTAGAATTGGTGCCAATATGAAAAGATTTAAGACTAAAAGAGATTTCGAATCGAATCCATACAAATGCAATAACTTTGAGATTCTTTGAGATTCTTTTTTCGGTACTTTTTCTTTTCGAATCACATGTCCCCACGCTCTCCAAATCAGAATGTTTAGATTTCCAGATCGTACAAAAGAACACAGCATGCATCGAAATGGCGAAAACTCGCATTCAAGGAGCGTTTGAATTTCAATCTCTGCCCTCCGTTCATTCTATTTCTTCATTTTGCAGTACCTGAAAAGAACCTAATTTTCTCCCCAGTGCAATAAAAAGTCTTTATGGCCCAAGAGGGGGAGTGGGCAAAACCCAAGTGTGAATCCAAGGAGGAGTGCAAGAGAACGGAATCCCACATTAAATTCACGCGTAGCTCTCGCCAAGATCCATGAGAGCGTCGGCGCGGTGGTGGGTGGTGGCCACCGGCCACCGCCGATCCGCCAACGTCGGCACTCATCCGACGGTGACCAATTTACGCCATGGAATTCAATTCTCGGTTTGGCCCGTCGGTTTCGCTCGTCAATTAATGGGCGCAATAAAGACCGAATCCCATCAAACGGAAATCCCATAAATGCCCCTGCCCACGATATTCCGGTGGGGTTTCGAGAGTTTGAACGCGAAGATCGGCACCTGGGCCCTGCACGTGTAACGCTAGCGGGGCGTGCCCCACCTGGGAGGCACTGATCGTTGACCGCCTCCCCCCTTTGAATCTTCAAAGTCAAAGGCACCGTGCTTACCTTACCTGCCCCTCTCTCCAAGTGTGAAAGTCGAATTGGGAAAACGACCCCCTCTTCTTTTACATATGGTAGGACCGATTCCTGATCTGTCGTCTCTTTCCTTTCTTGTATGGACCGTGCAATCCATACACACGCAACTCTGGAAAGAAAAGCCTCTTTGATGGGTACTGCAATCTTTCCTGGGGGTACCACTTACAAACATCTCCCACCCTTTCAAAAGCTCGAGCAGCAACTCGTTTCACACGCCGGGGAACCCGAGGATTGTGACTGAATTGAATGTGACATAGAGAACTCAAGAAGAGAGAGAGAGAGAGAGAGAGAGAGAGAGAGAAGAAACCACGACAGAGAAGTTTGTGAAGCAATTTCTTTACTTCAATCAAATAAACAAATAACATCGAATCCCTCTCAGTGCCTCCCCTCACTGCTGTCCACCGCATCCTAACACTACAGCTCAAGGTTAGATGAAAATGCCTACCCCTTTACAATCAAGAATCTCCCACGATCCATCTGGATCATCCCTCCTAAGAGTAGGCAAAAAAATAATAATCATGATGAATAAGAAAGACATCTTGTCTCTGTTTTTCCTCTGTTTCTTTCGGTTTATTTGATCATCAATTTCATTCTGAAACAATGGAGATTGTGCCGCTAGAGATGCTCCCGTGGCTATCTTCGCAAAGTGTTAATGCCCTCTCTAAATTAGCTACAATGTCGGTCATGGTTGGCCTGTCCTTCCCTTCCAAATTCACGCAATGCATCGCCGTGTAAGCCACCAGCTCGACTGCCTCCGCCTCGTTTGACTCCGGCGACCCCACCCTTGAGTCCAAGATCTTCTCCAATTCCCCGGCCATTATCACAGGAACGGCAAAATCCACAATGCTGATCGGCATCCCTCCATCCTCACCATTCTTAAATATCGCCCGCCTCCCTGTCAGCAATTCTAACAACACCACCCCCAGGCCATACACATCACTCTTCGCAGTCAACACATTTAGACTGTAGTACTCAGGATCAATGTACCCAACCGTTCCCGCAGCCTTGGATGGTCTCAGGTCATGATCGGACGCAGGACCCATCAATGACAATCCAAAATCGGACACTCGGGCTGTCCAGTTGGCATCCAGCAGGATGTTAGAAGATTTGATGTCTCTGTGTATAATGGGAGGCACTGCGTAGTTGTGTAGATATTCGATCCCTCTGGCGGCATCTAACGCAATCTTGATCCGCATCTTCCACGAGTTCACAGGACTACTACTTCTCTCGACATTGTCTTTACTATGCAAGTGATCGTAAAGAGCTCCGTTCTTCATGTACTCATATACTAGGAGCCTCTCATCTTTTTCTTCACAATACCCAACTAGCCTAACCAAGTGTTTGTGGTGAAGGCGGGACAAGAATGAAAGTTCCGATTCAAAAGCGCTTTCTTTCTCCTGGAACTTCTTCGTCCTTGGACCAGTCTCACTCCTTTTTATGGCAACTTCACGACCATCAGGTAATTTCCCTCTGTAAACAACACCGAAGCTGCCAGCTCCAATTTTGTTCTCGAGGGAGAAGTTGCCAGTGGCCACTGCTAGCTCTGCTAAAGAAAATTCCTCCGCCTTATCGGCGTGCTTCGAAGACGTTCCGCTT
Source organism: Melaleuca quinquenervia (assembly GCA_030064385.1). NCBI lineage: Eukaryota > Viridiplantae > Streptophyta > Magnoliopsida > Myrtales > Myrtaceae > Melaleuca > Melaleuca quinquenervia. The sequence goes on from CM057724.1 coordinate 21,100,678, forward strand.
CTCTGGCGCCTCATTGCTCTTGAGCTCTGGCGCCTTATGGTGGATGATCTTGAAGGAGGGCTAGTGTTCGATGTTGTCTGGCCATTAGAATCCCCCCTGGTAATTCTAGGTTGAACTGAATTATGCACCTTCTTTTTCCCAAAACAAACCCCACTCCACAAGCAATAAATCAGAGCGCAAATTCCTGCCAAAAATCCAACTGATCCAACAATCGCAAAGGCCAACAATCCCCTTCTAAGAGATCGTGATGGGGAGGATGGAGGGGAGACTGGCCCCGGTGGCAATTGTGGCGGCATTAATTGTGGGGGAGGTGGAGGGGTTTGTAATTGGTTAGTACAAGGCTGGCAAATCACACCAGAGCCACTGCATAGGGTCTGTGACAGACCATATATGCCACATTCACAAGCCGGCTGAACACAAGGCCCTGGAAGTATTCCTGTCAATGGAAGCTCCTCAAGCCCCCCACCTGACTCACTAGGCCAACCAGGACCCCAACACATGATTGAATAATTACTTGATGTCAATCCACAAGTGAAATTCGAACCCGAAACAATCAACTCGAATGGAATTACATCAGTTCCATTGGCTGAATACTGGCCATTGCCACCCCAACAAGTGACAGTGCGATTCACTTGCCTCAATGCACAGCTATGACTAGCACCTAGAGACAACAAAGAGAACTCAAAGGACGAATGTGAAGGAACATCTAACTGCCCAAAATCATTGTTCCCTCTGCACACAACAAAACCAGTAGAATTAAACCCACAAGCATGTGAACCACCTGCAACGATACTCGACATCGGCATGCTCCCAAACCCATCTTGAATAGCATCCAATATTTGAGAGCTACCCCAACATTGGATATGATTCGTGTTCATCGTTATTCCGCAAGAAAACCCAAACCCAGATGAAATCGACAAGAATCGATCAGTCCCAGGTGGTACCTGAAAAGATTGATCGATCCTCCAGCATTTCACCTCTCCTGTGGCATTCACCAATGCACAGACTTGGTCGTCACCAACGGCGAGATTCTTCAACGGGGCTGACTCGTTCTGATAGACCCTTCGCGGCACGAGGGTAGAATTGGAAGTGAGAGTGTCCCAGCAGAGGAAGGTCGACCCGCCTGACATGAGGCCACAGAAGTAGTCCCGGCCGCCGGAGACTGAGGAGAAGGAGACGTTGGGGTACACGCCGAGGAGCTGACCCCCGCGGTAGCACTGGACGGAGCGGGTGGGCTGGCTGGACACGACGCCGCACACAGTGGCGGAGGCGTAGGTGGCGGAGATGGTGGTGCCCGCGCCCAGCCCATGGGCGGCCGGAAGGGAGGCGGCGATGGCGAGGAAGAGGACCACGGCTGGTAAGCGTGGTGTCGTCATACAAGGGGGCCTATGGCGGCGGCGGCAGAGGAATCTGATGGGTTGGTGGGTCGCTGCTTCATTGGCGGAGACGACCCAGTTCGAGAGAAAGGAGAACGGAGCTTATGAGTTCAATAAGCGAGCGAGCAACAGAAGAGAAGAGGAGAGGGAGAGAGAGAGAGAGAGAGAGAGAGAGAGAGAGAGAGAGAGGCTGAAAGTTTCAGTTTTTTCCTTTTTCGGGACTCGCGGTGTTTGGATACGCAGTTTGAAGAAGACGGCGTCGTGGGCGAACGACGTAGGCTCTCCCATCCATCCGAGGCTGCGGTCTGTTGGTCAGAAAGGTCATTTTCCTCGACTTCGTTCGGGCTTTTCAAATTCAACGGACGTTTCAATGGGCAGACTTCGCTTTCGCGGCGAGCGACGACTACCCCCTCCCCCACCTGGAAAGTTACGATCATGCAGCTGATTCGGCAGTTAAGGACTTACTTAATCTCCACCCCCGTTCGTTCAGACCGAATCAAAAGAAATTTATGTCTATTTGGATCCCAACTTTCAACACCAACCGAGCATGCTTTTATTAGTAGGGCACGGACCCTACGGATTCATGAGGGCACCAAATAGATTTAATCCGCCTTGTTTTTACCGCTGTGAAATCGACGTGAATCAAGACTCGAGGCATTAATTTCTTGGCTAGAAAATTGGGTAGACCTCAGGTGGGCCCAACATAAGCCAGAGATTCCTCTTGGATTTTCATTGTATTTATCCTTCGATTTCATATTTAACATCGTTACAAAGATCATTCAATCTTTAGACAAAATGCAATGGCTCGTTTCTAGGGAATTATCCCGACACCACCGTTATTATTTATTTATTTTTACGTTTTGGTAGGATTATGAAGTAGTTAATTTAGTGGGAAAGGAAATTTATTAATGAAAAGAGCTGGAGAGATGTCAAATGTAGGTTCCGAGGTATGAACGAGTTGGTGTTTGATGCGAGGTCGAGGATGATGTCTGCGATTCTCCTTAAAATACAAGTGCAGATACAGAAATGGACAAACCGACTCATTAATTAATCACGTTCGATCAACGATGGCGAAAATTGACCCCCTCGCGGGTCCAAAAAACGAAACCTGTACTGACTCTCCCAACACACAAAATCCAGCACGCGACATTCCTTCTTGTCCTAACGTCAGAGCGTTTGGTGTCTTGTGGATTCGAGGCCGCCGGAGACGCGTCTGAAACCGCAGGGTGCGGTCTTCATCTCGTGGAGTAATCTATAGTTAACGGGTCAAATGACACGAGCTTCATGTCCGGTGTGCTGACGGTCAAGCACGCTTTCGGGACCATCAAGAAGGTGGCTGAATCCATTTGGCTATCGTGGGGGGAATTTCTAGAATGCGAGTCCGGGACCCCGATCTTTTTCTCGACCCCGGTCGTTCTCGGTCCCCATCATCCTCTTCGTTGATCGCCTGTTTTCCTTGAACGGATGATGCATTCTTGATGTTGCAGGACTCGTTCAACGCAGTAGACGTCGCGAAACGCGCTTGACTGTGCTGGGGAGTTGATTTAGCAGAAGGTGTCTAGGCATTCACGTGGAGGCAGAATGGCTGTGGTGGCGCCGCCAGGGGAGGTTTCTAGACCTTGATGGGAATGGAGATGACGTTAAGCAACGCACAGAACCATTCGCGCTGCACTCAATCTTCCTCGTCGCTACTGGCTTGAGCGGAAGTTTGACTATTGACGGAGTCCCTCCGCTCGAACCTTTATTTCGCGGTCTATTCCTAGATTTTGATACGACGACGACGAGCGTTGCGAGACCGTTTCAAGATTCTTCTTTTCGTGGAAGTTTGCTTCCAGGTGCGGGGAAATTTTCATCTTGCTCTTTTTCTGACCTTTCTATGGGTTCGTGAATGCAGAGGAAAGGAGGCGATTCGGTCAATGTTCAAACGAAATGAAAGCTGCTTTTCGTCAAGTCCTCCTATTTGATCCTTTCCTTACCGCTTGCGTCGCAACATGCTGGCCAGGGAAAATGAGGCAAGTCGTTGGCATGCTTACATTTCAATTGCAATGACACAATTTTCACGACGTCGCAGCATGTGCGACGAAATCCTTCCGCAATGTTTTCATGGATTGGTAGGATAAGCCCCTTTTCGGCACGTCATACCAGGAACTCACGCTTTTGTAAGCTGTAGAACTCGTCACGCTCTTCTTGTTTGGATCTGGACAAGCTTTCGCAACTCGCCCACATTCGACGGAAGAAGGGAAAAGAGAAAAAGAGAGGCTCGCCGCAAGCTTGCCCTCTTCGCAAGTTATAATTAAATTAATCACAAACCACATAAAATTTGCAGCGCAAGAAAATCTGAACTCAGATATACACACGCGATACGGGAACCGACATTCTTGATTCTGAAACCAGGCTTGCAGGCATACAAAAGGGCGAACAAGTTTTGGACAGCTGAGTGTTTTTCTTTAGTTTTTAACAAGAGGTGCATCCAAACCACTGGTCGCTGGATAAACTAAAGGGGCAAGAAAGCGAGATGACACGGAAGGAGGAGGAGAGAGCGATACAGCTACTGATGGTCTTGCTTTTCTTACCTGTCCATGGAAGTTTGTTGCCGACAATTAGATTTAAAAACCAATATTTTCACAGATGATGTCTACTGACTACCTGTAACTATGATTACAACACAAGTACCAGAAATATAATATAGGAAGAAGAAGAGGAGGAGGAGGAAGGAATTTGGTAGGTGAAATCCTCTGCCTTCATGGCAAAGATCTCTTGAACTCTGGCGTCGACTGGAGGGCCGCGAAGTAGGTTTTGTAAGGTAGCGATTGGGTACGAGAGGTGAAAAAAGACGACTCGTGATATTGATGAACACATTTCTCTTGTGAAGTTCAATCCTGCTGCAGAAGATCAAGAAATTGCAAAACAGACAAGGCTTCGTACTCCAACATGTAAAGTTTAACGTTAATCAGCTAAAACTGAGCAGCATCCCCGACACAGGACATTCCCAAATATGTATGTAGTTCACAGTTGAAATTCAATGAGGATTTGATACTACTAAGAGACTGATTTTCTCAAATTCCTGCACGCAGCAGGAACTAGTCTGCTACAGTAAAGGGGCATGGTTTTTATGTTTTTCGGTAGAAGCAGCCAAAATTTCGGAGGCACCAAGGGTGCTCAATTCTACAAGTAACAAGCAGACCAAGATTTCCAACAAATGAAGCTGCCATATGACAGGAAAACCAGACGGCCAGATTTCATACTAGTAGGTTGTCGTTTGAGTTGCACATTATATCCAGCCATGCAATCTTAGATCAAGACTATAAATGGCAATTCAGCAAAGGAAAACAAGAGCGATTGACCATTGCTATATAGGTAAAACATTCCAGCAACTGGTGAATATCTTTTTTCATTTATTCAATCAAGAGAGTGTTCAGCACTCCAAACATGCAATTGGGACATGCTACAGGACTGCAAGCACATAAATAATGTTACAAGGAATAGTACTTAAGATTCTATCTACACTGCGTACTAGGACTTCTTTCTATCGGCACAGATGCAGAAGTCAGAACTATGCTATATACTCAGCAAATATGGAAAAGATATTGACGCCTTTGGACCACCTGATTCCACACCAGCGAGACAATTGGGCCAACATCGACATTGCGCACGATGCCACTTCTTTAGAATCATACAAAAAGAATCGAGACATTGGGTTTAGATGCTACGATGGCCCACCAAAAGCAGGGATCCTATACTTCTGAAACCATTCTGGCATGTGAAATCGTTCGTAGAGCATGGGCCTCACATCTCTCTGCACAGAAAGTTGCTTAAGGAGTGGAAGCAGGACCTCCAGAAGCTGAAGCAGATGAAGAATATTGAGCAAAGTGATAGATCTTAATGAAAAATTTACTGTTAAAAGTTGTACCAAGAATAGTCCGACTACCTGATCATCATGCGGCTGTCCAGCAGAAAAAGGAATGCATGGAATCCCATTAATTGGCTGCAGCAAGAAACTGAATGGGTTGTTGTCAACGATGACTACTCGGCTGAGATCCTTTGAGAGGCAGGAAAGATCCTTCACGTGCTCCCGATACTCCCTGCAATTTCGGATCAGAACACCAGCAACTTAGATAAGTCCCTATACAGGCGAGTCATGTACCAATTGTGGAGATTCATCAGATTCCAGATCTTAGGATTAATTACTCTAGGAGATATTATTTAGCACCACATCAAGTCATGGCTTAGGAAACGCATAAAGATACCAACATCTAAATTTTTAACCAGCCAACATTACCCATCTGATCTTGCTCTAGGGACATTAAAATCAGTAATGAGACCTTTCACTCTTCTAGCTGAGTAGGATAAGGAGAAGGAGTCATTGATAAAAATTTATTTAATTTGGCCCCCTAAAATATCTGCAGAATAATGATGAACCTATTAGTTGAGACTGCTATGAGCATTTCAAATTCTTTTCGTAACCATCAATTAAAACTTATATTCTAAACCGCATTACAAATCTTCAGTCTATGTATTCCACGTGACAAAATACCTGCTCTCTCTTGAATCACTCATCTGAGATTTATTTGAACGACGACACATCCATCAAATCGTCCTAAAACTCAAGACTCTCAGATTTTTTTTTTAATGTATTGATATTTCATTATCAGATTCAGAGGTGAAAAACTGAAGAAATCAGTGCGACCTCAAGAGGATAGACATGGATTTATGTTCCCATTCTCAGTGGAAAAGTCACTTATATCACAGAGAAAGTAAATAGGAGAAGGTGTAAAGTAAGCTTACGTGCTAACTGTCGAAGGTCGATAAAGTCGCAAACTAAATCTATTCTCAACATCTATCGTGTCGACGAGTGGTCTTGCATATCCTGCAGCCATAAACATTTGACACAATGAACCTCAATCCCAAGCGGAATAAAAAAAACTTGAAAAATGATGTGGAGAGATAGCAACCTTCAAGTCCAGCAGTAAACAGCACGAGATCTGCAAACTCATGGAGCTGTTCTAGGAATTCTCGCAGGCCTGGGCGCTCAAACACCGTCACAAGGTTGACCTTAGGCCTTCCATCAGAGTCCTTTTGAAGTGTAATATATACTCAAAGAAACGATAATCAAGATAATTTATCCGAGTAGATACCAAAAGAATATCAGTCAACTCAAAACCATCATAGCTAGAATGTAAAACACCTTCTCTGAAGAAGCACATTCCAGGTCAAACCACTTCAATCCGGCTTCCACTGCTTGGTCTCGTATAGCAGCAGGCAGACTTGGCGTCTCGTATGCACATATTAGAGTTTCATCTAAATCGAGCACTACCTGCATTGCACGTGTTTAAATAGCATCATGCCGCTAAAAGACTGATCTGTATACCCTGAAAGAAACAGAACACATTCGATCCTACCCCACTTGTATACTTGAAAGAAACAGAACAGATTCAATTCCCTTCTTTTCAAGTGATTTCAATCGTTTCTCCGCCTGCTTGTAGATATTATTTCGAATTACTTATGATCTTTAATCACCACTAGTCAATACATGTGAAAATGTCAACAAATTGATAGGCTTAATTTTGCTTGACCCAAATACACGGCATTACCATTCAATTGATATCGCCCCACCCCCCCAACCAACAAACATACAAATAGAGAAATCATCAGTACACTTTCAAAAGAAATACACAAATCCCAATCAAAGTAAAAGATGACATCATGAAAACGATTCCACGATTAGCTGAATAAGAGAGTATATAGCAACTTCAATCGAGACTAATTAACACCAGTGAAACAACATCCACAAAAACCTATTTAAATTATATCTCATCCGCAGTTTCCTCCCTTTAGCATAATTATACAATGAATATCAGTCACAGCATAGAGAAATTTCCAAGCTTTAATCAAGCAGCCAGCAGGGCAAAACGAATTTCGTTACCGTGAGCCTCCCCACGCCTTCAGGAGAATCGGCATCCTCGTCGGTGGCGACACCGGCGGGTGGATCCTGGACGGGCAGCTCGGCGAGGGGCAGGGGCTTGAAGGATGGGAAGCGAGAGAGGAGGAAGTGGTGAGTCCCGAGAGCCGTGGCGATGCGCAAGAGAAACTGGAACAAGAAGGAGAGCAAGTCCCACAGCGACCTCCACAGCTGGATCCTCGTCCCAGGCGACTGGGTCAACTCGGCAGACATCTCTGATTCTGAAGAAGATGGAGAAACAACAAAGTGGGTCTGTGCGTGCGTCCGTGCGAGGTTCGTTAATGGTTTGTGTCAGAAAGTCACAGAAGCCCAATCTCTTAGCTCGTCCTTGCTCCGGTACAGACAAAGAAAGTCGATCGAGAGAGAGAGAGAGAGGGAGAGAGATGGGACGCGCCCACATGGCGACTGAGAAAAGAAAACCAATTTATATTTCGTCTCGGCGTCGTGGGTCAGAGGCGATTAACGTAAATTCTTGACGCAGTAAAGAAATTGCAGCTGTGGATAACAGAGAGACACTTCTCTTTCCGGAGGCAGGAGCAGCCATATCAGATCCCCGTCACCCAATACTCAAACCTCGTGCAAAATGGTAATGGGTTCCGTTAAAAACAATAAAGCAAGGGATAATCTTTGGAAACTGTCGTCACGCACGGATCCAAGGCGTGGCCTTGAGGACGAGGCCATGAATCTTGAAAAAAAGCAAAAGGTGAAAAGGACGTCTGCACATCCCATGAACTGGACACGCTACTGAAATATCTGCATATGCTGTATACAAACGTAATCTTTAGAATACATATCCGAAATCGGGAGTGGTTCTACGAATAGACTCGTCCACCTTAAGACCGAGAAAACAAATGGGATGAGAAGGACCGAAAGAAAACACTTTGTTTTGGTTGGGAGTAGGAAATAGGTGATGGTTGATTTCACTTTATAAATCTTCAATCAACGGAAACGAAATGAGTTTTTAATTTTCATGAAACCATATCAAACTCTAGTAGGCCATGTCGAGAGGTCTCGAACTTTTGGTACCGAATTACATGTTTTAATGTATATTAGTTGTGGCATGTGTCGAAAACATTTGTTCAGTTGATTAATTGTCATGGATGTCTCCGTGAAATCTTTAGTGGAGACGGGCAATTTCTAATTTCTTAGGGGATTTAGAATGTAGTACTCTTATATTTCTTGTTCCTTTGCACAAATTAAAAAATTTCTCTGCCGAATTTCTTTTCGTGCCCGTTGTAGTAAAACCTATTGCCTTTTCAAAGTACTTAAGTTGCAGGTAATTAAGGTGGTTTAGTTAGGGGAGATATTTTCAATGTCTTCCATCCCTCCCAAACTAGCAAACTACCATCTTCTCTCTGCGAGCCGTGGATCATTTGTTTTTCCTTTTCGATGAATGAGCTGGACTTGAAAAACATAGATAGGGAAATAAAATAAAATAAACTTTTTTTTATAATGGAAATATGAACCCATGATGTTGTCATCCTGATTATTGCGAAATCCCCATTTTGCTAATGAAATAGATAATGAACATGAATGCTGTCTCTTGAAGCACCACCGTCCATCCTCTCCATCCCGATTCATTCCAGGAACGAGGGGATCAAATTTTCAAAGGTAGTGAACAGGTTCGGAAGATATGGAGACATTTACATGTCATCCTCTTATAAAACATTGCGAAAGTCATAATCCATCTCTTTTCCGAGAGGCATATGCCGAATTTCCTCGGAATCCTCAGCCAAAAGGAGATAAATATCGGTGTCAATTTGATGATGTTTGCCAAACGGAGAGCTGTCCCTCGACCGGATTAGATCATAAGAAACGGTCCGAGAATGAATAGTGATTAAGGCATAGATTAATAGTTTTGGGAGCATCGTTGGTGGGAGTTCAGATGCTTCCTTTTTTTTTTATCTCTCCGTTTTCTTGTTTAGATGAAACAAGAGTAGATTCTCTCAACTAACGTGGCCTCAGGAGATCAACTTTGCAAGAAAACAATGATAACCTTATCTGTTGACCGACTTTGTGCTGATTAAATCAGTTGATGAAGCAACAGTGTAGTTTCTAACTAACATTTATAGTCCTTTCTTGCTAAGCAATTCTCAGCAGTCACACCACACCTCTTGCAGAAATTTTCTTGACTGGAAATTCATTTGATATATCTCAAAGTAGAGAAACTGATCCACCCACCCGACAGCCAGGTTATTCAGTCAATGATGTGCACCAAATTTAAAACTAAGATTAATTGATCCAAGATTTTCAGCTTGATTTCTTCAACCCAATTCGGATAGTTGCTCACTCATTTCATATTTGGTATCCCTAGCAGGAGATATGTTAATTGGAATAAGGAACAAGAAAATTTTCTTTCATCTCATATATTTACCAATCTCAATTAACATGATGTAACCTCAAGCATGTTTACAACAACTATTAACCTTTACAAGCTCGGATCACCCGGAGATGGAAGGCTCTGTATCGGGAGCTTTGTACAGAGGAAAAAAAATCATGTGAAAAAGCCAAAAAAAGTTACATTGCTCCGTAAGCTGCATGTAAACTAACGCTGTCCTAATTTTTCAGTGCTCAAATAATAGCACTTACCAATCAATGTATTTCAAAACTTATTGGCATGACCTGTATATCAGCAAGAGAAAGAGTACTCGTGTGAAAGCCATGGATGCTCCAATGCCTCGCTCGCAGTAGGACGATTCTTGGGGTCAATCTCCAGCAAGTTCCTCAAGAAGTCCAGAAACCCAATATCAGAAACCTGTACATGTTGTTCCAACGATGACTCCTCCGGAATTATGTACTCCAATTGGTTAGTCTCCTGCCGAGAAAATGATAAAAATAGAAAAGAGAGACAAGAATTATGAATAGTGGTCTTCATTTGAACATACAGCTTCATGAGTTGACGCTTCAACCGTATGCATAGACTTTCCTTTTCAGACCAATGTCAAAAGTTCCACAAGCTTTCGCTAAAACATAAAACCAAAAAACAAGGTTAAACGGTCAGGTACATGCAACTCACCTCGTTAATGTAATAGAGATCATATTCCTCCGTGAAATACTTAGGTGTCTCCTGTCCTTGTTCCAGCATCTCCCGATCGATGGGACCGAGCATGCCAATCATGCGTGCTAGAATCATTACAATAGCATCATTTGGAAATAACACCTGAAAAAAATCAATCAGGGAAACGGCAATGGATCATGAATTTGTTTGCTTCAAGTACATATCCCAGAAAGTGGTAGCAACTGAACGAATAGAAGATGGCCAAGAAGTCAATCATAGTCACTAGTCATAAAAAGCATAGTCCACCTAAAAGTCAAATCCGACATTAGCACTGAGTACAACCGTGAAGGGAGAAAGTTGCACATACTTCGCCAGAGCAAAGTTCCGCCAAGATGCAGCCAAGAGACCAAATGTCGATCTTTTGGTCATATGGAAGGCCCAGGATTACTTCAGGAGCTCTGTAGGAACGTGACTGGACGTAGAGGCACAAGTTGTCTGATTTAAAGCAACTGCTTCCCAGATCAATGACTTTAATCTCAGATCTTCTATAACTTTTGATGAGAATGTTCTCAGGCTTTAGGTCACAGTGTATAATCCCCAGTTGATGCAAGTAGTCCAGTGCCTCTAAACACTGACGAGTTATGACCTGTAAGGACAAGTATTAAAATGCCCTAGTTACATTTTCCACAATTCCAATTCTATGGACAAAGGTCATACAGGATTAAGAAACACCAATTCCATGAATGAAGTCTCTTGGTCCATAAGGGTACTCATATTTGGCAGAAAACAGTCCGATGGAAAGAACAAAGGACAATAGTTGATCGGAGAGAACTACTGAGTCAAGCTATACTGAAATCGACCTGCAATCTGTTCAGCGTAAAATAAGCTTCCCCGCCTGATTCTTGATTGAACTTCTGAAATTCATATAGATTTGATCGAAGAAGTTCACAAACAATGAAGAGATGCTCCTGCAACGTTGTATCAGCAGGTTACGGAAAACTAATAGGGAAAATAAGTGATATCAGATACAACAGCCCATGTCCGGAGAACCCCGGGGGGGGGGGGGGGGGTGTAAAAGACCTAACTCCTACAAATTGGGTTATGCTAAATGCATTACTTCTATCCCATGGTAGTCCATTTTGTGCCTTGTCCTTTCATGTTTCAATATAGAGATGGATATGATATGGAGAATCCTGACCTTTGGAAAAACCATTTGTAATACAGTGCACTCGGTGTATTATCAACTCAAGCGATTAACTTCATTCATAAGAGTAATAAGCACACTCTATGCATTAACAGCTCTAAAGGGATTTATTTCATTCGAAGAAGGATTAAGCACATGCCCATGGATAGTGAAAGATACTGTTCAAGCTAGACATCCTTTGAAATACCGGTTCAGACTATGACAGGAGGAACAGCTGATGCATGGCAAAAGGCATTTTTTATTTCTTGTACCAACGGAACTTCAAATAGGTGCAGAGGTACACCAACTATATATGATACAATCAATTTCTCTAATTATCGGCATGTTTGCAAGAGACATTCAACATATCCATCAATGCCCTACCTGATGATAAAAGTAGTCGTAGAGGCGCAGTATGTGGCATTCATCAGCAGGATCATGCTTATTTACCAGCTTCAAAAGTTTTATTTCATCCAAACTCTGATCGAAGAAATCTTTATCATTTTTTATGATCTTCAGACAGACATCCACGCCCGTATACAAATCATGTGCTTGAACAACCTTACTGAAAGCAGCAGAGCCAAGGTACTCTGTAACATAATATCTCCCAGCGATTACACTATTTAGCACGATGGGCAGATCCTTGTTTTCTTCAAATCCAGTCCTGCACATGGCATAACATGTGAGTGCAAGTGTCACTACATATAAAAAATATACTAGCGAGGGGCAAGTGCGATTATGGAATACAGCATGGAAGGATAAACCACTATCTACATTGTTCTTGTGTTCAAGAAGATGAACAACATCAGTAGAGGCTCTTTTACCAAGTAGAATTTGCTAAAATGGATCAGAGAGTTACAGAGTATAAATACATATATGCATATCTGGCTTTTAATAGGTTGATCCATCTGCTACTAAAATATCCCGATGAAAATTAATATCGCTGGAAAAACATGTGGATATACCTGTTTTTCCGGTGTATGATCCTCAGGTCAAAGATTTCATATTCATCTCCTTGATTTTCTTGCATTAAAATCTCATCAGCAAAAATACTCTCCTCCCCTAGGCCTCCAACAGCTTCAGGATCGCCGGTATCTCCAGTCTCTATTGGATCATCAACATCTTCATTTTTTTCAATATTTTCAAATATAAACTCTTCCCCACTATCCCTTTTTTGTAAATCAGAGCTACTTTGAGGCCGATCAACAGTATCACAAGGCGCATGCTTCGTTGCATATCTGTTTGAATTCGCATTTGCTACGTGTTTGGTGCCAGAACCATCTTCAGAACACACACCTTCTACATCCTTCAAAGTGAAGCCGACTGTATCGTTGCTTTGATGGTTCAAATAGCTTCCGTGCATAAGACCTCCCCCAAACGGCGCGAAATCCGTTTCCTTACCTTGAAAGAGTTGGCGCTGACCCTCTTTATCAAAATGACTATTTTCAAATACATGAAACCTTTTTCCTTTATTTGTGAAGGCCATGTCATAGAGACTAGACTCATCCAAGTAATCAGCATTTGAATCTGATCGAAATACATCATGAGCGCCATTAAAATCCACTGAATTATCAAGATAATTCTGCATCTCTGAATTTGTAACGAACTTATCCTCAGTCGGGCAGCCAAAGGGCTCTGATCCTTGAAAGGATGGAGTCAGGAAGTGACCTTCATCCTTGTCGTCATACCAGTACAAGTCATTTTGCAGATCATAATCGTGGTACTCACGTGCAGTACCAAACTGAGACAGTCTCTCAGAAGAAGCATCAGAGTTGGCTCTAGACACAGATCGAACTCCATATGGATTGACGAATTCTGCAAACACAACAAGGAGGCAACACACGAGATGTCACATCATCATGTGCATTGGCCAGAAACCAGAAAGAGAAGCCGCGGTTCAAAGAAAAAGGTAGGTGCTGAGGATCTTGGCAAGCAACTAGTCTTTCCAAGTCCCAGCGATCTCGTGTTGAATCGATATATATGTCTGGTTCATAGCATCGAGGACCTTCTCTTGCAAACGCATAGTCACGACGAAAAACTCAGCAAAAAGGGGCAGATACAGGGCAATGCGGCTGTCATACCCACAGTCACTCCTAAACTATATCGATGATGATTCACAGAAATTGGCGGGAATCAATGGGTAAATCAAAATTCCCAGATTAATGCTAACTTTACACGGCAATACAAACAAGGTTTGATGATTATCACCCCGAAAAGCTTATCTTAAAAGAAGATCAAGTGTACCAAAAGAAAGGAGCAAAGAGACAACATTGCTGCTAGTTCTAGTTCACATCACAGCCTAGAAAAGCATAGAGAAAGCATTACTCGAGTATCACTCGCATTAGGATCAAAGTTTCCAGATTCAGCATGGATTTTTCTTTTTAATTTATCAGGGGAAATAAAAATTACGACTTGGCAGCAATTTTGCACAAATTATATATTACTTGCATTGGGACCGACACCGGTGTCAGATATTTGGCGCCCAGTGTCCTTTGTGGCGTGAAAAAAACGCAACCACCAAGAAAAATAAAAAGGAAATTGACGCCCTTCCGCGCCACAAGAAAATAGACGACTATCCCGAGAAGATTAGAACCTGAAGAGCACACGTCGCTGGTCGAAGAGCCCACGCTCACAAACCGGTCATCGGAGGACGCGCCGCTCGATCTCCCAGAACCGCCGCCGCCGCCATACCCGGGCTCCTCCGACCGCCGGGAGATCGCCGGTACTCTGACCGGCGGCGGCGGAGGGGCCATGGGGAAGAGGAACTTCTCGAAGTCGGAGGAGCCCAGGTCGCCCTTCTCGACGATGTCCTCCCTGAGGGCGGACTCCGCCTCCGAGAACCCGTTCTCCCTCAGGAACTCGAGCACCGCTTCCACGTCGGAGACGGCCATGTGGCGAGGCGGGGCGGGGGGCGCGCGAGGGGGAGCCGAGGCTGGAGCGCGAGAGATGAAGGGGGCGCAGGGGGCGGGGCATGTGAATCGAGTGAATTGGGAGGGTCAAATGTGGAAAAGGAGGGAGGTTGTTGTGGCGCTTGCATGCTTTGTCCTCTGAGAGAGAGAGAGAGAGAGAGAGAGAGAGAGAGAAGCGTGTTTACTGTGAGACTGAAGCTATGGGTCGACCCAGCGAGATTACTCCTTGTCTCACCAACTCTGAAAGGAAGACGGGGGTGGGTTTAGGGTGGTTCTTGGTCCCGTGGGCCCCACCTCCCGATCAGCCGACACGTGGCCCTGGTGATCTTGATCTCCGGCTAGAACGCTCCCCACCCTATGGTAAGCAGAATGTCCCGCCGTTTGTCCAAAGATCGACTTATTGTCGGACCGATCGTGTCCGAATTTTCATGTCAGTCCTCGTACTTTCGTATTTATTAATAATGTTTTCCTTCATTATCCTACGAGAGCACAAAAGCGACGCGTTTTGATATTATATTATTTATACACACATAATAGAATGTACTAGACTATTTCTTTTCTTTGTTGACTTTTCAAAGGGCAGCCTAATTTTTGTTTGACCATTTCATTACCCCCCACGACCCTCTACTCTCTCTCTCTCTCTCTCTCTCTCTCTCTCTCTCTCTCTCTCTTTAATATTGTCTTCTTCAATTTTTTGATTATTGCTTTCCGATCCAACGGTAGTGATATTTTTACTCTCTTTTCTTTTTCGCTTTTTGTATTCTATATAGCGAGAGAGGAAAATAGTTTCAACCCTCCAAGACGACGGTGCCGCCTGAATTTTACCATTCAAAGATGATGATGTTGCAAGCAAGAATAAAAGAGGAATTTGAAAGCCAAATCATACCCTTTAAAAAAAAGAGGAATTTGAATTTGTTCCGAGGAATATGCTTTTGTGGAAATCTCATTACGATTCAAAAATATTCGATTCAACTCGTCCGGAATATGTCCCCATAGAATTTTCTTTTCCTAACAAAAGATAGATGCCGGAAAAGTTCCAATCCCACCGCTTCATACGATTGACCCCTCGAACCATATACTAGACCTTTTTCTAGAACAATTCGAATCTCCTCATTGATGAGTCCGTCAACGGATTGCAATTAGAATATAATTAAGGGAAACCTCGAGCTCAAGAGAAGATGCCAAGATTATCTTGCACCCGATGAGCAGATGCGGGACTAACTAATTAAGTGCCTTTTAAAAATCAATCAAAAAGGACATAAAGTTGTAATAGGAATAAAATAAAAAAAAATGGATTTGGTTCGTGGGGTCACGGAAATTATTATGAAATGGAGGGTGGTGATCGCTCATCTGATGGGTGCGACCTGCTTTTCGTGCGGTTCGTGAATGGGCAATGCCACCCACCGATGCTCATCATGTTGTCCTCCTAAATCGCGTGACCCGGGACCAGCTTTACGCCTCCCTTTTTCGTGTGACCCAGATGAAAAAAAGAAGTTGTTTCAATCATTCTCCATTTCCCTAATTTCCTCGTGTTATTCATTTTTTTTCCCTTTTACTTTCCCGCCCTCTTTAAGATCGCCTCTTGAAATTTAAATCGTCGCATGCTGTTGAGGTGAGGACTTTTCCGAATTTCATGCGATGAACATGGTACGGAGCTCGAATCACTTACTGGCGGCACATGCGCTCGACAAATTCGGTAATTTTGATGTATTGAGGCCATGAGCTCTTCGCAAAATCGAGATTATTATTGCGCATCCGCGGAACGGTTGGAATTTAACGAATGCTGCAGAAGGGAAAATGAATGGCAGTAGAGACTGTTTGTTCACGGAGGAGAGAGAATTACCAAAATAACTTCCAATCTCGGCTTTATTCAAAGTCAAAGGGAAAGTTTTTCCGCCAATCATGCCTTCTTGTTTCTTTCTTTCTTTCTTTTTTTGGAATTCTAAGTAGCCTGCTTTTGTATTTCTTTACAGTAAACAATTAGGGTCTTCCTCAGTTTTAAACACACGCAAAAGGAGCATCCACGTCTCATTTACGACTAGACATAGATCGGGAATTAAGATGAAATGAATGCAGGGGAATATCTTTAGACGCCCTAAGACTCAGCATCAGCAACGGAGAGAACTGGGGAAGAAATTGAGGCCAGCTGATTGTTCTCTACTCAAAGTAAAAGGTGGCTAATCTATCATTCTTGAACACTCAACACTCTTATAGACCATAGATTTGCAGCCATCCAGCAACGGACCTCGTTCGGAAAAAAACCTAAATGGTCAGAAAGATTACCGACGATGTAGGGGCCTTACACTCGAAACAGGGGATGTAGACACGGCCATTTTGGATCGACCGAGTGAAGACATGGATAGGGGCAAGACGACAAGGGCAACATACGGAACAATAACGTGACTTGCGCTCTGATGCCTTGTTAAACAAACCGTTTTTTCCAAGAACTCGAAGGGTTAACGAGATCTGGATTGTTAAGTATAGCTGAAATGCAGGCTCATATCAAAATTTTTCACAAAAGAATTAATCATTCATTGGGCCCAACCCACCTTGGCATATTCTTGTATCGGGCCAGACTCAAGCCCGCACATCTATCCGGCCTTATAGATTTGATAGAGATCCAGTCAATTGCAGAGGTTGTAGTTGGAATTGATCTGCACAATACAATGGGAACAATTGGCCAAGTTTTAAATTTGGTTCCATCTTCATTCCGATTTTCACTAGAACTGCGGAAGTTGAGAGCCATTTACAAATTTCAAAAATTGTAAATTTCAGTCTTGGGTCTTTTCTTCTTTTCCTTCTCTACGTTCCAGCGTGATATGTGCTTGAGTATTTTATTTATAAGTTGATCTTTAGGAAAACTTTAATTCAAATGGCATTTCTTTTTGTTGTGAAGGATGAAAATGTGAGGAAGTAGTGCAGCTCTTTGGTTGGGGACATCAAGATGTGAATTTTTAAGGAGGAGAAATGAGCATGCGGTGAAATTTACATCGCCAGCATTATAAAAATCCGGATTGCTCTTTATGTGAGAAGTTAAGACAAGTTAGAATTGACCAGTTTAACTTTCTCAACTACCATGCTACGAACATTTCATAGTTTCCCTATCTTAAGAAAATGATCGATGATATGGAGCGAATGACCTTCTACAACAAATTGGTGGATGATACTCATGGTGATAAATTTGCTCATGTTTTCATAGAAACATTGCAAGCAAACTCAGGCATTTTCTCCACTGTGCATAAAGACGGTAGTTGGTACTTTTAATTGATGTCACTGCACCAGTTTGTACTGGAGAAGTCAGAAGCAGGGTATTAGAAATCTCCAATGAGCCTTAAATTTAGGATCTTAGGCTCCTGACAAGTCTTCACTGATCTCTCTCTCTCTCTCTCTCTCTCTCTCTCTCTCTCAGGTGTGCGTGCACTCGCGTGCAGGGGCATATGCCTATCCACACAAGCACTCGCATATTTACCTTTGTCAATGCGTGCACGAGCCATTGGTTCTTAAATGTGCTGCAAAACAACTACAGAGGTTGCATTATCCTATACTGGTGCATTTATATTACCATGCCAGATTTGTTGATTCTTAAGCTCCTAATGCTTGGTCTACTTCCTGTCCATATTGGGTTTTTTCCTATACCGATACAAGGAATGAGAACTTGAATATTTCAAATTCTGCAGGAAGTGTTTATTTGGCCAATGACCTGCCAACCCTTTTTGAGGTTGTAACACAGAGCCAGCCTATAAAAGACGAGCCTAATGTGAACAGTTGAAACGATTGGAATAACAGCATCAAGGTTTATCTTTCTCTCTCTCTCACATATGCACAGCCTTGTTTTTGGCATTTGCAATCCAGGCTTATTCTAAAGTGAGTGAAGGGTATTAATTTTAATTTTTTATAGGTCGATGCCCATCTGATTTTACCATTCGAAAATGATGTGAGCAAGCATGTTTCTTCTTCTCTTTTGATTAACAACTAGCAAGCAAATTATACAGCTCAAAAATAGTCCAAGTGATATGCTTTCATGGAAATTCTTCCCTTTCTAGTTGTGAGTCCAGATCCAACTAAAACTTTTGAAATTTGCATTTCAACTTACATGAGATATGTCCTGGGAGGACTTCCGTTTTCTACAAAAGATGATATAAAAGTTATGTGTTGTCAATTCACATTCGGATCATTTCTTTTTCCAACCTCATGGTTGATATGTTGGATGTATAAAAATACTCAAACTAAAAAACAAGGGTTAATATCACGAAAACCCCAAATTTTGCCCATTGTGACACATTTACCGCACACTTTTTTTTGTGACACGAAAAGCTCCAAACTTTACCTATTATGACACATTTACTCAAAACGTTTTTGTGACAAGAAAAACCCTAAACTTTGCCCACTGTGACATATTTACCCTAAACTTTTTTTGTGACACGAAAAACCCTAAACTTTGCCTACACATTTACCCCAATTTTTTTTTATTTTTTCTCTAAAAAAATACCGACCCATGGCCGATGAGGGCTTCACCGCCCTCTGGAGTGGCTGGCGAGCTCCTTCGGCCGCCAGAGCTCCCCGACCAAGTATTTTTTTTAGGAAAAAAAGAATGTGTCACATAAGACAAATTTTGAGATAAATGTGTCACAGTAGATAAAGTTTGGGATTTTTTATATCACAAAAGTTTTTTTGGTAAATGTGTCACGATGGGTAATGTTTAGGGTTTTTCGTGTCACAAAAAAGAGTTTGGGGTAAATGTATTACAGTGGGCATACTTTAGGGTTTTTTGTGATATTAATCCAAAAAACAAAAACCAAATCACCAAATTAGAATGTCCAATGGCTTCATTTGGAAGTGGTTCAAAGGAAGCACATCATCTTCCAGTTCCATTTGCAAAGTTTGTCTTCTATTATGCAAGCATGATAGGTGTTGAAGCTCTACACTTCTTGGAGCCGTAGAAATCCTGGAAGGAGATTTTGCCATCGCTCGTTGTTGGAGAGGATGGTTATGAGTTAGTGCATTTGATTTGGTGCTTATTATTTATCGATTCATATGTATTGAGCTTTATCAATTTGCAAGTGTAAATTGCAAGTCCATTTGCATTTCTTTTTATCGTTATTGCACGTTGATTTTCTTTTGCGTAGCACTGTTTCATCATTGTCATTCATGAAATATCTATTTCTTGCTTGGCCTGAACATTATACCCTTGCTTGGCTCAGCCTGTGACGTATGCAAAGAGACGTTGGCTACTGGCATCTTATATTGATTGAGCCATCAAAACATTGAAGGGGAATTCTGTATTCAACAAGTTTTTAAAGATGGCTTGCAATGGAACCGTTTATTGTATATGAGAAGATCGGATCTTAGTAATGCATGAAACCACTACTCCTCAATTAGTAGAGCTGCCGGAGTCGCGATTTCTTTTGTGAAAGGGACTGACATTGGTGAAAGGATACTGAGACTTACTTTGTCACTTGGTGATCAAGAGTCATAGAAAAAAATGGAAATATCTTTTATTGTAATATGAGTTTTGTCTGTAGGCTGTTGTGTGTGTTTTCATGATTGTAGTTGTTATAACATCATATAAGAACATAGAAATGGTTCATAGTTGCAGTTGGGACATTCATTAAGCGGAGCTTGTAATGTCAGTAGCTGATTTTTTTGTCACAGTTTGTCTATTACCATGTATTTTCCTGGTTATAAGATCGACTGAGCATTATTTCCTCTTTTTCTAATGTTCCTTAAATCATCTCATTGACAGGGTGGATTTTTTCAACGGATCGATCCAAAGTCCTCTTTTCATGAGAGCAGAGAAATATTCGGATAGATGATTGAGAAAGAAATCTTGGATTGGAATGAGCATAATTGGACACAACTAAAGCGACTAAATAACGATTTATAGGTGCAAGTTGAAAAATTGGAAGCAAAGGATAATATCTATCACAGAGCAATGCTTCTACTGATACTAGCGACGCGTGTCCTTAAGTTGTTCAAGTTCGATCGGAGGTCACAGCAATGCTTGCCTTAGTTTTGCAGAAATGTTGATGCAGGGATACTGTTGTATATGTTGTTTTTAGGGTCAATGAAAGCAATGTTGTGAAAGCAAGGTTGGTCTCCGGGGAGGGGAGTTGGAGCTCTTACTGTACCGGGTCGTAGATCTTGCTGTAGCATATCAATCGATGCTGTGAAAACAAAAAAATCTTGTGTAAATCTCTTTACTGTTTTTAGGTCAGCGAAATGCTTTTAGGAAAATCTCATATTGAACGTGCTTCCTTTCCATGTGCTGGTCTGATTCCTTCTTATGCACTATCATTCGATCTGTGATTTTCCTGATGCTGAGCGTGAGAATGGTGTTTTCACCGGCAAAAAGGTATTATCTCTGCTAGCAAAGATTGTCCGCGTATTTTTGCATGAACATAGCTTGTCCCTCGTTAAGGAAATTATGCTAAAGAAACAATTAGACGTGAAGAAAGGATTTCTGTACGCAAATCACATT
This sequence comes from Melaleuca quinquenervia, assembly GCA_030064385.1. Lineage (NCBI taxonomy): Eukaryota > Viridiplantae > Streptophyta > Magnoliopsida > Myrtales > Myrtaceae > Melaleuca > Melaleuca quinquenervia. The sequence continues at coordinate 21,121,581 of CM057724.1, forward strand.
GACGATCCCACAATAAGGACTAACGAGTGGGGCAATACAGTCGATAATTCTGTTTATCAGCACCACAACATTGCTCGTCCTTTATTGGAACAACTCTGTCAAGGGTCTTCCCTTTTCTTTATTAATAATACCCAGTCCGGGCTTTTGTATTACTATTTCCGAACTGCTGGATTGCGGCGGTATTGCTGTATCACAGACTCCCGTGTTGGTGCTGTGCTTCTGCTTATACAGCAGCAACACAACAGCAAATTGAGTTTGAAATACAGCAGCAATACAAGCTTAATGAACACTTCTCTAACAGCAGCAATGCAGCAGCACTTAAAGCAGCAATACAAGTGAACACCATCTCTATCAAGCTTCGTGAGTGGAAAACAACGTCTCCAACGAGGAAAAGAAAAAGGGAAAAGAATCCAAAACAAACTTCACGAGCAATGCAGCAGCAATACAACAGCAATAAGAAAGACATCTTAAAGAGCAGCAAAACAAGCTCGATGATCATCACCTTTAACATCACAACCAATTCCAACTCCTCCAAATCCAGTCCTCATCCAGGTCCAACACATCAAACTCCCACTGCAGATTCATTGTATCGCTTCACTTTGAGATTCTTGAGTAATAAGGGGGTCCGGAGACTTGGCTTCAAACATCCCTCGTATGGTTTGCACCAAGCCAACGAATTTCTTGCTCTGTGTTACCGCTAAGCATTTAAAGTACACGGGGGGATAGAGAGAATGCTATTTTGCTAATCACAATGGACTAAAAAATCCTCAAGAAAACAAAATATATAACTGAAGTATGAGTTTCCAGTGGTTTCAGATGCATAAAGGCCATATCCTTATAGAACTTGGAAGACGATTTAACTGTACTAGCATTTTACTGTGACAAACTCAAAAACAAATGAACTGTGCAAGTGGACTACTCCCTCTCTTCTCAGATCTGATAACATTGCATTGTGCCTTACTAATCCAGTTATGGTATCTTCACTTAGTTTTTTAGACGCCCCTCTTCCAGTGACTGGTTGCTTGGCATGATTTCCTGGCCTACTTCTTTTGCCCTGCAGACAAAGAAACATACTAGTGTCTGATCTCTGTGAGCGCCGGAGAGATTAAGGGCATGGTGTCTTGTTACAGTTCAATTGGACATGTCATGGTAATACCAACTTCCGACATTTTATTAAGATCGACGTTAGTCACTTTTCGCTTTCTCGTTCTCTTCTTTTTCTCGGACGTTTTTCTGCTCACCGTTGGGTTTTTTCCTCTCTCTCTCTCTCTCTCTCTCTTTTCGTCCCTTGGAAGCTTTCTAAATAGTGGAGGAGATGAAGGCTCTCAACTGATCACTAGCCATACTTTTTCTCATTCAAGGTGGGTAATACAAATTGGAAGCATTGCTCGTAGCTTTCTTGGCACAACTAGTTACGTAATCATTTATATTAGACTTAATTAATCGATGCACAAGAGAGCATGATCATGTGATATATCCACTATGTGCAAGCGCGTCTTCTCGTTCTGATAAATCACGAAACCATGTCATCATTTCCAAGACAAGCTCAGTATATATGTTGAATAAAACCTCAAGTCAATGTCAAAAAGCACTTTAGGGCCCTTCTCCCACAAAGACGATGAGCTTCTTGGCAATCCCTCAATATTTGCCTGAGTTCTGCCAATCTTATGCCCAAGGTTTTCTCCCATTTTTAATCCCAAGAGATGTCCTGTGCTTAGTTTTCCATGTCATTCTCTATGGTAGATTGGTTGAGACATTATCTATATGTGTGTTAAAACATGTGCGTTTCGACATTGATATTGCACAAGCTGCCAAAGGAGGATAGAGAAATACCAGTTGGAGATTTTTTGTAAGACAAAAAGTTAATAAAGTGCATGAATTCTGATTTAGAATCTTTAATAGTATTAACTCGACTTTTATTACTGGACCATCTTATGAAAGCTTCACCAATTTTATTCCTTAGCAAAAGGGAAAAGAGAAAAACAAAATCAAAATCAAAAGGAACTACTCATCCTGTCTAACAATCCAACCATTAAAGATAATATCGCATTTGAAATTTTTTTTCCATTTCTGTTGATAGAATAAATATTGTGTTTTCCCCACCGCCAGTAATTAGACAATGACTTCTAGCGACTTGCTACTTTTCCCAGCAAAATGAGAAGACAAAACAATTATTAATATAATTTTTATGAGATTATCTCAAATGCCATATATCAAACTCGTAATAAAATTAATAAGGGGTATATGCAAATTCGTTCAATCGGAAGAATATATGAGCGCAAATTTCTAAAAGATAGAAATTTATTAATTGATCGACTTCTTAACTACTTATTATCATAATTAACAATGAACTTGACAGCCCTTTCATTCTAATTTCCCGAATATTTCATACTCCACTTCACTTCCCATTGAAGATAATGTTTCACATTCAAAAGCTTTTCAATACTGTGGAGGGGGAAAAAAGAAGGATTTTCTGAAGATTGTATTCTCCAAGCAGCAATAGTCATGAATGAATTTTCAGCTTTACCCCAAAACACAAAAAATGTTAGTAGCACAAAAAAATCCAAATTATGTCAATTAACACAAATTATTTTAATTTTTTTTGTGTCACTAAAAATCTAAAATTTACTCATCGTATCTCAAATATCCCAAAATTTTTTACTCCGAACTTATAGAGATATTATAAAAAAATATATCATGAATGGAACTAAAATATGGGTATATATGTTAAATACGTATAAGTTCCGATTTTCTTGTATCACTAAGAAAGTTGGGATATTTCTGTAACGTCCTCCTCAACCCTACCACCAACAATATTGTTCGCTTTGGCCTTACCGCACTGGCGCGGACGCACCGCCATCCCAGCTACGGTCTCGACCTCACGGCTTTGTTCTTCTCGGTCTATTCGAGAAAACGTGTTGTTCATGAATAAGGGTGGACCTCTCTACATAAGCCCTAGGCGATGTGAGACAAGGATGTCACAAACTCCCTCCCTCAATGGCACAACGTCCCCGCTGTGCCCTCAGCATCAGCGAGCACCCACTGTGGTCCCCACACGCTGTCGGGAACCTGGCTCTAATACCACTTTGTAACGTCCTCCTCAGCTCCACCACCAACAATATTGTCTGCTTTGGCCCTACCGCACTGGCGCGGACACACCGCCATCTCAACTACGGCCTCAACCTCATGGCTTTGTTCTTCTCGGTCTATCCGAGAAAACGCGTTGTTGGTGGATAAAGGTGGACCTCTCTACATAAGCCCTTCCAAGACTCCCTCCCTAAGTGATGTGGGACAAAGAATGTCACAAACTGAACAAAGCTGTGAGGTCGAGGCCGTAGTTGGGATGGCGGTGCGTCCGCACCAGTGCGGCCAAAGCGGACAATATTGTTGGTGGTAGGGTTGAGGAGGACGTTACAATTTTTGTGTTAGTGGGTATAATATGGGGTTTTTTTGTGATATTTATTCAAAAAATAATTTCAAAAATATTGCTCCCGAGTCTGTCCATTCAGAAACTGAAACCCCCAATTTCTTTTTCATCCTTTTTTTTTTTTTGCCTCTTCTATATACAGGTCTCTCAAAAAGTCAAACTGTGTTCATCGCAATTTAGGAGTACAGAAAAGAAAATTGAAAATAAAAAAGCAAAAAAAACTCAAAACACCTGGAGCTACAAATAGCACAACTTGTCTCCGTTTCCGATCTCTCTCTCTCTCTCTCTCTCTCTCTCTCTTCGTCTCTCGTTACTCTGTAGCTCTACACCGAAGATCGAAGTGCTGGGATATATGCATGCGACCGAAGACCTGAAGGAAGATCTGTTATCTTTTATGTCTGTGACTCTGGGTGGTATCTGAAGAAAAGAAGAAATCTTTTACATGGTATGATGGCTTCTTCGATCTCGTCATCCAGTCCTCGCACCGTAGAAGAGATCTTCAAGGACTACAGCGCTCGACGCACTGCCCTCGTCCGCGCTCTCACTTACGGTATCGATCGTTGCTGGATCATCGCCCTCTGGATCTTCACATGCATGTGTTTTCTGTTTTATTTTTTTTTGGGTCCGAGTTTGGATGCGTGCGCTTTCAATGTTCCTTTTTTTGTCTTTGGGGTTGACACCGTAGTTGGGTCTTGTGGTGAATTTGTTTCAGATGTGGATGAATTCTACTCGCTGTGCGATCCAGGTGAGATCGATGTTCTCGGTTTGTTGTCCGCTCTTGTTTTTCGTCGAATTAAAGGGCAAATGCGAAAAGCTGCTTTACGCTTTTTAGATAAAAAGAAAACGGTTTTGACTTGAGCTTAGGCTGCAATGGGGAAATAGGATGAGGTATGTGGGAAATGGGTAGCTGCTATTAGGTGCTTATTCTACGAATCTGTGGTCAATTTGATTGGGGAAGTGGCTGTAGTGGGTTGATAAGAAAGGGGTAGGTGTACTGTAGGTTATTGTTGGTTATTTGGATTCATGATCTGAAAGGAAATTCTTATTTTTGCCATGATTTCTTAATGGGTATTTCAGTTGTGATTAGAGACTCCAAAATTTTAAATTTCCTTGTTCCTTTGTTTCTTTTGGGTGGGAGGTGGGATTTTTTTTTTTTTTTTTGGGGGGGGGGGGATTTAATGTTTTCTCTGTTTGATACAAGTGACTTAAAATGTGGTATCTGTGGATGGATTTTCTGCATTTCAAGAAAAGGAGAATTTGTGTCTGTATGGTCACCCAAACGAATCATGGGAGGTGGCTCTGCCCGCAGAGGAAGTTCCTCCAGAGCTTCCTGAACCAGCCTTGGGCATTAACTTCGCTAGAGATGGAATGAAACGCAAGGATTGGCTGTCTTTGGTGGCTGTGCACAGCGATTGTTGGCTGCTCTCTGTGGCCTTCTACTTTGGTGCTCGACTTAACCGCAATGAAAGGTACTTTCTTTTCACCTACACTTGCTGAAGATTGTCATTGTATATACGGCATACTCAAAGGGTCTGTTGAGGTCGGTATTGTGATTCTGGGTGCCTTACACCTGAACTCAGCAAGGCAGCCAGTAATCACGCAATCAAGAGATACGAACGTAAATCTAATAGTGCTAGCTTATTTTAGTAAGAAGCCATTCTGCAATCTTTCACCCAAGTTTGGATTTTGAATTAGGTACAGCAACTTGAAGTGTTTTACACTATTAAATTGTTAAAGTCGAAGTTGTGCTACTATCAGTAAACACTGCTGGCAATATCTGGTGCTGTTACAATGAATGACTCTTAAGTGAATGCTTAAATCAGATAATGTGTTTTGACTCAAATCAACCTGGCTGAATGGCAGTTAAATTTTTTGAGTACTTTTCATCAATTGCAGTCTTGACAAGTAGTTTTTGTTAAACTCCATACTTTTATGGGTACCATGATCTACTTAACTATTGTTGAGGTGTGCTTTCACAAGAACCTAGGATTATGCGGGAGCACCCCAGGGATCATAGCAGAAATACTCAGAAAACCTGTATTACTCCTTGTTGGTTCAGAAATTAGATATTAATGATGGGGGACTGATGTGCCAATGTATAAAAGTTCTTAATTTGCTCGATGGTTTTATGGGAATCACATTGCATCATGAAAATTATGCAATCGCCCCTCTTTGATATTGTTCTATCATTTACTTGACAATGGTTTTCATGACTACTTTTAACGTGCTGTCCTTTTGTTTTCTTGCCTTATAATGACTACTGTGAAAGATTGTGAAATTAAATTTTCATCTAGCTACTTGCATGTATGTACTGATTGACACTAATTAATCCTTCCTGTGTGAGGGGTGGTTGGGTCCTCTGTCATTTTACTTGACAATGGTTTTCACGACTACTTTACGACACTGTCCTTTAGTTTTTTCCAGTTATTCTGACTTCTGCGAAAGAATTTTGAATTAAATCCTCTAGCTTCTTGTATGTATATACTGAATGATCCTAACCCTTCTTGTGGAATGGGTAAGTGGATCCTTTTCTTTGGTATACATAGCAAGTTCTCTTACTGACTATCTTGAGATTGTCACTTTATGGTCATGCATGTAATGGATGTTCATCTTCCTTGCATGTATTTTTTTTCCTGAACAATGCTTTTATAAAGCTTGTGTTTGATTGAATATATAGGGTATATGATGCGTGTAATGTGACAATAACAAATTGAGCTGCTAGTTATTCGTTGTGGAGTGTGTTAATTAGATCACATTGTCAGAATGAGAGTTTTGTTCTATAATGTATATTACTCAACTTCTCAGAAGCTCATGTTACATTAGAGATGTCTGCTTGTAGCTATACCACCAAGCATTAAACCTACGAGAACAAGAGACCTTTGGCCTTCCTTCCTCTTGTGGTGTATTTCATCTGCTGTCGGAGGGTTTCTTCAACCATGTGTGATCTCGTAACATGCTTGGGAAGATATTGGGGAAAGAAACACAAACCATCCCTCCTTTCTCTTATCATTTGCTTTGGGCGGTTACAATAAATCCGTATCACACACCTCATTATGCAAATTGTGGGCATTTTTAACTAGGGTGTATGAACTGGTTTGAAACTAGAGGATGCAGAGTGTAGCTAAGGTAATAGTTGGGGATAGTTTTTGGAATTTGATCTCCTTTTTCACCTTCCATATCCAAGTGTCATGTACAGTCAAGTTTCTTTTTTTCTGTACCATTGGATGAGCAATAATATGCATGGCATCTAATATAGAGAGGGCGAAGACAAGCGACCCAGGTATATATGAAGACAATACACAGTCAGCCCTGAACATATAGACCCAAAATGACTCCAAGTCTCACAAGCCCTTCTTCTGAAGATAAATTAGAAAAAATAAATTAAAACAGGGAGATATAATGTTCTTCATTGAAAGGGGATGGATAGACTTCCATATGCAAGTGTCATGTAGTTTCACCTTTATTTTTCCCCACACCATTGGATTAGCAATAATACACAAAGCTGCCCCTGAACATACACACCAAAAATTACTACGAGTCTAGCAAGCCCTTCTTTTGAAGATAAAATGGAAAAAAGAAATTACAACAGCCGGAGTTAATGTGCTTCATTGAAGGGGGATGAATAGAAAATTTAACTCCTTGGTTACTTTTATTTACAATATTCTCTTGACTCAGGGGACAGTGGTGTTTTAGGTCATGAATATCTGTCATTTAAATGTTTGTAAGTATACTGAACTACTAAAATTGAAGTTGAGAGCCATTTACGCATTCTAACAATAATAAGAATTAGAGTCTTGGGTTTTCTATAGTTTTCCTTCTTTACATGCCAGTGTGCCATGTCCTTGAGGAATTTCTTTCTAAGTTGATATTTAGGTAAACTTTAATTCAAATGGCATATTTGTTTTGTTGAGGACAAAAATATGAGAAATTATGCAGCTCTGTGGTAGGAGATATCAACATGTGAATTCTGCAGAGAAGCAATAATTATGTAGTGAAAATTCTGCATGTGGTTGACTTGCATCACCAGCATTATGGAAATCCTGATTGCTCTTTACATGACAACCTAATATAATTGACCACTTTGACTTTCACTACTATCATTCTGAACATTTTATGGTCAAGAAAAGATTGATGATCTAAAGGAAAATGAAGTCCTTAATGATATTTTATGAGAAAATGGTGGATGAACTTGTGATGATAAAATTGCTAACATTTTCAAAGAAATGTTACTAGAAGTGCAGACACTTTCTCCACTGTGCATGTAAGTGGTAGTTGGTACTTCATCGAGGTCTCTACACAGGTTGGTACTAGAATTGTCTTGTCTTTTTTTTTTTTGGTCGAATACTAGAATTGTCTTGTCAAAAGCAGGATATAAGAAAACTTAACTGAGCCTTTTGTTTAGGACCTTGGGCTCCTGATCGAGCCCCTCTCTCTCTCTCTCTCTCTCTCTCTCTATATATATATATATATATATATATATATATATTGATGTATCTACCCACACAAGCACTCACACAGATTTACATTTGTCACTGTGTCGCACAAGACATTGCTTCTCAAATGTTCTGCTATAACTACAATGATTGCATGATACTCTGCTCGTGCAAGTGTATTTTCGTGGCAGAGTTGTTGATTTTTAAGCTCCTCATGCTTGATCTACTTCTGCTTTCTGGGGATATTTCTTGTCCTGATAGGAGGAATGAGAACTTCAATAATCCAAATTTTGCAGGAAGCGTTTATTTAGCCTGATAAATGACCTGCCAACCCTTTTTGAGGTTGTAACGGAGAGAAAATCTATAAAAGATAAGCCTAACATGGACAGCGGGAGCAAGTCAAAAAACAGCACTAAGGTTAATCTATCTCTCTCTCTGTCTCTCCCCCTCTTCCCCCCCCCCCCCCCCCCCCCCCCTCCTCCCTCCTCCCTCCTCCCTTCCTTTCCAATATGCATGACTGTACCTTTGCATTTTCAGTCCAAGCTTATTTTCTTGCTGCTTCTTTCTGATGACATTCACTCGATTATAGAAGATTAACGACATTGAGCCTACCCCTTTGTCGCTCATCATATTACTGATGCACCTAACTAACGATTTAGCAAATTGGGACTGTTGTTCCAATTGGAGAGGCCATGTTAATCAACATGATGGAGGTCCATATATCTCGTAGTAAACTCAAGTGTCTCATGATAAAACATCTCTCCCGCTCTCCCTCCTAAGCACAACCCGGCATTTGTGTTGCAGAGATCCATTGATGGACCAACTAGAAGCACCCCAAAGCCATTTGAAGATAACTATGGCGAAGAGGAAGATGAACATAGCGAAACACTTTGTGGAAGCTGTGGCGGTAACTACAGTGCTGACGAGTTTTGGATCTGTTGCGACATCTGTGAAAGATGGTTTCATGGGAAATGCGTGAAGATCACACCGGCCAAGGCCGAGAACATCAAGCAGTATAAATGTCCTTCTTGTAGCTCGAAAAGGAGCAGGCAGTAGTAGCTCGGGACGCTAAACCGTGTGGAGGGGTTTGGTTGCGAGAATGACAGCTTTGGCGTTTTAACTACAGCATCATGGTAATTAATATCATCCAAAAGCATCAAATCTGAAGTTAGTCCTCTAATTAATACTACAATTCTTTTTGCTTTGCTGCTAAGTTATGTTTGAAGTGTTTAGCCGTAGAAAAGTCGGTACTTTATCCTTGGGCAAGACCTGGACTGCTTTGTGCACAAATCAGTCTATCTATGGATGTTTGTATTGTAAGAAATGTTTTACCCTAATAGTAGTTTACAAGATTCGAGGTGATTGTTTAGCACATACGTGATATCCATATTTATGTTGGTGCTTTCATTTCTAAGACTGGAATATATAGAACCGTCTAGGTGCTTGCGATCATTCCTGGACTTGGTGCAGGGCATGGGAATGGCAAAAACGAGTGATCTTATCTAGAGTTACGTTTTCCATTTCCGTTCTTGGGAAATTTTCCTTAAAATAACCGTTCTTGGTATTGACCTTGTAGAGAAGCAGGAGTCCATTAGCCTTCTGATAGCGTAAGCAAGCAAGAATCGGGCACTTCTATGCACACGAGTCCTTGCTCGATTAAGTAGACTAGGCTAAAGTTTTTCTTTCAGATCTTTGTGGGTGCTTCCATGGAAAAGCCTTCTTGGGTTGCGAGTGCCACCATCTCCTAAGTTCTGTATACTCAAGTTTAGAGTCGACTGTGGCGGCTCAAGAGTAGAAATCGACAGGTTCAGGCAGGTCGATACCCTTTTTGTTTTCTGCCTGGGCGACAGGACCGAACCGATCGAGCGCTGGTTAGTTTTTCTAAGGAAAGTGAACACTCCATCGAGAGGTAAGATATCATGCTCAATACTGCATGCAGGTAGAAGAGAAGAAGAAAGGAACCCGCGCATGCCATGAAGGGCATTAGAAAATCTGCGATGACATAATGGCTGAGAGGTGCATGAGCATGGCACTCGACTAAACAAAGACGTGTGTTTAGATCACGTGGTCTTTTCCTCAGACGCTTCCTGTACCGATATGCTGAATTATTTTCTTCATTTTGATTCGAGAGCCCTTCACCCACCTCGTCTGGAAGATGGGATCAGTCACCTCTCTCTTTCACCCTCTCACCATAGCTGTCACTGGAAAGGGATGGATATCTCCATCGTCAGATAGGAAGTACGCATGGTAAAGGAAATCGTAGTTGCAAATTGCGATTTTCATGTACAAGTTTTCGATCGACAAGATAGCTTGATGAGGACAAGAACGCTTTTGTATGGTCTGTTCTCAAGATAACATGATTCGATCGATCCATTGTCACTTGATCCGTCAGCGATGTGATTCACGTTATATCTCTCACTCGAATAATAATTGTCTTTCATGTAATGATATGAACGATAATATCGAGCCATGACCACCTGGCTCGAGCGCAAGACTCCATGTCGCAATTTTCTGAACTTATTAATATCTACTGAAAACATTGAAAATTATGTCGATATAAGCTCGCTCTTGTAACACTTTGTAATTTTGCAAAAGTTAAGTAACTTTAAATCTGTTCAAGACTGATTAGTAAACCTATGAACGTCCAAAGCAATTGGAAGATGCCCACTTGGGTTGAACGAGACTAACGCACTTTGCTAGGGAATTGGATGTCTTGCATATTTGAAGGTTTTCTGGCTCTAATAATACGCGAGTAAGTGAAAATGATCCAAAGATTAATTTAGGGGACTGAGTTTCTTGTATAATCCCCTTTTAGTTAGTGAAAATAAGCTTGGACGACATCATCTCAGCTTAAACATGTAGCTGGCATTGAATGCTTCCACGATGCATCTTGAATTGCTTGACAAGAAAAGGAGGATTAAATAAAAAAGTTGAGAAAAAAAGAAGCAATCGATGATCGATGATCCATCGCTTTCTGATATTAATCTTGGGTCTTGGAGTAATCAAGCCACATAATGATGCAATTAAGAAAAGTAAACTTGTACATTTTGTATTGCGGAGCCACATCCCCATTAAATGAATGATATGCAAGTGGCATCTGTCCGGTCATTTTCCCACTAATATGAAAATGCAAACAGGCCCCCTGGACCACCACGAACACATGCAGGACAAGTGGTGGACTGAATCACGCAAAAATCAATAAATATATAGGTGAGATGTAAATAAAAGTGACCAAGTACATAATTGGTGTCTGTACGATTTGACCGAACCATTATTTCTTTTAATTATACTTTTCTCCAACGCAACACAAATCTCAGCCTCAGCATATGAATTATTGTCTCATCCGAAACCATGAACAGTGAGAATGATGTCGAACCACCATTCAAGAGGTCCAGAAATTCAAACCAACTAAACTACCCTCTGACGTGGACAACCGATTTCATTCAACTTGTCTATTTGATTTTTGAATAAATCCGAGGCATTATTTCCATTTCGGGGATTATACGATATCATGTCCCAATATAATACTAGGTGAGACACAGTATCCAGCATGTGACGCATTGCCCGATTTTTTTTATTTGTAAGTTCCTAGAACCTTAATAGTCGACCTGTTGACTTTAGTAGGTGGTTGATCCGCTACCAGATCCACCTTCAAGATGTGTCGTTTTCTTTCTTCTTCTCTTTTTATATTGTAAGAATATCTATATAGACAAGGATTACGTGTCTTTGACATGATTGAAAGCTTATTTCAATGGAGAATAAGGATCTAGGGTTTTTTTCCCCCTTTATAATGCATCATATCAGTTTGTAATATGAGGAGGACCACAATATTTCTCTACGGATCGAAAAAGCTAAAGCAGATGTTATTGTGAAAGAGAAGAGAGGAAGGCTGATCATCATGTGGCCGCCCTTCTACTTTTTGTTAACGAAGTGTGAACCATCCGAAGTGGCGTTCTCTCTGAAAGTCGATGACCACCCCCATCATCTAATATAAGAGTGGCTATTTGACATACTTTGCAAGCCATTTGCACATGTGCTGTGAATATTTTAGGGTTTCTCTGACAAGAAAGTGTGCGCACTGCAGAATTAATTGAAGCAAATCGTTGAAAGCTTTGTCAAGATCTGCTGCCTCCATCGGCATTTATAATGACGGCGTTAGCTTTTAGAGCTACTGTTGATCATCGATGATACAGACGAATCTAGTTACCAGTGAACTCTGATTCATATCCCATGCGCTTATTTAAAGCCGAAAGTCTAGGATCTTGATTGTCTGGGCCACTAGATGCCTGAATCGACGGTGCCGGGTCGGATAATATCCTAACATCAAGATGCGATGTATAATAACTTATAAGCCCTTCAAACATTCCAGAGAAAACCAATCAAATGAATATAACATGAATCCACAACTTGGTTTTTCTTTTTATCGTCTTCTCTCTGTTCTTCTTCTTTGTTCGATCGGTCCCTCATGATGAAAGCAAACTGTACAGGTAAAAGAGCTGCTAGCCAATAAAGTGTTGTTTATATGTGATTTCAATTAACAACGAAATCAACGCTTGCCCCGCTCGTCAGTCCACCATCATCTGGGAGATTTTAAAGATTCAACTTGGGATTTTCCGCGCGGACCCCTCAATCTTATGAAGAGTCTGTATTCATCGAATGTCATGGGTTGGTACAGCGCGGGCCTTCTGGAGTCACGAGGTCCTTTGCCGGCTCGATCGGTATGTCACTTTTCGGGTTGTAGAAGAAGGCTAGGGAGACGCGCTCATCTGAGGGATTAACAATGACTCGGTGCTCCACGCTCCTGTAGATTGCATTGCTCAGTACCTGGTTGCATCAAATGATTGGATTAGTCCGCAAGGCATATCATCAACCAAGTTAGCAGACGATGCGAAGTAAGTGTCCGTCACGTTTGAAATTTCTTCTACTTGTCAGCCAGATGGATTCTTAGCAAAAGAAATTATCTTCATGACCCACGAGGGGTAAGAATTGGATAGATTACTGTTTATTACTATCCAATATTTTTCTAGGGCGTCAACATCATGGAGAGGACTGACAAAATCGCCCCAAATAAGTATTAGAGAACTTGATAATTAACCATCTAATGAATAATGTTTTGTGTTATTTACAGACCTTATCGCATACTCCCTAGTCAAGTTTATCCCAATACGATTGATAAAGCAGTTCACGTCAATTGAAAGCCAGATATTTTTTTTTCTAAATCTTTGAGGCTCACATAAGGACAGACAGTTAAAATAAAGTATTTGCTACAATTCATGGACTTTACCTCTATGAGCTAAGATTTGATTACGAGACAAACAAAATGGACAGCATTAACAAATCAAATCAATAGGAGATTGTCGGTATTTTTTGCAAGGATGACTTCACGTCAGGAATTAAATGTACTGCCACGTACACATGGAGACACGTCAAATAGATCAGATAAGACACACACCTATACAAGGTTACTTGGAAATTAATTTTAGCATAGTGGTTGCTGTAATTTGTTTTAAGAGAAGAGGAGAGATTCGTTTTATCCGCTAGCTGTGCAGCAGAAATCTGGGACCACTGTGTTCATGACACTCTATAAAATGAACTTTGACAAAACAATGGCCATAAAGATTATTTTAAATGAATGAGTGAAAGGGAACTCCTAACAGACATCTTTTGGTCGTGCACATTGACCCTGATTGGCTGAGATGGCCATGCTCAGAATTCTCAGCCAAACATTTTTTGTAACAGGATAACAATTATCAAGAGCGAAGGGGGTTAAATAGAAAAAATTGAAGCACCTGAATTTGATCTCCAATGTTGACTATGAAAGCATGACGAGCAGGCTTCACAGTGATCCAATTCCCATCCTTGCGGACTTGAAGGCCTGGAACATGATTATCTGGCAGCAGCAAAGTCATGCCTCCCCGGGTCTGAGTGGGAGGAGAGGCAAGAGTCAAATCCGGCTGAGGGCATTTCGGGTAGAAGTTCACTCTCAAGCAAGCGCAATATTCTCGCCGCCAAATGCATTCTGAAGATACTCTTCACTTAATCCGAGGTTCACGGATAGCACTTTTCATCAGCTTCCCCGCCAGCATCACCAGCTGCTTCCCATATTCATCGATCACTTCCCTGCGCAGAACCGTATCGGTCACATGGATTTGGTACACAGAAGAATAGACTAAGACTTCTAGACACGGTTAATTTAGCATCAGTGACAAATTGTTAAACCAGTCAAATGTGTGTTAATTATGGAGTATAGTAATTAAACTAGTTGACCAGTAACCAACATAAAGTCCAGAATCTTACAACTGGGCGAATTTTTTTTTTTTTTCAAGAAAGAACTATTCTTCTGCCTAGTTGGTAGATAATCAATTAAATGCTTACCTGCAATCAGATGGAAGAAGAGGCCACTTTGTTATAGTCCTTCAACGAACAGGGAAGGTAATGGAGGAAATAGTAGTCGCTCCAATCAAGAATGGCGCCTTTCTCGATGCCCAATCTGCTTCCATATCCTTCGTAAGGTCTTCGGCGAGTTGGCGTGCTTTGCTTGATGTCCATTGGTGAGTGGAAGAACTCGCGCCAGGCTTCTCGTGCACGGTCCATGAGCTCCGGGCTCACACCCGTGGGTTCACGACTTGGAAGAATCCCCAATCTCGGCAGACCTCGTTAATTTGGCTTATGGTTTTCGCCCGAACACTGTTGACGTCACTGTATAGCCCTCCGAGGTTGATGATCGAATGTCGACGTCGGCAGCAGAGGAGACCAGGGATGGCCTATCGCCTGGGGGCTTCACATAACGGTCCGGGATCATGCATAGGCCGCTGTCCGAGAGTGATTGAACGCGGACTATTGGTTCAGGCCAGTCTTGTTGGATGGAACTCATCCTGTGTGTCTTCCTGGTAAGGCTCTGTATCCAAGGTTGATATGAAACTTCGGTACAGGAATCAAACAAAACAAAAATTCTTTGCTTAACTCAAACCTCAGGAGGGAGAGAGAGAGAGAGGGGGGGGGGGGGGGGGGGGGGGGGGTGGGGGAGGGGAAGGTTTGTGTTGTCTTTGTGGGTTGAGAATGCCCATGGTAGTTTAAGGGGGAGAGAAGACGTGAGGACAACGAGG